>OX122884.1:27706303-28149990 GCA_944738645.1 Eristalinus sepulchralis
TAAAATAAAATCAGCAAACACTATTTTCTTTTGCAGTCATTTTAATATTAACAAAACTAAAAAAATACAAAAAAAGTGAATAAACAAAATTTTTGTATGCATTATCAATATTTATATAGAAGGAACTATAAAAAGAAAAAAAAACATCATGTTCATATCTGGGCATAGCATAGTAAAACATTTTTTTTTAGATCTAAACCTAAAATTGATTGCAATTTGCACGAAATTAAAATTCAAAACACACACCCACACACATACACAGAGACAAAGTTACACCAACCACACCGACACTGAACGGAAAACCTAATCCCAGAAACAGAACAAAAGGAAACAAACACGTTAAGTAAACTACGCGCGGCTAAATTTTAATGATTAAAAAAAAATGATTATATATATATTATAAAACAAAAAATATTCTTATTGATACAATAATAATTATTATATTTTGTCAATAATGTTAAATATAAAATAAAATGAAACTAAAATAGAAGTACACAAATAAAAGGCAAATTAAAAACATGAAATGGGGAAAATGCAGAAAAAATAGAGAAAACAACAAAAACAGTCAAGGAAACGTAAAAGTATGTGAACTTAAATTTAAACACACAAATGAAAGTAATTATTATAAATATTGATATGGTGAATAATGAAATATTATTATGTTCAATAAACGAAAAATGATTTAAAACAAATCGACTGAGTTTTATTTGCTCTTAATTTTCAGGGAGATAAATGGGGGGTGTGGCAGTCATTTGCACGCATATTATGTGAAAACATGCCGTGAATGGTTTGTGTGGAGTTGTCCTGCGGGCAATCCTAAGAGAGAGGGGTTGGTTTATTATGAATTGGGGATAATTCATGCCTAGTGCAATCTCCCACACTGTTTTTATTACTTCGTTGGATCAGCATCAACCGGTGCTGCTTAAGTATTGTCGTCCGCTGAAGTTGCTGGTTTCCCACAATGTTTGAGGCTTCTTCAAGTATTCAACGTATTTATAAATAGTTTCTAACCGCCCCCAACTACAAGGCATGCCGAAGCATAGTTCCACACACTTATCGGCGTAATAAATACAAAAATATTTGTATCATGAACTCTAAACGAAATCAGAAAATCAGACATATTAGGGTGTTTTTTTTATTTTTTACTTAAATTTCAGTGAAATTCTTATTTGCTAGACAAATTTTCTTAAAGCTAGCTTAATAATTCAATTTCTTACATCTAGCTTACTGATCCCGTGCGGGTGCATTAAGTTAACCTAATCAAAACAAGAGTTGCTTAACTGCCTTTCGGCCTCTGTGCTATTTACAATTTAGGGAGTCAACGAGCTTCAATGTTCTCTGGCAATTATAGTTGTCTGAACTTTAAAAATTATTTGCTTCGAAAAATTTTACTGGACAAGTCAAAGTTATACTCACAAATTGAAGGTTTCGTTTTTTTTATTTGAAGTGGAAACAAAGTTCCAAATCTTAAAATATGAATGCTCAACCCAAGTGTGACAACAATTTCAAGCAATATAATGATAAAAATTGAGTGTTGCTACTGCGCCTCTGATCTGTCACGAGTAGAGGGGATCGTCTGCCATTTCCGAACAGCAGCGTTTGAGAAGCTTTTCATAGACAAGTAATACTCTTTAGGAGTTGTCATGAATTTGAAAGAGGTGGTTGTTAAATAATGTCTTTTTAAAAAAATCACATGTGAAAAATATTTGAATTGAAAAGTAAAAAAGTAACATTGTGATTGGTTGTTTAATTGATTTGCAAGTTGGCGTTTTCGACATAGCCATAGTAACAAATGAGTATAAATAAACATTTTCTGCTCAATTACATCACAGTATCGTTGAAAACGTTTGCAAGCCAGTTAAGTTGCCGAAAGGTATGCATTTAAAAAACTTATTGTATCTAATTATAAGATATAATTTCAGAAAATAAACATTCAATTCCAAAACCTATAGGGAATTGTTGTTCTATTTCTGGCAAAAGGCGAACGTTTCGACAGTGGTGCCGTGAAAAATGCAAGGTATTCAGAATTAAACCTTAACTTTCGGCGTCATCGCACTTACCCACTACACCACGGGGGCAACAACATTTACAGCCGAAACTCCCATAAAAGTAGACGAATCTAACACTTAGTCCCTAATCACTTCCGCTGCTGCGCACTGCGAATCTGCACTACTGAGCTTCAGAAATTCCAATGAAAACACCAAAGGGAAGTTACTAGTGTTCCAGCAAATAATGACAATCCTATGAAACCCATAACTCATTTTACGAACCCAAGTCTTTTCCCCAAAAACTTAAAAACAAAATTATGGCTAATTTCAAAAGTACCAAATTTGCCTTTAACACAGCTGCCTCCATGCGACTCGAATTCAAAAATGGACGCAGGAAACAAAGCTAGTGTTGTTTACCAAATTTACTGGAAGGTGAATGAGGGCAAGCATGTACTCTCGCACTTCTCACCAAAGTGCATTTTGCAAAAACAGTGCTGGCTAATGATCGTGTTTATCAAACCAGCAAAGGATGCATTTTGGGAACCATACAACGTTTGATTCAGTGATAAAAGACATCACACACACGTTGGGTATATATGTAAGCAAACAAAATTACTGCTCAGGCTGAGAAGACTGACAGGTCATCGAAGAGCTGCAGAGGCAATCTGGCAAAGTGACTGCTTGACTTTTCCTATGGCCGAAAGTTGTCGTTGTTCCGTACTTCTTCAAAGATGCCAGTTGTCAGACGATAATTTCCATTGATTTTTCTTGACCGGTGATTGAAGATTATGACTGGGAGCATGTGTGGTTCCAACATAATGGGACACCAAGCTTTATGGCTTTATTGCGTGAGAAGTTCCTTGGTCACTTAATTGCAAGCTAAGGCGACGTTAACTGGTCACCGAAATCCTTCGATTGGAGACCGTAAGATATTTTTCTGCGCCACAAAAGTATTGTGTGTTAATGCTAACAATCCCTGAACTCTAAATCCATTACTTAAGTCATGGCTGAGATACAGCCCAAGATGTGCGAAAAAGTGGTGAAAAATCACCTCAAAAGAATCGCATAAAGCGAAACTTCTCGGGATGCCCCTTTGAATGATACCGTTTTTTTAACCAAACGGCAGAGTCTAAACTTCATAAAGAACAAAATTCTTCATCTTATACGTTTGTATCGCACTTTTATACATGTTCCATACCAATTGACGACAAAGCAGAGAAGATGTTCGTTCAAACATAAGTTGTTGAGCTTCCATTTCGTTCACATCCACCTGCATTTGGCGATTCTTCAAAATTCGCTGTTCATCGTCTATGCGGCTTGGAACATCGATTTAAAAATAACCAGCAACGGCAGATTTTGGAGAAAACCCAGGAGCAACCAAAATCGATACCCATCAACCTTTTCATCGATTTTAAGGCCGCGTATGATAGCATCAATAGAGACGAGCTATACAGAGTAATGTCTAGTTTTGGCATCCCTATCAAACTCGTTCATTTGTGGTCGATGACGACGGTGAATGCACTCTGCTCCATCAAGGTCGGTAAAGACCTAACCGTGACCTTTGATGTCAAAAAAGGATTCAGACAAGGTGACGCGCTATCATGCGACATCGTTCTTGAAAGAATTGTTCAAAACTCGAACGCCAACACCAGAGGAACAATAATTCAGAAGTCCTTCCAACTACTCGCATATGCCGACGATATTGACATTATCGGAAGAATGCAGCGTGATGTCAATGGCGCTTTTGTGGTTATTGCAACGAAGGCCGCGAAGATGGGTTAAGCGGTAAACAAGGGTAAGACCAATTATACGCTGTCAACGAGAAAGGACATCCAACACCGACATCTTGTCCAGAACGTCACAGCAGACAGATATAAGTTTGAGGTAGTCAAAAACTTTGTCTACCTAGGCACCGCTATCAATTCAGAAAATGACACCAGTACAGAAATCAAACGAAGAATAACTCTTGCCAATCGCTGGTTCTTTGGGCTTAGAAAGCAATTGGTTAACAAAGCCCTCTCACGAACAACCAAGGTAACGCCTTACAAGACCTTAATCGTCCCAGTCCTGCTGTATGGCGCGGGAGCAAGGACTTTGTCTTCTGTCTGCTCTTGGTTGCCTCGAGAGGAAAATTCTTCGTGTGATTTTCGATCCCGAAACGGAACAATACGGGCTGCGACAGCGACATCGACTCAGCCATAAGAGTTAAGATCTAACGATTGAGATGGCAAGGTTATGTAGAGAGAATGGAAATGAATGCTCCGGCCCGAAAAGTCTTAGAATCCACCCCCGAGGGACGGCGCAGTAGAGGAAGACCGCGACTCAGGTGCCGCACGCAAGTGGAAAGGGACCTCAACCAACTATGCGAGCGAAACTGGAGACAGCTAGCTAAAGATTGAGCTGGCTGGAGAGGCATGTTGGTTAAGGCTCAGGTTCACCCCGGACTGTATCGCCGCCTAATAATATAGCAACAGCATGAGCTATATTCCAACTTCATGCAGGAACAGCTTAGACAGATGGTTCGCATGCCACCAGAGGAGGTCTACACCAATCCAGGTGAGCACTTTTATCTTTCTCACCATGCGATACTTAAACTTGATAGTGCCACTACAAAGCTACGCTTGTCATATAGACGGATTGGCCAGAGACACAACCGGTAAGTCCCTTAGTAGTCAGTTGTTAACAGGTCCACCAATTCAGGGGGACTAAGTTGGTGTCTTTGTACGGCTTAGGCAATATAAATATGTGTTTTCTTTACACTTTGGGCACTGCTCTTTAGACGGGTTTGACTCAGCTAGTTGAGAGCGAATTTTTTCCCACTCCTTTCGTTCATTCTAAAACACTAATGTTATACAATAGGTACATTTTTTTTCAATTAAAGATCATTGAAAACTTTCACAATATTTTTGTGAAACGAGTTTACTGTAATATAATGTTTAATGTATTTTTTTTTTTTTTGATTTTATTATGTCCGTTTACTTGGACCGGTTAAATTTTTGACAAATAAATACAATTTTTAAAGACCGCTTGGGCGCCTAATTCAAATCTTATGCCAATTATACTGAAGTTTATATATAGCAATTCACAATAGATTGTATACTTTTAAATATTTTTATTAATTTTTTTATAATAGCTGTCTGTTCTGTTCTGGCAACTTAACGATTGGGCGTCTCCTGCCACTCTGCCCTGCGACGTGGTGGACTGCTGTCTTCGTGGACGACGACGACCTTTTGAGGTCGAGGTTGGCCACATGCTGCGACCTTGCAGGCTCGTCAGGTAATCCCTTGACCACTTTTACCATCTTGAATTGAGCACCGCCTCTACTTCGGCGAGAACCGTGAGTAGTTCCTCGCTCGTTAGAGCTGCGCTTTCTGCTGTCCACTGTCCACCACAGTAGACCCTTCGCCAACTTCACGGCCGCTTCCCACAGACCACCGAAATCAGGAGCCCTTTGTGGAATGAAGGCAAAGTTGAAGCCTTATACTGCTGCGAATCGGTGAACAGCTTCCCGTCCTCGCTCGAACCGCATACTGGCTTCCTGTAGCTTCCTCTGAGCTCCCACGAAGTTCGTCCCGTTGTCACTGTGTATGGTCCTTGAAAGTCCTCAACGAGCGATGAACCTTTTAAGGGCAAAAATAAAAGAATCGGAGGAAAAATCCGTGGTTAGTTCAAAATGTATAGCCTTGGACGAAAAGCACACAAATACGGCAATATACGATTTCACTGGTAGTCACAAAAATCAACGCAACATATCAGTCGTTGTGCCTTACGGCGATAAGCCGGCAAATTACCCATGATTTACATGATTTAGGTGAGCAGTTTCGTTTGGTATCTAAAGCAGTGTACACAATTTTGCACAGTTTTTCGGCATGATTCTTGGGCGTTACCTAGCCACATCTTTTCCCGAAGCAGAGGCACTAATGCCTTTGGGCCCGCATGGCAGTTCTTTTTTTTTTTGCAGAAACATTATTTATATAATAAGTACTCTTTTGCACATACTTTTCCTCTCTTTATAACCGTATATCGGTGAGACATTGACTCAGATAGCTTTTTTTTCCTGTGGGATCGTGCTCCTGGTCCATATACATTAATTAAATTTCTTTATTTACTCCTAAGGCTTCTTGTCAAACTTGAGTTTAATTTTTAAGCAAATATTTTCTATTTGATTAAGACCTTGACTGTGGGGAGGCCAATTTATTACATCAACAATTTTTAGATTGCAGTAAATAAGTACTTTATAAGGTACTTAAAAGTTCTTATACACCTTACACCTTTGTCTATATGACAACCCGTTGCAAGGTAAATCTGCAAGTGTCACCACAATGCCTCAACGCAGAGTACTCTTACGTTCTGTAGTGACTTTTGATTCTAGGAAGTCAAGTCTATCTTATTTATCGCCAGGAAAATATCCCAAGACCATTAAAAATTCAGTTTTGGTAAGTGCGTAAGGTGCATTGAGACCTCAATCGTTAGCTTCACTCTGACTCCAATGAAGATGCTCTTGAGCCCAGAACAATTAATCTTGACCCGGCTTTCACGGGCCCTTTCCTCACTAACCTTGGCAAATATATTTTTCCTGTAGTTTGACACAAGTCTATTTAAAGATCCACGGAAGTCCTACGCCGAACAGTGCCAAAAAAAGATCTGGAGTTGTCTTCGCTTTCCTGAGCCCTAACCTCTGCTGGTAAACCCAGCATTTGATCTTGTAGAAATTTCTTGTGTCCTGTGGTGTTAGGTGATGCATTCTTTTCTATTTTTTTTTTTCATTCTTTTAGGGTTTCGTTTTCACAAACTTTTGATTGATATTGACATGAAATTCGATTAGATTCATTTTAAAAAGCAGTCAATGCTTGCATACGCAATTTTTGGGGTTGGTAAGAGTTCGAGTGCGTGTACATAAAATTATGTCAAAAATAAAACAAAACGAAAGTTTGCTTGCTTCAAAATGTGATGTATGAGTCGACAGATCTTTTGAAATATGATAAAAATTTATGTTTCCGGTCAAGATTCTTGACCGGAAACTTGAAAATTCGCGCTTCACACCTATTTTACCCTCATTCACCTCATTTCGTTTGGGACAACATCTTCTTCTTCTTGTGGAGCTACAGTCCGGAGTAGACCTGGGTCTCAACAGACATGCCTCTCCAGCCAGCTGCCTCCAGCTGCGCACTCAAAGTTGGTTGAAATCCTTCTCCTTACCCCTCATTCCAACTCTGCGTGAGTACAGACTTCGTTAAATGAGTGATACGGGCTAGTCCCAATTATCCCCAAAAACTTCATGTGCATTCTTGGTTAAGAAGCGCTTGGTCAAGAGCATCTACAAATTCAAAATTGCTTTTTGAGTTCAGAGAGTGTGACAGACAGACGCACCAAAACTAAGGTACTTATGAAACAACGGTTAGTGCCACAAGACAATCAGGAGACGTTCGCAAAGAGTTTATTCCGCAACCCCAAAAAGGATAGACATCAAGAGATGCATCCCATCGTACCGAAACCCCACAATTTTAAATTCACCTCCTTGCACACACTCCGCAAAATGAAGACAATGAAAAATTGTGTCAGCCGACGACGACGTGTGAATTGCACAATATTTTGGTACGACTAACCTTCAACTGAAAAAGTAGCACACATCCAATTGAAAATGTTCTTGAATACCACGCACTCCATCCCCCCACCTCTCAAGTCTCATTAGACATCCTTGAAACAAATCCCATTGTTTTTTGGAGCGTGTTCCGTACAGGCTTTGACAACGCAAGCAATTGTTTTTGTTTCTTCACTTGGAACAAATACTTCGTCGCACCGACGAAAAAAGAAACCAATGAATTGAGCCAATGAATGGAGAAATAACACACCCAGAGGAAACTGTCGGAAGGCGGCAGAGGCAGAACATCACAGAACACGAAGAAAAGTGCGGCATTGTTGATCATGTTTGTAAGGAAGGAGGACAATTCGAAAGCAGTTTGACAACAGTTTGCTTTGTTTTCCTCCCTTGTGTCGGCCAACAAAGATGGGGGCGACACTAACACACTTCTGCCGCCAAACGATAGGCGGGATTATCACCTAAAAGTGCCACACAAGACAAACATACGAGTTTTCAATCTAATGCGATAAAGATGAGGGGCGACGGGATGGGCATGCCAGTGAGCTTTGTGCGACTTCCACTCCATTAAACTCGTGTTGATACATTCAACCGACGTAGAGCTCTTGTTGTGTGTTGGATTGTCTGCTGCAATTCAAATCACTTCGCACACAAGCTGCAGGCTGACTGTCACTGCAAGTCCCGACAAGGGGGTTATTCTTTGCACTCGCTCTATTCACCTTCACGACACTCATAGTGTTGTTATAAGTCAGGACTTTATGTCCCTCTCAGGCGCTGCACTCTTGCTACCCAGTGGGTGAAAATGATACGCCGAGCTGATGATGCCTTGTGGGGTGGGGAGATGGAAGCTTGTCTCGGTTAAGAACTCATTTACATTACGAGAGACAGGAGTTGTTTAGAAGCTGACCAGATCAGATATGGTGGTGATCAGATATGGAAGGGTGAGGATCTTCTGCAGCTTGAAAACAAACATGAACTCAATACTTTCAATTTTCAAAGGGACTAAATACTGAAATGGATAAAGCTGGTATTGATGAGGTTCAGTCTCACAAATTTAGTCTAACACAGGAGACAACCGCACGCGTCCACTGTAGGTTGGCCTGTTGAAAAAGCTTCAATAGATAAGCGCATCTAAGCCTACTTAGAAAGGACCATTATAGAGCCACATGAATACTGATCAATTTGTGGCGTAAAAAAGCCAATTTGAATAAATGATAATTCGGAACAGACTATTAAGAGACATTTTGAGGTTGTAGGCTACATAGCTCGTGCATATTACAGATACAAAAGTGGCACAGTGGCGAATTGGATGAAGAAATTATTATTCCTTCCACTTTTTCTGACGCCCACTGCAGTGCCGTTTTAAATCTGGTCAATAAGATTAAGACTTCTTGATACTTGCAGATCAATCTGTGATTATATATATCTCGCTACTTGCCAACCATTGGGGATTGGGGAATATATCTGAAAACGGAATACTTGAAATATTTGATTATATGAACGTCAGTGTGGGAGAAGAGTTGTACAATCCTGATGAAAGGGACAATGTTCGAGTTGGAGAGAGAGAGTTGTTTTTTTTTGACAAATCCTTAGCCATGGCATCTGCATATGCTATCGCCCAAACAATACCTAGTTTTAGAAGTAACTGATTTGCGTGTTGTGGGAGATGAGTGTCAACATTATAGCCTTAATAACTAAAGTGATATTGAAGACACCTCCATAAGTATATAAGAGCCATAAGCCCTTTGACAGCCTTCTGATAGACTTTAATGTTGACCTACCATAGCGTCCTCGATAATGTGAGTTAAGACGTGTAGTTCATTCAGGCATTGGTATTTATTACTCATCGCAAATGGAAATTGACCTTCCTTATAATTTCAATAAGTGTAAAAGACTTGGGTTGGGCATGGAAACTTTTTTCTGCTTTAAAAAGAAAGGTGAGTGAAGGTTCCGAATATCAGGTTTGTCGTAATTTAACCATATTGGCATTGTTTAAATTTTAAGAGCTCACGATGTTTTATGACGTTTTGACAAGCCCTCACGAGTAGAAGGGACCTACAGTTTTTTCCCGACTCCGAATGACGAGATTTGAAAAGCTTTTTCATAGACAATTGATACTCTTTGAGTGTTGTCAGCAACTCGAAAGAGGTGGTGCCGTGAAAAAATGGTAAGGTGTCCCGTCAGGGAATCGAACTCAGACCTTCTGCGTATGGGTCGACGCACTTACCCACTACGCCATGCCACATCGACTTGTGAGTTGACACCATTTGCTATCAAATGTGACTCAAAAGCCGACAGCACTACAAGCAGCAGATTGCAAGTGGCATATATGCAATTTGCTTCATGTGGGAGGTATCAATGAGCAAGCAAGAAATACTTTCTTCTTCTTTTACTGGCGCTACACTCCGGGATGGACTTGGGCCTCAACCAACGTGCCTCTCCAGCTAGAACGATCCCCCGCCAATTGCCTCCAATTGCGCACTCCAAGTTGGATGAGGTTCTTCTCCAATTGTGTGCAACATCTCCGCCTAGGCCTTTGCGTAGTCCCAATGAAACTTTTCGGACCGGAGCGGCGGTGTTTATACGCTTTACATTACCTAGGCATCCTAAACGATCTTTGAAGATGCTCTACTAAGCGCATGCCGCCGTACAACCTATAAAATTCGTCGTTGAATCTTCTCCTTCGGTGCCATCAATGCGAACAGGACCAAAAATCGCACGCAGAATTTTTCTCTCAAAAAGACTAAGGGCTTTTTCATCCGCTTTTAGTAGCGTACAACTTTCTGCGCTATAAAGGAGGAAGCAAGAAATACACTTCCCATAAAAAACTTAAAAAAAGATCAGAAAGGTGGCTACTCATGCCCTTGTGGACATTTGATCTTGCACTAATCACAAAAAAGTCGACTCCATTATCACAAGATGGATACACGTCATGCAAACTAAACGGCTCATTATAGCCAAACTAGGTAGAACTAGATAGAAATCAAAACCTACAAAAGTTTGTGTTCATTCGAACAACAGGGGCGGTTAGAATCTCACCAACTGCAGGCTTAAAAAAGCTACCAACCTTGCGTCAATTACACTATAAAGCTATCGTCCTGCAATGAATATATAACCTTAAAGACGGCAGCTTAACTTAATACCTGAAGATCCTAAGAAAGTTTGACCAGGTCAATGAACAAAAGAAAGTCAGAAACCTTCTGACACCAGTCTTAGAATTCAACAAACAATACAAAATCTATACAGCTAGAAGAGAAGAATCGAAATGTCATAATAATAATAATAATTGAGTGGCACTACAGCTCACAACGGACCAGGGCCTAGCTTCTACAACAACTACTCATGTTGTGCATGCTACTGTTCTTCACAAGTAGAGGGGACCTACAGTTTTTTGCCGAATCCGAACGGCGAGATTTGAGATGCTTTCCATAGACAATTAATACTCTTTGAGTGTTGTCAGCAACTCGAAAGAGAAAGAGGTGTCCCGTCCGGGAATCGAACCCAGACTTTCTGCGCCGCGGTCGATGCACTTGCCACTTCGCCACGGCGACCACATAGAAATGTCATAAGGTACTTAAATAGGTTGGCAAAACATATAAAAGAATGGACAAACAGATGCCGCATCCAATTATGAAACAATCAGGAGAGTCTCACGCATTTCAACAAATTCATGGGGCAGACCCCAGAAGAACCAAGTAGACTCTAAGCTAAGTCAGGCCTGACCCTAGGGTACTCTGTTACAGACCTACTGCACTATTTTCTATGCGAACTTTAAATCTAATATCGACTTGGAAAGACAGAATCTTGAAGAGATCCCTAAGCTTTATCACAAAACTTTAAAGGGGCAGAGAAGTGAAACGATTGAAAGATGTATTTTTTTTTTTTTTTGCAATTTTTGTTCATTTTATTTCAGTTTCTTTTCTTACGTACTAGACAAAATTACTTAAAGCTAGCTTACCTAAGTGAACAATGTTCTTAGCCTAACTTACTGACCCTACGCGGGTACTCTAAGCTAATCTAATCTTAATTTTAATTTTAATATGGCTTTCGGCGTCCGATTTTATTTATTTTGATTTAAATCTTAAAGTTAACTTACATTATAGACCAAGAAAAAAAAAAAGATCTCAGTTTTTTTTTTCTAAAACTAACTTAATCTAACTTAAAATTTAACCTAACCTAAGAAAATATATATGTAAATGTAACTTAAACTATGTCCGTAACGCAATACGAACGCGTGCACCAGGGCGTATGCATCATGTATATGGTGCACATATTATAGTGACTATACTTTTTTTTTTTTTATTTATTTATTTTTTTTTTTTAAATGACACACTACTACCCTTAAAACTATGTAAAACTACGTAAAACTATGTAAGTTGGCCACTACAATGTCCAACTGTCCCCTATCATTGGTAAGCCAACGGCGGCGGACGCCAAATACGGTGCAACCACCAGTAAAATTGCCGTTCTTTGGCAGACTCTAATAGGACATCCTTCCGTATCCTGGATTAGGCCTTTCATATCTAAATAGAGGAACGCTTCAGGAGGGATGAAGCCGTTAGGACGCACACTCTCGTGGTACATTTCATTGGGGTAGTAGGCCCCAAAGAACAGACTGTTAGTCGAAGTCATAGCCCGTGCCACATGCCTTCGAATCAGCTTAATAATGAAATTATCTATGCTAATCACCTTTGCCTCGTTATACAAGACCTCGTTGGGATAGAATTTCTTGTACTGGGATTCAAGTGTTCGATACAACCGGAGGCAGGCCCGAAGACACTGCCTCTCGAACACCCTCATCTTTTCCATCTGGGAAGAACTCACGTTGAACCACACTGGACAACCGTACGCCATGACTGGCCGGATGAGGGCCATGTAGCAGATGATCTTCACTCTGGTATCAAGTTGGCTGCTATAGAACAACCCCCTTGCCACAGCAAAGGCCTTTTTGGCTTTTGTCAGAGCAGCGTCTGTTGAAATATAGGTACTGATCCAACCAAATGCCAAGATACCTGACTACACTTTTCACCGCTAACGGCCGTCCCTGCGAGTCCACTATGCGAAACTTACGCCAGTTTCTCTTTGTATCCCCTGAGGCCTTGGACAACGGTGTCCTGAAGAGGATGATTGAAAGATGTATAAGGAGAGTGCGAAATACCCTCCGTATAGAAATCAGAACTCCTCACCACCCTGCTACATCGATCAATTGTTTTTTTGTTCTCACTTGTTATAGAATAACATTGCAGAGGTGCATGTTCCAAAGGTTTCCCAGCCCGTAGAAATATTTTAATTCCACCGCTAGAATTGGTTATGCATGCTATAGTTCTCTTATAAGTGGAAATACTGTACTGGTCGAAGTCGACACACTTAACAATGCCATGACGGGCATGCAGGGTGAATTTTTCAAGTAAAAGTACGATAAGTCTGTATAGTGGTGCACAATCGCATGAAATTTGTTTAAATATGTCATGCCGTTCCAGTATCTGACAATATTTGTATTCTGTTGTTAATATTATTAAGATAATTTTGATGCCATAATGGAAAGAAAGGAAACGTGTTAACACCCTCACGCTTTTCCGAGAGGACTACTGGACTTATACCTGAATCAATTTGACTGAAACACAATTTTAAACGCTCTTTCTACCTTGATAGCTTTGGAAAAGAGCGTCTAATGACCAAAATGGGCTTTATAACAGGCAATTTCACCGTTGAGGTATATGCCTTCAGGCTCAGCATCTCTGCCAAGCTTTTGCAAAATAAAGAAAGAAACACAAAGCGACAGCAAAGTTATTGTGAGACACTCATAGCTATCAGCGGAGCATCACAATGAATCCAAAGGCCCAACTGTAGTTCCCATTGACAACCAGCCACACCAAGGAAACCAGCGCTCTCGCAATGTTGTCAATGAATTGCCTTTTCTCCGCAGTAAGGTCTAATTAATCGTTTGAATTCCTTAGGACCTTTGATCGCTCATAATTGCTTTCCCATTTCGTCCTAACTTCAGGACTGGTGAAAAAAGCTTTCGAGCCAGTTGATATGGGCAATTTCTTTACGTCCAGAGAGCCATATGAGAGCCATAATCTCACATAAGTCTTCTTCAAAAATTCATTAGTTTACTTCACATCAGCACTAAACCACGCCAAGCAATCCACCCACCTTGAAAATAACATGAACTTAGCTGACGTGTTTATTGATCTAATTTTCTAATGAGACGTGCTCATGATTCCTCCCCCTCTCAAACTCGTTGCTAACAGCTTCAGTTTGCAAATAAATTTGCTTGTACACCTCAACTGATACTCCGACTGCGACTCAGAGCTAAGCGGCACTTTGTACTTCATTTCACTTCTCAGAAAACCGAGAGGGAATTTAATTCACATTGTCATCTGTCGCTACAATTATTTCTACCCACACGTGAATAGCTGGCGCAACAAATCTCTGCGTCTTCTGGCGCCTCAAGCACATCGCAATAAATTCCTCCGAATCATTTGTATCCGCTCCGCTCGTTTCGGATACACTTGACAAACATCTGCACACCACAGTCTCGACTAATTACAGCCGAGCACACTAATGTGAAGTGATTTGTGTTTTTGCGTGTAGGCTCATCATAAACGTCCTCGCCGTCACCGAATTAATTTACCCAGCACGCCTACCCCTGTCGGGCGAATGCAAAGAAATGTTTCACGCTAATGCGAGTGCACAGGCAAAGGTGGAGGACTCCCGGGCCGCCCGAAACCTCGGTGGCTTGAGAGTCGTTTCACTTCAATTTTGTACGCCTCGTAGCACGCGGTAAAAATAATTCCGAATATCCTCCACAACTATCCTTGAGAGTCTGTGTGTGCGCCAGCCTCGTCTACATCATTTGCCTTCGGTGGGACACGATTGTAAATAGTTCGACGGGCCCATTCACCTGTGTGGGTGCCGCTTGTCGCTGGGCGGGGATGCGGCACCAATCCGCCCTAGATATGATGTGACATATTTAATTTAACAGTCAATGCACAGCATACGGCCTCAAATCTGTTTCGGTGGCATTATGCCTCCCCTTCGGTTTGTTTATCCCTTTTTTTTGTGGGGCACACATCCCTTTTCGGCGATGACAGGTATACGTGGGGGGAGGGGCTCAGCATTTTTTCATTCCTGTCATTTCTGGTGTTTGCTGATGGCTGGTGGCGGTGTCGTACCTGGCAGACGCTGAGTTGTCAATTGATTTGATTGATGACATGCGAGATACAATATTGAGGGACAGCCTCCGAAAGGGGTGAGCGATTGTGCGGAAACCGATGACCGAACTGTGAGGCACTCATAGCGATATTAACAAAGGATGAAGGGGGGAAAATAAAAAGGATATTCCATTCTGTTTTTTTCGTGGCGATTGATGAAATATGTTTGCACAGGGAGGCGAAGCGTTTGAAATTTTATGAAATGGGACGTTATTGGTCGCAAATGGGTCAATATTGTTTGGAAAGGAAGTATTTCTTCGATGAACAACGAGTTTGAAATACAGGATATAAGCTATTCGATGCGCATATTCTGGTTGTGGGATTCATGACAATTTGTAACGATTCCTACCTTCTCCAGCACTTGTGTTATTCAAACGCGGAACAAAAGAGACTTAAAACTGGATTTTTTCAGCAACAACTTGTATTGTGTTGTGCGTTGTCTTTCCAGTAGAGTTCACCCATAGTTTACTGGAGACTCAGTAAACTCAAAAGACGAAGTGCCAGGAAGCAAAATGCGGTGTGCAAGTTGACACACTCACCCCCTTATCTATGGTAAACCAAAGGTTCGTATATATGTATGTACGTAAGTAAGTTACCAGCCTTATATCGATAAGTCTTATTCACGGACTATTGACTGAACTAATGAAGCGTATACCAATGCTCTCCATTCAACTCATTTAAATTTTTCACTCACAACTCACATCTGTGCCGAAAGCAATGGCATCAACTTTGAGGATTCGTCCTCATTTCACTTTCTTCCCTTCAAATATAGCCAATTTCTTGGATTCTGAATTATGTATTTTAGATTTGTAAGCGCAATAGAGACACTCACTGTTCGAACATCAACATTTGGTCAGAACTCAGAAGTCACCTTAGCGGTGAGATCACCACCACAACCCTTCAAGGCTGGTGGCAGTGTTCTGATGCGGAGCATGCACCAGAAAAACTGTAGAATTTAGGAGAATGAAAGCATGACCAACGATTTAAATACCCACTAAAATCCATCCAAATAAAAGGGTTTCTACCTCAGCTAAGCACTATCGAGATGTTTCCCAGCTGAATGTGGTCAACAGTTGTCCATTTCGCACTTAAACTAATCCTGGAAAAGACTGGGCGAGTTTCAAATCGATACAACCACCTTTAAATCGATTTTAAAGTCGCACACGATGTGATGGCTAAATTCGAGATCGCGCACAACGATAATACAAATACGATGCACCGTGCAGTTCCGTCCGAGAACCTATGAACCATTGGAAACCTGCATCGGATTTCGGCAAGGAGATGCGCTGTCGTGTAACTTCTTCAATATTGAGGTATAAGCAAGGAAGGCATTACGTTCTTCAAATTAGTACAATTGATGTGATACGGTGATGACATCGATATCATCGCCCGTGCTCAGGCGAAACGATCTGGTCTGTCGACAAAGAATCGATGATGCTGAATGCGAGGAAAGCGAATGGATGATAGAACACAACCGCGAAATACACGTGCTGCATCAAAAAGTGGATGTACATATGTATGTAGTTCGGAAGGCAAAGCACTACAGCTACAATGACTCGGCCACATCAAGCGAATGGACAACAACGCTCCAGCAAAAAGGGTCTACGAATCCTAGCCTCCGTGATCGTGAAGAAGAGAACAACTGAAGAGAGAAAGTAATCGTGGACGCTAGAAAGCTTGATCTTAACAATTTTTAAGCTGCATGAACGGGAATATATGGAATGGATGTATTGGATACCGCGCTCATAAATTGGTACTTTTACCGACCAGCGTTTGCCTCCCACAACGTTTGCCTCCAACAACGTTTACCTCCAACAACGTTTGCCTCCAACAACGTTTACCTCCTGCCACTTTTATAGGTTTCACTCCGCTTGTCCGTGCTTCTTCACTATAAACAGATGAACTCTTTGTGAGGCACAGCCATCACTCCAGACATAACTTAGAAATGAAGAAGTTGTTGATATATTTTATTGTGCCAACACAAAAAATGCTGGAAAATACTTCAAATTTCGAACTGTTTCAGTAACTTTCAATTTGACCACCCTTGGAACGAAATATGGCCTTGAGACGGCCGAAGAAAACATCGTACTCTGCATACAAGTGGCTCTGCGGTATTTGGTTCATTCCCGGCATGTTTGAGGTGGTCCAAACTTTTAAACGTTTAGTGCCAACCTTCAAAATACCCCAGACAAGAAAATCTTCGGGAACTGAATTCGGAAAATTTTCAATCGATTGTGTGGAAGACGTGAAGTGTGGAACATTGTTTTCCAACCAATCTTGGTTGACGCGCGCTTTGTGAGACGATGTCGAGTCTTGTTAAAATGTCAACGGTCTCCGACGGGTGCATTCATTAGAACATTTGAAGTCACAATCCACAAATAGCAATGTTGCGCGACCGTCGGTGGTTATGGCGACCATCACCAGCAAAGGTGTACATTTTCGAAGGATTTCTATGAGAAGTAAACTCGGCTATTTTGTTTGTTGACACAACAAATGGCGAGTCATCAGAAAGAAATCAAATTCAGCAATTCACAGTCTTTCGCTCTTTCTACTCTAACTTTCTGCTGTTGCCGTGTATGATCGTGTGCGTTTTGGAACTTAAATGGCATAAGGAAAGTCTCACTTTTCAGTATGTGTTGCATCCGGTCCAAAAATATGTTATGCTCACAAGCCATTTTTCTCCCACTTGGACGCAGATATCGCTCAATTCGTGCCTTCCCTTTACGAACCATTTCTTCCGATATTGCTGTTTTTTTACAACCACCTCCATAGCATTTTGTAACGCTGCCAGTATCGCGGCAACGATCTATCGTTCGAGACACATATGATTTATTCACGTTGAGATGCTAGAGAGCTCTATCGATGGCTACTTGAGATTTTTCAGCCAGATATAAAACAAAATAAAAAAGACTGATTCCATCGCGGATAAACAACGGAAACGCAGGTCGTTTGAAAGCCTTGTAAACAATAAAATTCTCTGTCATGTGTCAAAATTCGAGCTCACTGTCATGAACGGGTTGGAAATTATAGTATATATATAATTATAGAATAGTCATATAAAACCCTTTTTTCGCTAGGGTAGCTCTCTGCTAAAACACCAGAATCCTTAAACATTGCCCCTGACAATGTAAAACATCGGCAACAAATAAAACCTCATCATTGCGCGTAGATGCACATGTATCTGGTATATGATGACCTGGGGTCTGGTGGTGTGGTGTGTGGTGTGCAAGTGGTGTGCAAGCATTTCAACATTTCATTTCAACTGTCAATTTCATATGAATTTAACAGTGTTTTTTTTATTTCAAGTCGTTGTGTAACCAAACGCAAACAAATTCGCAGCTTTCCCTTTTTCACGTTCTGCAAAACAGAATGCATACCAAAAAACGTCTCGGTACACAGCACGTTGCCGATTAAAGTTTAATTTTATTACGCGAACATATGTGCTTTCTTGTTCATGAATCGGTGGCGATTGCAGCGTGGTTTCATGCATATTATGGGTTGAAATAATTTTTTTGTTTTAACTTTCAATTTTGAACCGGCACCAGTTGGCCGGGGACTTTTTTCGCATAATAATCGAGAAAGTTGGTCTCGTTTTGAAAATTTAATCCATTTCCGAATGAGTTTTAATTATTTACATTTTGCGTGGAAGTAATTCGCTATAAATGAAACAATTGAAGTGATAACTTTGTGCAGCGGCGCCGAGCGAGGCACAGTAGGACAAGCCCGCCAAAACACGGAAATAATTCGACTCTTGTTCTGAGTGAGTCTAATGGACTAAGTTAATCAGTGGTGCTTGGTTGGGAACTCTGACTACTTAAGGGTATTGAAATTTTATTTATAATGAATGGCTCGTCGACTTGTTGAAACAAGAGGTCACCGAGACGATGTGCTTGAATTTCAGGAAGCACAAAGTCCGTTACGGGGCACCCGGACGGGGCACCTCGCATTTTCTTACGGCACTACCTCTTTCGTGTTGCTGACAATACTCAAAGAAAGCTTCTCAAATCTGGCCGTTCGGAGTCGTCAAAGCAAAAGTGCAAAGTAGTTGGTGAGGAGTCACGCATGAACTGTGATAGAAAGCCTATTGAAAATCAAACCTCAAAATGATTCACTCTTGATGGTAAGCCCATCACCAATTGGTCGAATACAGTGTCGGTTCAAAGCACTTTACCACCCACAAAAGTTCTAAGTCGATGGAATTGCGAATGTACCCGAAAATAACAAAATGTTACAGATAGTAATCACTGTTAGTAAACAATGTGTACTTTACTAAAATTGATTTTGAATAAAGACAGGGAACCAAAGAACGGCTAACCTTATATATTGCATCTATATATTAATTCGGTCCGTTTTCAAAAGATGGCGCCACCTGCATGTTGAATTGGAAGCGATTATCTTCTTCATTGGAAAGGTTTGATATTTGTCAGCAATAACTGGTGTACATCAGCGTTTGGTTAAGACAACAACATTGTTTTTTGCATCTTTGAAAATGTTTTGATTTTCTTTACTTTAATTTAATTGGGAGAAAAGTGCAGTTGAATCCCACCAAACGCCTGTAGAAGAAGCGTCATCGAATTCAACTAATGCACTAATGCAAGAATCCCGAAAGGCATGACAAAGTGACGTGGTGACGTGGCTGCAGCGGTCAATAACTACTTGGAAACGCAATATTCTCCAGACCTTGCTCCTTCCAACTACCGGTTTTGTCGGATTGAAAACAATTGGGGGTTCACCGGAGTAATCGAAGAATGGCTCACTGAATAGATTGATGCTGAATGGAGGACTCATTTTTAAGGATGTTATTCGGAAATTATTAGAGAGATGGGAAAAAGTAGTCGCTTCCAACGAAGTATTTTTCCTTCTGGCGAACTTATTAAGCATGCGCCCAAAAAATGTTTTCAAAATAGTCTGTTGGTCTCTTTGTTGCTCGACTACCATGGCTCTAGTTAAGTGAAACAATCCACCCTGATATCTTCGGGGCTTCCAACGGGCAATACCTTGAGTGCTGAAGTTCCTTAGACTAGTGAGATAGTTGGCAACACTGATTGTCCACGTCGCCACTGTGTGATACTCAATTCACGAACAACAAGTCGGCTTCGATCTCAAGAGCTCAACATTTGACAAACAAGCGTAAGAGGTATTCTGCCCAAAAATTCTCGAACTATTTGCCTACGGGTTTCATATGACTCAGCAGTTGAAGGCACGCTTGGTTATTGATCATCTTGGGACAACGATTTTAGATGAAAAATACATCTTTTCTTATGAGCCGCATTTTCATCTGGGCGACTATGTCAACAAGAAAAACTGCACATCCCAGAAAACTAAACGATATTGCAGAGAAGCCAGTGCATCCACAGCGATTGATAGTTTGGTGTGGAATGTGGAATGGTGATGTCATTCGGCCATGATATTAAAGACATGATTTTTTACTCTCGCGCTATGTCACATAGCCCAATCGCTTTTTTAACCACCACTTTCCTAAATCGTGTTCTCATCCATTTGGGCGATGTCAAGCTGTCACCTCGGAGCTGCGATTTTTAAAAATATTTCAAGCAGTCAGGATCAATGTCCTCAACCAACTTGGAGTGCACATCTGGCGGCAGCTGGCGAAAGATCGTGGTTTCTGGAGAGGCATGATGGTTGCGGCCCACGTCCACCCCGGACTGTAGCGCCACAAGAAATCCATGCACTACATTCTGAAAACAGAATTCACTACTGCGAAGTCAGCTGAAGGAGCCATTTGACTGACGTCATATCTTATGATCAATGGGAATATTTGTTCTCACTAACAGAGGTGGTCGCCGTGAAGTAGTGGGTAAGTGCGTTGACCCACATGCTGAAAGTCTAGGTTCGATTCCCGGACGGGACACCTCGCATTTTTTTCACGGCACTACCTCTTTGGAGTTGCTGACAACACTCAAAGAGTATCAATTGTCTATGAAAAGCTTCTCAAATCTCGCCGTTCGGAGTCGGCAAAAAACTGTAGGAGCCTTCCACTAGTGAGAGAACAGTAGCATGCACAACACGATTGGTGTTGTAGAAGCTAGGCCCTGGTCCCTTGTGGGTTTTAGTGTCACTCAATTATTTCATAGTTACGTCGGGATCTTCACTTTCATTCGCTGAAATCAAGAGTAACGCATCCCGACACAAGTAGTAGGCAGCGCATGCAAAATTTGACACAAAGTAGCTGAACTCGCATCCGGTATGTTTCCGCCCTATCACCGCCTTCTTGAAAATTCGCAACTAATTATTTACACACCAGGTTTTCTGACACATGCATACCGTTCCCATGGGTCAAGGAAGAAAGATCGTTAAACAAAAATTTTCTACTGATCCGATCTGGAAAAGAAAAACTTTTGCAAACGCAGACCACATAAACGCAATCAGAAAAAACGAAAATATTTTGTTTCTGTTTTTAAAACAATTTCATAGAAATTTCCCAGCTCGATAGGAATTACCCCTTCGAGAAATGGATTTTGTCCCCAGTGCCAGCCAATCGTTCCCACTGTACACAACAGCGGTTGTACACGCAAATTCAATTTGTTTGCTGGCGATTTTTCTGCGGAAACTTATGTGCGTTGCGAGTGAAATGTGCACACGCCAGGCAATCGAGTAATGAGGAAAATATTTTACGCAGTTTTTGTACAATATTTTTACCCTTAATGCGAAAGAATATGTATGAAGGGGATTTAATACCCAATTGAATCATACAGTTGGCTGATGATACGATCTCCTTGGGAATACCCACGGGGAATATTGAAAAAGACCATGGACTGCATTGGTTTGTACACATATGTGCGGGCCAGGTACGAGTGTATGGATCTGTCAGAGGACAATTGTTCTTTACTTCCTTCTGAAAATGTGTGTAATATGATATTCAAAGTCATTCCTTAACTAAGGCAGAGCGTAGAATTCGTTCGTACCTGAACATAAATCGCCACCGTCAGCTGCTTCACTGCCTTCAGCTTACCTCCAACCAGGCCAGCCAACACCGACACCTCCCATCCGATACACAATCAGTAGCATCAACTGACGAGCCCGTGAAGTCCTCTGAGAGCGAACGCGACTCCGAGGCGGGTCCTTACCATTTAAAGCGGCACCTGCCGCGGATTGTTGTCAGTGCCATAGAGGAGCACGAAAGCACTGGTCAGGTGTTACATTGATTCATTCGACGACGAGCTTCTATACATTCCGACTACGTTGCCTGAGGAGCGCGCACACGTCGTAGCCTTGATCCCGATGAAGGAAGATCTGCCCTCTGGACCGTCCGCGGCCTACCCGTAAACCCTTTGCACCTAGGGGAGTACTGCGACATCGTGACCTCTGACGCCAGCGATACTGAGCACAAAACTCCGGCTTGAGGCGGCAGACTCCGTATCAGCCTCCCTAGGAAGGACTCCACTAAGCCGAAAGTGCGGTGCAAAGGAGTGCATCCGCGGTCTGCCACTGACAGACGCTGTTATCAAGCATACGGCTGCACCAAAGCCGATTATAGTCAGCCCGCAACAACTCCTCAAACAGCACTGCCCAACAACAGGAAGCTCTTACGCCAGTGGATCGATTTCGAGAACATCCCCAAGAAGCGGAAAGCTCCCAAGAAGATCACCACCCTGCCGAGGGACACGCTGGTCGCCGGAAAGAGCGTCGATGTCATCGTCCACTTCAGTTACATGATCTATTTCTTCTGGCTTTGAACACCGTTGATGTCTCCCTTAAATCTGGGAAGACATGGATTATGAATGTGAGAGATTATTTCAAACTGATCCTGGAGTTCGTAAAAAGTTGTTGATTAAGATCCCGTCTTTGCAGACTTTGTCCATACGGCCAAGAGAGTATCACAATAGACTTTCCCGTTCATGGACTTTCCCGTCGATGGACATTCCCGTCCATTGTGATACTCTTTTTCAGGAGTCGATGTTGGTTCTTTTTTCTGCCTCAATTCAATGCTGACCAATTGGCTTATACGCTATTCTTCCCATTACATACATGTCATCTAAGTAAGTTAGAAATAGCGTGGTCAGTTGGAAAATAGTGAATCTTCTGACAGACATCAGAGAAGATACCTGTCAGGACACCAAGAACATTTCTTGCTATTGAAAGCATCGATGAGAGATGCCTATGTTAAGCACGGCACTGCATTCATTCATCCTGTATAGACTGTCACATGTGGCCTTGACGTTTATCACAGTTTGTGTAATTTCTGAGATGTGCTGGAGTGCAAAAATGTGGTCAACCGTTGACTTAATCATTTCAGCGGGCAGTGTTTTTCCTACAGAGGCATTTATCGACAGCATCCCTGAGGAAGAGATCTTTGCTATTGTGTTATGAAGCCTGGGTGATGCATTGTGCCCGGCGCAGGTTATGCCGTTGCTCCCAACTAGGACTATTTTTCCCGAAGCATGTTCATCTGGCGTACTAAATTAGCATGTGCCCAAAAAACGTTTCCAAAACAGTCTTTTGGCCACTTTGTTACTCGAATATCCTGACTCTAGCTGAAACTACCCACTCTTCTACCTTCGGAGCCTTCAAAATTTATAAATTGATGCTGAGGAGAAATTATGTGATTTCAGCTTTACAACCAACCCTATGGTCAGCATGACCACAGTCGAAACTCAATTCCACCGAATACAAATTGCAGCCAGGCGCCCCCAACAAGCACCCGCTTCGTAAAATGCAAAATCCAATCAATCCTGTAGCTGAAGGGGCATTTGCCTTCCCCCAACGACGGCCAGGTCCACACAACGTCCAGCCTAATGGGGTTACCTAATCCGAAATTGGAAATCAAGCTGTTCACTCAATGATAATCGAAAATCGAATTTTCAGCAATTATACCGAATAATCGATTGCTAGCGGCTCTGACGGACGATTTTTGTGTTCCGTCCTGACAAGTTGCGGAAATCCTGACTCTGCAGTGGTTTTTAATTCAGAAAAATCCCCAAAAGCCATGGAATATGGAATCAGGCTTAAAGCCGCAGGCAACAAGATTGTCCCCTAGACGACCTGTGAAACGATAGGACACCCCGTTAGGCGGTCCCCATTGAACAGATAAGCTGCAAATTAGTGTGGTACAACAGGAATTTTGCCCTAATTCCCTACGACTCTTGTTTAACATAAGCACATGCGGCAGAAGGGGATGCCTAATGTGGGTGCGTTCAGTGCAAGGACACGCAGCGAGTTGTTCCAATCGTATTGAATGGAAAATTAATCACAATTCTCTTGTATCCCGGGATAATTATAGAGGAGGGACATCTTTGCTCGCCTCTTCTGGACCCATGGCCAGTTAAAGATGGACCGAACAATGGCCGCGTGTGCTTGTGAAACGTGGATTTCTGAAGTACAGATCAGCATCATCGCACAGATCCAAAAATAATACTCAGTCGGATGATTAATGAATACGACGTCATATTGTGAAACGTGCCACCCCGCGTTTAAGAGCCCGCAACCGCAGGCATTTCAACAGTACAATGGGAATGTGCTTTTCCGTTTCTGTATTTCAGTTTCATATTTTTTTCCGTTCTGCTACAAATTTGGGACAATTAAGTGGGATGACATGTGAATAATGAAAAGGACACAGCATGATGCAGATTAAGTGAAATCAGGACATTCATATGCCGTTCGGAGAGAAGAGTAATCACAGAGTTTTTCGGTTTGCTCGTGGGTCATTCCAGAAGGATCATTAGTCTTATTGTTCGTTATGAAGATGATTTACTATTCATTCTACCGCTCACCGAATTGTTTTTGTATTCAAATGAGGACACACATGTCAAGGAATTTCGTATTTTTGCTAGGATGTGGTGAATTGATTGTTAGTAGGTGATTATCGCCACAAGCGAACTCAGGTGACGGTCAGGCTATGGTTTGAATTTTCTAAAAAGAAGTGAAGGCGAAGGCTCTATCTTTCAGACGGAAAATTTTGATAACGCACAATTTGCCCCTAAAAAAAAAACAAAAGATTCGCATGGGAATGTTCGGTTTAAAAGCATTCGCTTTACTCCCCATGATATCCGAAATAAATCACGCCCATGACAATTGGCCCTTCTAATGTATGCGAACCGCTCTGATCGATAACTTCCAAAAATGTCCTTCGGGTCTCTTAAGACACATAAAATATCCTTTCATCTCAGCCGCCACAACACAGAAGTCTATCTCCACTCGACTTCGATTGTGCATCTGGTAGGACAATGAACAAAAAAAAAAAAAACAAGTTATTTCCCACTTCAGGGCGCAGTTAACTTGATAAGAACCTCTGCCCATAAACAACAAAAGAATAGACGCAGCGGCTTTATCGCTATTTGGGGCGTATTACCATAATGACCCAGCTGTTGAAGTCACCACACACACAAAAAGCAGGCAGCAGAAGCAAAGGAACAAAAACGAAAGATATTGTTTCGGTTTCTCGCCTCTCTGCTCCTCAGGGGATGAGAGGCAATGAGGGGCGTAAAAGTTAAATAAAAGTGAAACTTCTTTCTCCCTCCCCCACCTCCCCCACAAAGAGCTCCCAACGCTGTGCCTTCTTTTTACTCAAAAGCCATTAAAAGTGAACAAAAAGTTTGCATTCAACCGAGAAAAACAAAAATCCGAGGAGAAAAAAAAACGAAGAAAATGCCAACAAATACCTCTGATCCGTTCCATTCTGCGACAATGAAGTGGAGTTGAGCAAAAAGTTTCCACAACAGAATGCCAACCCTACGGGAGGTTATCGAGTTGTCACCTTCGGGGAATACACTTTCGATCACCTTGTCGCAGCAAAGTTTAACTCCTTAGAGCATCTCTGGTCGGTGGGTGGGTGGTCTGATCAAACAATCCGAATTCCATTTGACGCGGCATAAGATTCTTATGCGCGATTGCCGAAGGGATCTCGTGTAAGACGGCGATAGCTCCTGTTCGCACTTGGATATTCAAATCCACACACTCCCGGCTTATATGAGAATTTCAGGATTAACGCGGGCGGTGGTAAAGCGCAAGGATTTAAGAGCAGCAACGAATTCGGGGAAAACTTCTCAACAACAGTACAATATCTGACACTTTATGTGACGCACGGATTTCAGCGATGAGATTTTTCAAATGTCGCGAATTGTCGCGAACACTTTTTTTTTCGTGGCTTGCTTGCGTGAAATGGGTAAAAAAAAAGGAGGAGGGAATATATCGCAAAATGAATCCATATCCCCTAAAATTTGACACATGAGGTGGTGGTGTGGGGGGTATGCTGAAGCTGGAGATTTTAAATTGGTTCGCATACATCGCTTTCATCGGTGTATGTGTGCTGGTTGGATAATGGCTCATCGGGATGGAGAAGTCAATCTCGTTTTGGGCTGAAAAAGTTTTCCGTGGTGACAGGTGTCAGACCGCTTATCTGAGGGATATAAGTGAACATCGGAAGATTGTGTTCATGCAATCACTAGAAATGAAAGTGGTGATTTTTTTGAAAAGGTAATTTTAAAGAACTGATTTCAGGAGAACGATGCTTCCATTGAAACCCCGCCCATGTGGAGGTAGTTGTCAATGAGCCAGAAAATATTTTACCTCAAAGTTTCCTTCTTCATATACCAGCTGTTAATTTCCAGGCAAACTTAACACGCAAACAATTTCCTTTCCATCTCCCATCCCATATGCTAATCATTAACCTAACTCCCACATCCTAATGGCTTCATAAAATTTAAGCTCATACTCAATTACGTCGTCGCAGGGAACACATTCTGCCTGAACAGTAAGGCACCAGAATAATGCCACAACTATTCCGCAGCGCGCACATAGAGAGGAGGGTAGTTGGGGTTGTAGAAGACCGCCTTCGTTTTTCGAAACCGGAAAATAACTCTCAAATAAACTCCTCCATTGTAGCGCGTAATCCAATTGACATCGACTGACGCTGATGCCCATCACTATGCGCCACACCCCGCGCCCCTCAAATTAGCGGTTAACGAAGTTCTCCGTAATTAGATACCGTCAAACATTCCAAATATTGTTCCAGTAATCATGTGAAGGAGAGGCGCACACTCGGGCCTCTACATCGGCAGCAAGAGGCAGAGCGAACTGGAGAGATCTCCAAACAGATACAGAACTTAGCCACTTATGGGAAAACCGGCTTAATTAACAATGTCAACCGTCAACTTTCGATTTACCCCACCGGTCCCCGCTCAGACAGTGCAGCCACCCACCATCGCCGCCCTAATATTTGAGAAACACTTCTTGCTGTTTGCAATAAAACAAGCGAGAAACAAAAACACGCCCAGCAGAAGCACGTAGGGAAGCAAAACTCGAATATAAGACACACACAAAAAAGGAAAAGAACAAAAACAGAAAAAGAAAATAGATGGCAACAGCTTTTCTTTAACTTTGGCATCAGACTTTGTTTTAAGAACACTTGAGTGCTCCATCATCATCCCCCACAGTGTAGAGTTCCGAAAACTGAACACACACGCACACCCTCTCATCAGAGCGTAGCACAAAAGATATTCCATGGATTATTAGGAGATGTGTGGAGAATTATGATAAGCATAAGCGTTTTCGTAAAGCGGCTCTCGCTTAATGAAGAGTGGAGAGGGACGACGTCGACGTCGACGCACGGAGCATGGTAAAGCCCTCATGGTAGTGCTGCAGATAAGGTGGGGATGCTGTACGAGTTGTAAACAGGATAAAGGAATTATCTTAGAATAACATTTTGTTTCGTCAAGATAGCACATACTTTGGCTGCTGTCAGACGTGACGATGACGAAAAACGGGGTGGTATTCGTGTTGAAAACTATTTTCATTGCAAACCACTGAACTGGTAGGCTACGGGGGGTGGTTAAGAGGATATCATCAGCGTAAACTTGAATGGCAAGGAAAAGGAAAACCGAAGGACTACAGAAAGAAAATAATTTGAAACTAAGATTAATGGCACATGAGCATTTTCGTGCACTAAGTCTGTGGTTGGTTTGTTAACTTTAACATTAAATGCAATTATATCCATTTCCTTCCCTTGGCTCATGAAGTCACGCCAAATAAGTGAAGTCGAACCATAGAGGATTCATTAATGTGATTTTTTGTTTTTTTAAATTCAGAAGCATCTATGTTTTACAGTCTTTTGGTCAAATACGGCTTAACTATAACAGTCAACAGCAAATAAGGAGTAGGCGTAAAGCATTAAGATGTAATTTAAGATTTTTTTTCACCTTTTTAGGAAAAAATGTAAAACTTAAGGGTCTGATAGGAATTTGTTCATCCGAACCTCACGATTGATGGGTATACGTGGCGATACGATTCACAGTTTTGCCATATTTGCACGTATACGAGGGCCACCGCCCGTTATACTTCAAATTAAAGGTTGTACATGTGAACCATGATCACTAGAGAAAACGCAGCAAAATCTGAAATTCATAAAAATCGCTTCATAATTCCAGCAAATATGCAGAGTGCGGCAGACATGACGAAAGGACACACATACCGAAAACATAAATTTTTCATTTTTGAAAACGAAACCATAAAAGTGTCATGACATCGGCATCTTTCCGTTAAAGCAAACATGTACAAAATATAGATTTGTCACTGCCGTGTCGTAGTGGGTAAGTGCGTCGACTTACACGCCGATTCGTTCAATTTATGCAATGTCCACCTCTCATTTTTTGTTTTTCCGGCACCACGTCTTAATAACACGCTAAGACTACTTACAGTCACTTACAGTCAAAACGATTTTACAGAGCTTCTTAAATTTCACATTTTAGTGTCGCCTTCTGTACGGGAGAGAGAAACAGCATGCCCACAACACGAGCAGTGACCGAAGAAGCTGGATTCTGGTCCCTTTCGGGCTGATTGCAACCCTTGCTTTGTTTAGGTTTATGCCAACGTGTTAGAAAGATTCAATGGCGAACGAATCGGACTGCATTGCGGGTCCCAAAATGAACAAAAAAACATACTCAAAGTGAAATTAGATTTGTATCAGGCAAATGTATGACCTTTTTGTTTTTGAAATGTAAAAACCGAAATTCAGAAACTTAAAAAATGATGTTGGGTGTTGGGGCCTACTGTTCGTACTATGCCATAGCTTATATTTAAAAAAATCGTAAATTCTTTATTATATCGTAAAGTAGACAAGATGAGGTTATGTGTGGAATAACACATCGGCCAGATGGCCGCCGCAGCATTGCTGGCACATACGCGATATTGTAATGAAATTTCCAATGACCGTTTTGCATAAATGCTGCGGTATTTCATTAATGCAGCGTCCAATTTCCTCTATTAAGGCTTGAGTCGTCGTCGGCTTATGCGCATAAACCATAGACCTCAAAAAAACCCAAAGAAAAAAGTCCAATGGTGTTAAATCGCACGATCTAGGCGGCCAATTCTGGTTTCCAAAACGCGAAATAACACGACCGGGAAATGACTGATGCAGCAATTGAATTGTTTCTCTGGCTGTATGAGATGTGGCGCCGTTTTGTTGAAAATAGCCCCTCTACATTCATTTCTTCAATTCTAGGGACGAAAAAATTGGTTATCATTTCACGATACCGAACACTATTGACTGTTTGCGCTTGACCTGACTCATTTTCATAAAAAGGTTCAATGATTCTTCCAGCCCAAAATCCACAGCACACAGTGACACGTCGAGGATGAATTTGCTTCTCATGAATCACTCGAGGACTTTCCTCGCCCCAAATGCGACAATTCTGCCCATTGACGAAGCCACCAAGATGGAAATGGGCCTCGTCACTTAAGATGATTTTATCGGCAAAATCAGCATTTTCATGTTGTCTCTCCAATACCCAATTATTGAATCAATTGAACTTTGTATGCATGAAGATGCAAGTCTTTCGTCAAAATTTGCTGCATAGTGGATTTGGAAACACCAATTTGCTGAGCGCGGTGTCGAATTGAGGTGGATGGCGTTTGAGCGACATCATCACGTACTGCTGCGATATTTTCGGTCGATCGACCTGGTCGAAGGCGCTTTGTTGTCTTTACATCAGTGACAGACCCAGTTTCAGCAAATTTTTCGATTAATCGCTTTACAGTTGACTCTTTTGGAGCATTATTGTAACCCCAAATTGATCGCAATTTGCGAACTGTAGCCGTAAAACTTTCACCATTTTGGTAAAACAATTTCACAATGAGAATGCGTTGTTCATTCGTGTAACGCGTCATTTTTATTAACATTGTACCTTCTACTAACAAACAATAATAATTGTTCAAATGTCAAACAATAACAATTCGAATGGCGCCAAATTAAAATCTTGCGTTCTTGTTGTGACACCCTTTATATACCGCATCATCTTTAAAATGTCTCTTTTTTTATGCAACTTGACCGTGGTGCGTCGGGATGCTTAAACCTTGAAAATCACTGGAGGTCGGCGCGAAGTTTAAATAAAAGGGTGCCACTTTTGTGAGGAGGTGTAAAGCAATCACTTAAACAGCAGTAACCGAAAAGATTTTATTTTTCAACAGAAAAGCATTCAACCTTCGTTTTGCTCTTCTTCACTTCAATTGTTTTGCAAAAAGGCTTTCAGATCCGTTCTTATTTCTGGAAATAAAAGGGAGGGAGTGAACACAAGTCTTATTCCAGTATTGGCCCAAAATTGGTGCTCAGTAACAGCTGTGTAAGCAGGGGTATTATCGTAGGGGAAAAACAATTCGCCTGACTGACACAAATTAGGTCTCTTCTCCGAACTTCCAGTGCATCTTTATTCCGTGTAATAAGCGGCACTGTAAGGCACGGAATACGTTGATTCCACCGACCAAGTGCAACGTCAACATAACCGATAACACACGCGCCGAACCATTCCATTCATTTAAATCGTCCTATAAAATCGCAAAAAAAACGCAAATCCTGCCCTCTATGCAAATACGCAAAGCGGTATCCTTCACGTCATGTACACCCGCTGTAGTTTTTGTTATTGTGTTTTTAAGAGAAAACAGAATCACAAACGTATGCATCTCCGTTTTGAAATAATTTCCTCTAAATAACAAACCCCTGTATGCGCAATTTTCATTCTTTGGTCGAAAGCCACCGCAAGACATTTTCCCTTCACAAATATCTCTCGTTGAGCATACGCTTAATCATCTTATGAATATTGCAACCCAGACAGTTGATCCTTTCAGTTTCTGCTCCACCATCTGCAAAGTCACAGCAGAAGGGACGCGAATGAGATGTGAAAGGAAACTTTCCTCCATCGAATGACTTTGGGTGGGCTGTCTCTTTTGAGATGAACTCCACTTGGAAATTGTCTTACTGCTTCAGTCACTGATGTGGGAATAATGCGCTCTTAACTGCTTTGCGTTGCATTGATCCTTCTGGAATTCACTTCGATTTGAAGTGAGGTGCGCTTGTGGTTTCTTTATTTATGGCAGAAGGACTTAAATGTTCTTCGTATTCTGTAGAAACTTAAACGTAGTTTCAAGATAAAGTTGATGTCAAATCTATCAGTAGAGGGATGACACTCCCTTTGATGTTCACGTGAAAATCGTATCGTATTTCAGCCACCGTAATGTAATGACCGTCTCTAAAGGTATAATATTTATACACTCCATCATTTGAGTACTCATCACATAAAACCTGTCGCCCAGGAACACAGTCACTTTTAGATTCTTTGGCAAAGCGATAAATATCCTATTTCCCACAGTTCGTGAGTGTGTGGACTTTACCAGCGGCTAGGCAAACTTTCCGCTTCTAAAGGTGGCCGTGGTTAGCTGCAATATTCATGCATGTACGCTTAGGACTCTTGCCTGACACCAATTCTGGAGCCACCTCACTATGGCTACAGAACGCTGTAGCGCTGGCTGCAATTTATATCCCAAAGTGAAACTACACGACGGCGGTTGTACAAAATGAATGACTAACGGATGAGTTTCATATTAGCACCAGCACTGGGTGGTCCTTTTAATCCGATGAATGAGTAAACGCAATGAATAGAGAACGCGTCCTTTTTCAAAGTGACGCGGGTTAAAATTTTAATTGGATCTATCCTCGTTAGAGATGGATTTCGCCTTTAGGTTGTGCTTCTGGATGTGTGTTTTTTTGTTGTGCAGCAGTCTCAGAGCGCAAATTTGTTTATCTCCAGGATACATGTTTGACGTGCAACTTCGGGAACGATGTCAGCACGAATCACGGGAACTTTGGACACAAATTGGAAAAAACTCTAAACAAATGTGACTTTCAGAGTATGCCATCAATTCGTTGATAGGACAGTGAACTGCGATCATGGGATGAAATGGATATGGCCCTGGATACATATTTGAAATGCCATCGGCACACAGGACTTGGCAGTCTTAAGGCAATGGCCAGCTTGCTGATTAAGTTTTCATTAATGAGCCAAATGGGGCCACGAACAAAAAAGTAGGTAGAAGTGAAACTGCATTTTTGTAAAACAGTGGAAGGACTACGAACCACAGCACAGAATGGGACGAAAAATAAGCAAACTATACAAGAAGGTTTTTCCTGATATAATGCGGCCCATCTCCAGGTCACAGCACAGAGCTACCTTTTGTGTCTGTCTGTTGATGTGTGTGCCTAAACAACACTGAGTTTGCTAAGACTTGTCTGGGTCCCGGGACGCATTCGTAGGGCCCGAACCAACCTTGGGACTACCCGCTTCCTCGGTTATGGCTTTGGTTGGTTCTCCCAACCGTCGACGGAAACCCAGAGATCGCATCACTCCCTAGGAGGCATACTGACCAAGTGCATGCTCCCGAACGGCAGCAATAAATCCGCGGCTTTCCTGTAATCCCTAGAGAGAAAAGAGTGCAGAAAACTTGCCGTCGTACACCTTCGCTAAGCACGTTAGTCTACTTGGGCTTAGTGACGACACCCTTTGCGACGCTTGTGCAGAAGTTGAAGACATCTCAGAGCACTTCCTCTGTCAATGTCCCGCCTTTGTTCGTATCAGGTGGAGGCTGTTTGGCGCTCTTGTGGTGGGAGCAGAAAACTTAAGCTCTTTATCACAGAAGCACTTGCGAGTCTTTCTTCGGAAAACCAAAAAACTACTGTAAATGGAGGTTACTGCCTGCTAGTACAAAGGACCTGTTTTTGAGTCTGAGCATCTAATTGCATCTAAGCCACGCCTTGGAAGTCATGATGAGGGTAACATTCGTACCAAACCAACGAAACATAGCTCTTTACGTTTAAAGAAGTAGTTGTTTAACATTGAGTTTCTACAGCAGCGTTGCCTTTCTCAGTTTATTCCAGCGAGTATCTTCCACCGCGGCACGGGGAAATCTCATCTTGGCACCCTGTAATCTCGATCTTATTCTTTCGGCCATAACCCAAATTTCATGACAATTGATTGATTGGGAGAAACACAGAGTTGAAAACCCGATTCAAAATTGATCCAGCTTGGTAAGTCCCACAAAAAAGCTCAGTGCTGCTCTTTCCATCCCTCGTAAAAAAAAGACCCCGACATTGTTTCCTTTAGGAATTACTTGATTTTCCTTCTCTGTCATTAGTTAGTTTAGACTGTTGTAATAGGCAGGCATGTTGTGTGCAGGTAGTGTAAGAAGGTTTATTCGTCATCCTGCGCAACGACTAACAAAGTTCTTGCACAGTTCCCCTTCAGACAATGTCCCGTAAGCATGTCTGCGATTAAACGCATATGAGATGCATTTATCCCGAGAGTACTCAAATGAGTCTTTAATGCAACTATTTAAGTATAAATTCAACACCCCACATCCACTAGAAAATTTCAAAAACTTTCCACGAAATTCACTTCAATGACCGAATTCAGGTGAACAAAGTTCCCACATCACCGCGCACCTGAATTTAGGAACCAAAAATCAAAATCCAGCCGCCATCACCTCTATCTAACGCAACCCTATCTGATTTTCATTGAAACTCTCCGCCCCCACAGTGCCCTGACACCTGAATAAACGCAACGAGGAACAGATAAACCTTGTAATTGGATACCCTAGTTTTCCGATCGGAACACAAAACTCGATAATTTTCGTGTGTGTGCACCTAGTTAGTGTGAGCCCTTCAACTGATTAAGCACCTCGAATAGGATACGCTTTGAAAACAACTGGCTGTCCTAGATGGTTTTCCGGATACCGGGTGATGGCGAAAACGATCGCATTGGCAGTGTGTTTGCTCCTGACAAATGTCATTTTGTTGGCAAAATAACTGTCGGAATTTAGACCACGCAAATACGCACAGCAGCCTGAATAGCACACATACAGGATATTGACAGACATTACGACTAATGAATGGTGGAATTTCCTCATTGGAATCTATTATTCAACGTTTATTCGGTTCGCTTGAAAAGTAGGTGGCCATCCGCAGAGCAAAAAATTCAATTTTGTGCGGAGACAAGTTGTCCTTCGGCAAATGTGTGGTGTGATGCGCCAGGACAATGGATTTGATTAACTTTTCTTGATGAGACCGACTGTGGTACAACGATGATACTGAGGGCGATAGTAACGGCAGCAGGTTCAAGCAAAAAATCCCAAAATTCCAAATCTACAGCTAGCCAAAAAATAAATCTCCGCTAAGACCAATTGCAATTTGTCGCCCCACAGGTGGCATAGAATTCTCCCTCAACATCAAAGTGTCTTCTCGAACATCCAACAAGTAAAGATCTTCAAGAAAACAGACCGCCTTATCCATCTCCCTCCACCAACCAATCACAACTTAAATGAACTCATTGAAGAGCGGAAACCATTCTAATCGGATTAATCCACTCCACCGAGCACTTCCATACCGCCAACCCATACAGGCGCCACCATTTCGATTGTCATCCATAACTCAAAGCAGGCGGGATGATGCTACTTCCGCTCCGCCATGCAGTCACATCGCTGCCACAGCTTCTCCGACGATATCTTCATTTCGCCAAAAACATCTTCAAGCACTGATGGAACGGAGTGTTGTTTGCCCGTCTGAGTCGTGGACTCTTTGAATCGGAAATAATTTTTGGGTCAACAGACATCGCAAGCGGTTAGCTTTTTCTTTGGCCAGTTTAATCGCCTTAAGCGTTTGCCGAGAAATCCTTTCATTTGGCACAGAGGCTCCTGCTTTCACTCTCACATGTCACTAGAAGCCGAAAAGCCAACCCCATCTGAAGTGAAGTTGACTCGACACCTGACTTGTTTTTCACATCCCTCCTCTCTGCCACACAAAGGGTGCTTTTCGGGGGAGTCAGATATCAACCCTGTCTGGTTTGCAGTTCACCAGGGGCTTAACGTTCTTTTTCTTTTGCTGCATGGCACCTGTCTGACAGGAGCTGAGTCCCGCGCTGCCAAGTACCAGCAGTGTGTGGGCCGGTGTGTGAGCCCCCAAAGCCTTGGTGTGACGGGATTGATGGGCGGGGAGGCGATTTACCGTGTTCTGCTGGTGACACTGTGTGACAGGGTGAAACTTGTAAAACGTCGAAATGTATGGATATTGTGTAGTGACAGCGGCATCTGTGATTGTGGTCGAGACACAGGCGAATAAATTGCGCGGCAGTGGCAACCGCATGCATGACGCCCATATGTCGGGGGGATGTTGCTGTTGCCGCTGAGCCTTTTTTGGCCTCTGGGTTATCTTGATGGGGGCGAGGCGAGGAGGAGTCATTTTCAATAGAGTGTTTGTGATTGACAGAAGGATTATATGGGGATAAATAGGCACTCAGACGCGCTGGGTATAAACAATGGAATTGAGACAGTGAAGGGTTGACGGCCTCGTGACAGATGTAAATTGTGATTTTCATTCTGAATTGATTTATATCTGTTTATTTGGGGCTGTCGAGGGGATCAGACATCACAATTCTCGAGCCTGAGAGTTGAGTTTGCAGTTAAGAAATGCTTGTGATAGATGGAGAAGGTGTTTGGGCAACGAAGTGAAGTGGATTAGCAAATACATATTTAATAAAGAATCAAGTAGAGTTGTTGATTGAAAACTTAAAATTGTTTCACCCGAAAGGAAAACATTTGGTTTGCGGGAACGTGTGAAGGTTAGGAGACTTCGCTGCGTAATTTGTAAGGAGATAGGCTTAGCATGTTTCCTTGTCAACCAAACAAATCAATTGATGGTTTTTGCAAGACATGCGTAATACGTCCTTGATATGAAAGCATTCATGAGGACTATTGTTACATGGACTCTGAACATTGACGCACGTATTGCAGAAAGATTATCTATTGCCAACAAAGGTCCTGTCAGTGATCGGCAGAGTATACGAAGGGAAACTTAATGTGTCAGAGCAAAAACGTGCTACTGGGGAGGCTACAATAAGGCACTACAAATAAAACAAAAGGCCATTGAACAGGGAATACAGGCTAGAAATTTGCTCATGAACTCCGAGCTTAGGAGTTAAGAGACGAGCAGAAAAAAAGGCAAGTACTCCTTAAGAAAGGGAACAATGCTGCTTGACACTCTGATGGCTGAAGTTAATCTAGCTTTTGTCCACCAAGAATCTGTGGGTTTCCAGTGTCTTTTTGCTTACTGCATGACCAGGAGTTAGTTGTAAGGAGTGAAAGAATTTCAACTTCAGTCCTAAAATAAGCTGACGACAGTGATTGTGTGTACACTTGATCATCTGCAGAAATTTGAGAGAAGGAAAGCATGCTCCACAAAGCAAGTACTTACTCTTTAAAGGTATATACCTATTGAGGCTTACTTAAAGATCTAAAGATTTAAAAGCTATTTCACAACATAACTATCGGCACATCTTTTAGAGAAATCGATGCACGGGAAGATTTTGTTTGTGTGGCACCCAAAAGTCAATAATAGAAGCACAGTCAACGTGATTGGATGAACCCACCACAACTACTAATGATGCGTTTGCTAGGACTGAAGCTGATGTCATCGAAATGGGTCTGGTGATAATCGAGGGAAAAACAAATTCATCACGCAAGGACGTACAATATCACCATTTCGAACAGAGCGCTACAATGGACATCAACAACTTTGAGACAGTCAGGAATTTCGTCTACCTCCGCCCTGGAGTAAATTGTAGAAATAATAATATCAATATCGGAATCAAGCCTCGAATCACTTTTGTCAATCGCTGTTTCTTTAGGCTCAGGAGCTAATTGAGTAACAAAGCACGAAAGACCAAGCTGGCTTTGTATTACACCTTGAACATCCCTTCTCAGCCTTATGGTGCAGAAACTTGAACGTTATTAAAAGTGGATGAGGACGGCCTCTGACTTCTTGAAAATCTAATTCTGTGGGCAAATTTTGGTCATGCTTGCCATCATGACTTCTAAAGATTTAACGGACTCTTAAGGCTGTAGGACGTGATGCACGTAGTCAAGTGTCTACGGATACAGCGCTTAACCTGGCTCAGTAATGTAGTGCAGGTGGATACATATGCTCATGCCCGAAGAGTCAGATTGGAATCTGAGCAATTGGAAGAACGTAACAAAAGACGACCTCGTCAGAGATGACATACACCACCATCGCCTGGAAAGAGACCGTCTTAGCTGGTGAGGCATGTTGATTGAAGGATACGCGCACTTACGACTGTAATACCGCTCGAAGATGTAGAAGAATGGGCACGTTACATTGCTTGCACATTAAGGAAAACCCTGAAAAAGACCAGCAAGATTGACACTCACCAACTTTTCATAAATTTTTAAGACGCATCCGGCGCTATTTGTTAGTATTTTGACTATAAGTCTGGGTACTCTCTTATAGCTCTGTCACATGACTATTCAGTAGGAAAAATAGGTTACAATATGGTCGCACGATATATCATGTGAGTTTTTTCACGTTATATGAATACTTATGTGTTTCAGTTCTCCTTATTTAATAGTCGGATGAAAAAAAATCGTAGCCTTAGTTAGAAGCGTAGCGATCTAAAAAAAATGTTTCCCTTTTGCGCAGCACAGTCCTAAGGCAATTGTTAGCACTTTACACTTTGGCTTGAAATCTGTACCTGACTCCAGGAAGGAAATTGAAGCCGCTGTAGAAACTGGTACAAGTTGGTTTTGAAATTAAAAAAAACAAGATTTTTCGGACATTAAGGAGTTTATCAATCGGGAAACTCTTTGTGGGAAGTTTGATGCAGACTTCCATTGGAAACCGGAGGATTAGAAGCAACATGTCTAGAATGTTTGAATGACTTCCCTAATGCTCATAAATCGGACTCTACTCTCCCCGAAATAGTAACACTTTTTTGCTTTTATCTGTGGAACATCATGAACTAATTATGGGTAGTTTTTCTTTTTTTTTTTCTTAATGGGCGTATTTCTTCTTCTTCTTCTTCTTCTAGTGGTGCTACAGTCCGGGGTGGACCTAGGCCTCAACCAATTGCCTCTGTAGCCAGCATGGTCTTTCGCCAGCTGCCGCCAGTTGCACACTCCAAGTTTATAAAGGTCCTTCTCTACTTGTGTGCGCCACATTAGCCTGGGCCGTCATCTGTTGCGTTGTCCCAATGCCTCAGATTCGAAGACTTTTCGGGCGTATTTATTTCCTTGAATTGAAGAGCATGAACGCGGTACTAGTGTCTTCCCTCTCTGCGCCAATAGAAGACACTTGTACCTGGATGGCGTTTATATTATTTTCCTATCTTTTGCGCTTAGTATAATCTTCCATTGTTATTCTCAAACTTACGTGATCTGGTCCACGTAAGACCTTCATGGACAAGTGCGCCTCTAAGCACACATTTGCTTGTTGTTACTTAGTTTCTTCGGTAACCAATTTAAACTTGTCTCTATTCTCTGCTCGTGTAAATAGGAGTTTGGGGCAATCTTCGAATCAAAAGGCCGACTCAAGAAATGAGTACTGGGTAAATATCCCCTGCGAATGAATCGCACCATGAATCATCTTTATAGAGGAATGACGCGGCTGCCAATTAACTTCTGCAGACTTATTGCCGAAACAGTGATCACAGCATCTAAAGTTTTGAACTTGTCTCTCGAAGAAAAATAATAAAAACCGTGTATTTCACTTTCAAAGTTCATTTAAGCAGATTCAAAATTACTTTTCAAACTTAAGCTCAAGAAAGATGAACCACGCACTTCAAAGAAAATTGTTTCAACAAACTCCTCGTAGAAAACTTTCATTCAGTTGAATTAGTGAGGTTCTTAACCCTCCTAGAGGTCAGTTGATTGACCACAGTCTGACCGCACCACTAAGCAGACTGCCAAATGATGTGATGGAGAAGATTATCTAAGAAGCAGAAGATAAACCTTGCGACCATGTTGCCAAGTTAAAAAGAAAGTCAATAACAAAAGAAATGTTAAGTTTCTTCATGCATATGTTTCTGAAATCCTGCATCCGCCCTCTCCCCGCCGTGCAGGAAACCCTTTCACACTCCGAGAACGGAGACGTCCATTACGCGTCCATTACTCTGCTTGTCTTACTTCCTTTTCAACTTGTACAATCTGCAAGTGGAAATATTCTATAGATGGGGATCTCCGTATTTGCCTCCCCCTAGGGGAGGGGTGTGCTCTAGCCGTAGCAGAGCATTAATCCGAGCGTCGGGGATATTCATTTCGCCATTAGCGCTCCATAATTCCAAACTGAGCATGCAAATTTGTAAGAGCTTAACCTCGCCTTCCCCGACCTAGCGAGAGGGAATGATGCTCACGGCATTTCATAGCAACCCTTGTGCAGTCTCTCCTCTGAATGAGACGTTGAATCGGAGGTGCAGAAAGGGCTGCGGAAAATAAAATCACGGCATTGATGTCGCATATACGCCATCATATCCCGAAAATTAATTTCAGCACTCTCCTGCAATGCTCACGGATGCGATGTGGATATCCTTGTGTGTGGGTGTATGCATGAACAAACGAACACACCCATCGCTATTTGTAGGCGATGATAAGGGAGCAGTAACTTTTATCCTTTCCCTTCCGATGAATGCTAGGTGTTTGCTTTTGTGCTATTTGCATTTCCACGACCAACTGAGAGTCTTGGTGTCTGTGTGACTGCGTACGGACATAGCCCGGAGGTAAATGGGCTCCTTTTTGTAATGCAGTCAGTGCCAGAGTGGTGTACAAGTTCTAGGAGGTATTGTTAAGGATTTTGTCATATTCAGTTTGCCAATAGGAAGGTTGCTCGCTCTTCCATTTCCAATTTTAAACGGAGTCCTGTCAGAAACTTTTTCCTTTTTCGACCTTCTCGGAGAAATACTGAATGAATGGAACTGACTAATTGCTAAATGAAACCCTATTGTAAGACGTGCTTTGAGGAAGAGCAGAATACGAACGAATTTTAGTGCTTTTTGGAATACATTCTCGGTGGAAGGGTTCATTGCGTTTCATAATTTTTGCTTCTGTTTGTGAGTCCTTTTGTGAGAGTGATAAGAGGTGGGTTTTGGATGTGACCGAGGAAGAGGGGGTAGCTAAAATATTAAAAAGAAATTTCATACATGTTTGTAGAACGAAACCTTCGCCGTGTAAGAGAAAGGCAAGCTACTCAACCATTAAATAGCCTCTATTTGCCAAGACGTTAAGCCCAAGTTCACCTCATTTTGAGTTGAGAAATGATACCCTATTAACGCTTGAATATAAATATGTACATAATTCTGCTGTCTCCGAAAAGTGTTTTCGGTCGGAGGCCGGTATCCATCAGAAATGAACTCGTAAAGTTTGCCGCCTCCGTTGACATTTCTCATTTCTCATGGCGTTACGAACATGAAATGAGCTAAAATCCCGCCGTCTATTTGATTTCACCGAAAACTGCTTAAGTTGTCTGCGGATATCTCTGAGGCATGAATATTATTTTTTTGAAATTAAATTTCAAAGTTAACATCAGCTCCGGTGTTGTTCATGTGGAAAATTCAAATTTAACTTTGCCCCACACTTTGGGGCGTCATTTTTTTTTTCTTCCAGACTCGCCGGCAACCACAGCGGCTCTGCAGCGTGCAGAGTCAACTGCGAAGAGGACATGGATATAAGAAAAGAAAATAGAAGATACACATCACGCCCGCCCTCCCGTTGAGAATGTGATGCGAAGGAGGAGGGCAGAGATGAAAAATCGAGGACTATAACGCGCGATGATTTTTCGCAGGTAAATTGAAAAATGATGGAATATCCGGCTCATCCGAGTGTGAAATTCAACGAAAGGTAGTTCAACCGTTATAAGGACAATGATTACTTTTCCATTTTGCTAGATTTAAGCACTTTTGACTTGATTGACGGTTGCTTGATTGTGCGTACGCTGCGAGGGTTGCACTCCCCATGTTAAAGGTCACCATGTACGAGGGCTACGAGGGCGATGCAAAATGAACGAGATTTCTTGTTTAAACGTTTCGAAGCTTTAACAGCAGACATAAGCGCTTAGCAATTTTCACAAAATTAAAGTGACACGGGGTGTAAATTGGGAACGAAATTAACGAAAGGTGCTGATAGAAGAGTACGCTGTGGATATGGTTTCGAGCTTACGCGCCATGCGCCACTGAGGCCGTAAACAATTAAGACTTTAAGACATTTTGAACCTAGGGTCAATTTCGAATTAATAAATTAAGAAACAAAATGGACGGCTGTGTATTCAGTGAAATAATCAAATCGTTGAAGAAACTTCACGACTGCCAACTGCATTAAAGGAAAAGCGTTTATGTTAAGGATGGTTTAGTGGAATTCGGTATGCTATAAAGCGACTGTCTCAACATCAAACTTGAGAGGAACAGCCGCCCAAAAGTTTCCTTAACACATAGATTATGCAGCCTACATTGACGTGATTGTTCAAAGACAGCGAGCGGCCAATGACAAGCCCACGTTTACATTTGGCATTGGAGGGATGGCCATCAAAAGTTGTCATCCCATCCCTCTTTAGAAATGTCATAATCATCATTGGGCGACAAAGAAGTTGACTTAACATCTTTTAAGATCGCTAGAAAAAGTACATCGCATGACAACAATGCTCCGTGTCGAGGACTCTCTGCATCTCTGTCAGGGAACAACCGAATAGGGAATAACGCATCAATATGGACAAGGACTTCAAAGCAGGTAGTGCGCGCTATTGGAGGCACCACTAGCGAGACATGAGAGTTGTGGCCAAAAGAAGAGAAAAGAAGCTGAGGAAGACTAAGTTAATAAAACATACTAAGTCCTTCTTTACAGCACAAAATCATGTACATTCTTAAAACGATGAAAAAGCTTTTGGGGAAAAAATTCTGTGCGCAGTATAAGATTTCTTTCCTTTTTACGAAATTAATTCTTTTTCAGAGAAAATTCATTCAGGAATTTTACAGCTGTTCCAGACGGACACGGCCGTCTGGTGCTAAAATATTCAAAGCTTAATGTGAGGAATCCATTCAGAGCAACTGCGGCAAACTATAATCACAACATAGATCTGACGTGAAAAGTCTCGGAATCAGTGCCCTTGGAACAATACTATACAATACTCCTTATTTATTGTTTTCAAAATTCAAAAGCAATGCGGAAGAATGTAGAAAGCATGGACTACTCCAAATGCGCCTCTCTATCATTGGAAAGTTAGTAACTCTCAGTGACTAATTGTGGAAAGAATAGTTCTAAAAAGTTGGAAAAAATTAAAAAATAAAAAACATAAATAAAAAGTGGAATTTGATAAGTTTTGTGAATTTAACTTACTTTGAGGTATCCTACTGAATTAATACTTTTCATGACCCCATTTGGCAGACAAAACAAACGGAAATTAGGAGGCCCAAGAGATGGTTGCACCCATTACATTTCAGCCAATCTATTGTCTTTTCGAGTGACATAGAGTAATCTCCTTTTTGCAAACTGGGATCTCAACAGTTACTAAAATGTCCACGTACTTCGAAGCATATGCCCACTTCCTTAAAACCCTTGCACATCCAAAAACCTACGTCTATCTCCACTGAACTTGACAGTTCCTTAACCAGCCTAAAATACTAAGTACTGCTAGGTGGCACCAAATGGCTGGTTACCTGCCAGATGACTTTTATGTAGATGCAACTTCGATTAAACTCTGAATCACACGCCAAGGTTTCGGGTTTGATTCCCGCCCTGGAAACCTAACCTTTTCCACGGCACAACCTCTTTCGAGTTGCTGACGAAGAAGTGTCGTGTCAGAACAGTAGCACAACACGCGTAGTTGCTGAAGAAGCTAAGACCTGGTTCCTTGTAGGCTGTAGTGTTATAACTTCGCTTACACAAAGAATAATAATGCAAACAAAATTCGCAACTTCTGGCTGTAAGGTTAGACAAGCTCATTCCACTTTCATTGTTAAGAAAAAATGTATTGGGGCTATAAATTAATAGACTTTTTTAAAAGATGGCGCCACCATCTGACTTATGACATCGCTGATCTTATATGCGATTACATACTTCATTGGGAAAGTGTCAACAATATTGTTTTTTGCCTCTTCGAATACGTCCGGATATGTCTCAAGTAAACAATTTTTGCGGGAAGTTTTAGTTTTTTTTTAATTAAAAGGAAAGTGCAGTTGAAACCCATCGAATGCTTTTAGATGTCTACGGTGAATCTGCTAGGACCGATAAATCATGCAGAGAATAATTTCGACACTTCAAAAGTCTTAGAATCGAAGACAAACAGCGTTTTAGCCGGCCCAAATAGTTGGGAGTTGAAGAATTGGGGGCTTTACTGGACCAAGATTCGTGACTTAGCAAACAATTTCCGTTTGGTAAAAAAGAAATTTGGATTTATTCAAAAGCAAGGAAATTAGGTGCAGTACGAGTTAAAGCTGGGATATGCCGAAAGGCGATTTTTCACCTCGGTACTGCCTCTTGGAAGACATCAAAAGTCATTATCTTCCATAAGCTTAAATTTAAGTGGCTTGTTCTCTTCAGAAAATGTTAGCGTTATTGCGTTTAAGGCATCCACATAATCCTTAACACACATTTTGTCTTTTATACGAATAATTTAAGCAACACTAAAGGCTGAAAGCGACCCATCCATGTTTCACTGTCTTCTACAATTTGAATCGAGTCATCTGGTCCAGACAAATTAATTTCAGGTTCATTCAATCATAAGACGTTGTTGTGGTGGAGTTTTTTTCCGCAATATCTTTTTTTTTTTTTTTTTCCGCCTTTATCTTCCTTCTAAAGTGTGAAACTTTTCTGAAACCTCTTCTTCCGCACATACTTACTACATCCTACATCAAAAAATTGTCTCATTTATACATAGAACAACAAATTTTTTTCGGGAAACTTCGTTGCTCTTCACATCACCTCAATTTTGAGCTTCCTTACTACTTCATTATCACCTTCATCATTCTCCACGTGTTCACTTAACATTCTGGCGAAATTGAATTATCAGCACGCCACCCCGCGCCTCACTGAATGTCATTTTTTAAAAACAATATCCCACATGCCCATCCCACCAAATGAAAAAGTTAAAGTCCTTAATTCAATTTAATCATAATTGAATGTACACACATCCGGGAGCGATGTCATAAATGCATAAAATCACTCACTAATTGCAGCGCCCATAGGAGCAGCCTTTACGTCCTTACTGCGCACCGTCTCATGTAACGCTGCTACTCCTAGCGTGTCCATCGAGCATTCGGTTGAGCTCGCACACATAAGGGTATCACTTTTTCTCCGGTCCATTAACTACATCGCCGGCCAGGGAATGCAATCAGAATCCGGTCACCGAAAATTACATTCAACCACCCGGGACATCCTGCTGCAAGGGCGGCCAACAGACTGTGCAGGTTGAATTTTCCAGAAGTTTTCTGTATTTCAGGAAGCGTGCTGCGCGACGCAGTGAAACGGAAATAGGACAGGAACAGGAAGATATGAGATTCTACGGCACGATAACAATATCATCGACCGCAGGCATAATTCTAACAACATATGTGTAGAGTGCTGCGATGCTGATGATAGTGAGGTGAGCGGCAGCAGTGTGACGTGTCTGTGGCTTCTTCGTTGATTGAGTGGACAGACTGGCGAATTTTTGGTTATATTTCGTGGCAACTCGCACTGCAGGAACCCAGGCGGTCTGGGCGATGAGTTGGGAAGGAAATACGAAAGAGAAGTAAGGAATTTATAGTTAAGTTCGTCACAGTGGTGTGAAAAAAATAGTTCCCGCATGTTTATAAATTTATTACTGCAGCATTTTTTTGATTTCAGTTTTTTTTAATCGATCATGACTTTTCTGCTGAGCTATCTAAAAGATACTGCCTAAAATTAAAGTGCGTCCATGATATTTCTCTCTCTCGGTCAATGTTTTCGTGATGTGATCAGCGTGTGACACCACTGTCCTTTTCAATGACGCTGCAATTTAGTGTGAAGACGAATGCCAAGTCTTTTTTGGGGATTTCAGAAAACTTCTTCATCTGACTGTCATTCCATCCATCCTCTCGGGATGTGCATTCTTCTGCCCAACTGACCACCTGAACCACATTTCTCAACACACGTTTGCTTCGCAGCGCCGCCGTCAAGGCATTCAACATGGCGAATTCAATCATATCCCTTTGGTTGGCAAAAACCAGTCTCAGGCTAGCGATGAGCATTTTCCGCTTTGCCACCCTTCATCTCGATGCACTCCAATTATGATATTCATGATCTAGGCTCCCCGGAATCACGGCCATCCCCCTTTCTGTAGCACTCTCTCTCTCTCTCTCACCACACGCATTCGCGGACATGAATCCTTCGATGCAGCGAAAGAACGTCCTGCGAGTGGACATAGGCAAACACCGACTCAGCACAGTCGCGCAATTAGTTGATGAAAATCCACCTGCACTCCTGTATTGAGCAGGGCATCGCCTGCAGAAGTCCTTCCCACTCATTGTTACCCTAATGGAGGGTTATTGGAATCCTTCGATTCTAGTCGTCTCCCTCCGTTGCGATAAATGCAAAGGATTTCACTTAAAGGTCGCACAGCACCATGAGCCATTGAGGGGAGTTGCTTTTATTGCGATCAGGACACTATCCGCAAGGAAATTGAAATCATTATGCCGCCAGCTGTTGCCCCACACAAGAAATAAAAGTCTATGGAACTTTGTTTCGTACGTGAATGTGGACGCGCCTGGGAAAAACTGCTGCATCTGCAGGCTAGAGCACACTCCGTAGTCAGGGATATTTTGTATGTAATCAGAACGTAAATACCAATAACAATGATTGTGTGTAATAATCATGGTCATTTGCCTTTATGGCACACATACTTAAGCAAATGGAGAGGACAGGACTGTCCCGACCCCGGGCAAGACAATTGAGTACATTGTCCTACGACAGCCTTCGAGTGCCTCACTTAAAGCACTCTGAGAAAAATTCCACTGGTTAAGTTGGTCGCGCTTTGGTCATATTTTCAATCTGTTCTCTGCTTTCCACCGATTGCCAGCGATCCGTGAAATTGTGGGCGGCTGGAAAATGGTCTGGGTGAGATGCATATCAAAGGATATTTACTCTTCCGTTCGCCGCATGCCGTGGAAGATTTCACGTCCGGCGACGTTAAGGGCAGCTGTTTACTCGGATTGTTTTCATCGTTACATCCTGCGGTGGATGCTTCTATCGGGTACTCCCCTGCCCCCAAAGCAAGGAGCGAGGACACGATAAATGCACATCACCTGGCCAAAACGTTCACGCCAGACAAATTGAGGTGAAAAAAACCAACAAAACGAAAACAGACCAGCTTCCGAGGCAATGCCGTGTAAAATTTGTCGTTAGATAAAAAGTTTTTATGCTCCACGAATGTGCATACATAGGTATGTTGCTGTGGCGTGTGCAGGTGGACTCCGGGTGTATTTTTATTAATTTTATGCGATAGGAGCTTCCTAATCGGCGATGTTTGGCGGTAATGGCTGCCAGATGCACCTTGTTTATCTGAACACTGACTCGACGGTGAATTAAACTTGTGGCGGGGAGCTTGGCAACAGTGATGGCTTTATGGGGAAGCATTGAACTTTGGGCCGATGATTGCCAGAATTGGGGGAACCCTGTGTATGATATGGACTGGAAGCATTTTTTTTTTCATTTTTTGTTTGTTTCCTTAAAAAATGCCAATCGTGCAACTTGTTTCTTTCTGATGGTTTCCTGTGATTTAAAGAATCCTTTATTTGGACCAACCAGGCTCCAGTTTCTGCTCCTTTTGGTTTAAGACGATCAGCTTCTGATTTTTCTAAATTGAAAACTGAATTGATGAGCTTTTTCTCAGCGCTGCCACAAGGGTTGCATAGACACTCTTCTGTTTTCTTCTTTTACTGGCGCTACAATCCCGGGTGAACCTGGGCCTTAATCAACATGCCTTTCCAGCTAGCACGATCTCTCGCCAGCTTTATACAATTGCGCACTCTAAGTTGGGTTATGTCCTACTCCACTTGTGTGCGCCATCTCGTCCTAGGCCGTCCTCTGTTGCGTTGTCCCAATGGATTGGATTCGACCACTTTTCGGGCCGGATCAGTGGTGTCCATCTACATGACCTAGCCATCTTAAGCGTTGCATCAGAAGTGGCTTGATAAAATGCATTCTTCACCAGAGGCCATCAACGCAAACAGGACCAAAAATTCGCAGAAGTTTTCTCTCACAAAAAAGACTAAGGGCTTCGTTCATCCGCTTTTATTAGCGTCCAAGTTGCTGCGCCTCAAAGGAATACTAGGATGATCAGGCTGCTGTACAAAGCCAGTTTAGACCTTCGAGAGAGGGCACTATTACTCAATTTCCTCTTGAGCCCAAAGATGCAGCGATTGGCAAGGGTAATTCTGCGTTTGATTTCGGTACTGGTGTTGTTGTCCCTATATACCGCGAGCCGAGGTAGACGAAGTCTTTGGCTGCTCGAATTATTGGCTGCTTAGTGATACGCTCCGTCCAAGAGGTCGATGTTGTGTGTCCTTCCTCGATGACAGCATATACATACTTCGTCTTGCCCTCATTTTAGCTTCTTTCGCTTTAATACCAACAAATGCTTCATAAACGACTCGCTGTGTTCGTCCAATCACGTCAATGTCTTCGGCGTAAGCCAGCAGTTGAACGACCTTTGAAAGATCGTGCCTCTAGTGTTGGCTTATGAGTTGCGCACGATTTTCTTAAGAATGATGTTAAAGAAGTCACAAAACAGTGCTTCGCCTTGTCTAAAACGTAGACACTCTAACTCTGGAAAAAAATGAATAGCATAGAGGACAGATGTGCGAGGATTGAAGCTAAATAATCTGCACTGTCGGTTCTAACATGCTGGACAATTCATTGACAGCCAACCAGCCAACAAACAGAAGTGCCGATCTTAGAATGCCAGCACTTGTCCCCTCTATGGGTTTCAGGTCACAGCAACATCGTAGGGAATGAGATGAACTGGCTGGACAGGGATCTGCCCTTCAATGCTCGATTGCTGAGGAGGTGCTTATCACACTCGCTTACAGTGTGATCGTCGCTCCCACGTAAGACGGTACACATCACACTTGCTTGTGAAAGTAAGATATACATGGACCAAGCTGTGCAACATCTAAGTAAACATAGGGCCATACAATATCAGGCTTATTTGAGGAAACAGGTTAAAGTCGCGGTCTCTACTGTGGTGGTGTGCTGTCTTGTGGTTGATTCGAGAAACAGGAGAAATTCCTCGCGTTGTAAATCTTTACCGTATATAGTAGGCTGAACGGAGCTCTTCGGCTTGCAACTGAAATTAAGCGAGCTGCGGTGTCGTTTTCTTTCTTGCTACCTTGTAAACTATTTCATTGCGTCCACCCTGTCACATATATATGTCCTGCTGCAGCAAGAGAGAAACAACAGTACACTTCTCTTGCACCTGTCCAGCTCTTAATAAACGCAAAAATCGGGCACTTGGTACATGCTTCTTCTTAGGGGGAAAATGTTCTTTTAAAATACTTCAGACTCTATTGGGGCTGGATCAAAGCACACACTATAAAAAAGGTGTAAGGGGCCGGAGAATCAATAAGTCTCGTCACCCCAGTGGTTGGGTACTGTCTTTCTTGCCTCCTGAATGCGTTGTTATACGTCTTTCTTCGAAAAAGAATCTTTCTGTTATCAATATCGAACGCATGACCGGGAGTCATTAAGGACTAGTCAGCGAGAATCAAGGAAGTACCTTGCTTTAGGAATTTGAGTTCGTCTGATGACCACAAAATAAAACATATCTTTCAATATCTGAAATTCAAAAATGGAGTGTCCCTTTGAACTTGTCTGAATTGCAACCGTCCTTTGTGTGACCGCTTCGTCATTCAGTTTCATCAAACATTCACCTTGGCAATATTTCAAAGAGCCAAAATGTGTCCTCCGTACATTTAACAAATCGCGACTAAAGCATTTGCCATTCCGAAATCGTGAATGCTTACCTTCTCTGGACTTGCACGATTCAAAATGCATCTCAGAGCGCTATCCGCTTAAATCAATTCCACCATTCCCGTAGTGCCTGCATTCGTTGCCAGGTAACATCTCTCCATGGAAAATCCAAAAACTTGACTACGAATTCCCTTTGCTTCTGTAAAATCACCGACTTAACCTCTCCGGACTGAGGTTGACCCGCTCTGTCAGCTTGCCAGCAACAGAATTCCAATTTAATGCATGTAAATCTATTTCATCGCCAACGAGAACCGAAATCTGTCTCGGTTCCCAAAATGTTTTCCTGCACCCGTCCCAATTGACGATACCCTTTGACCGTGGTGCTGTAAAATAGTCCGAGAGCTTACTCGAATGGCACACATTAATCTTTCCTGCGACCGGCACAAGGACATTTTCAAGCCTCTTGCTGCTTTTTCTCATTTTTTTTTCTCCTTTTAATAATTTACATCCTCTTAAGTTTTGTCACTGTCCACTCGACCGTTGCGTCTCGTCGTGTCCTGGCAGCGGTGTTGACCTCTCTCGCTCTTGCTTTGTTGTCGTTCGTATTTTCTCCACCTTTCACAAGGCGTCGTCCTAGTGTTGGCATCTACTTGCATTTATTTTCACATTTATTTTGGTGTCCTTTAAGGAGCTGTGCACTGTCATGTTCAATTTCGCCAAGCTTAATCTAACGAACTCGAGGTGGATTGCTGGACACAGATACAGACGTAATGCCACCCGAAATCCATCGCACACAGGCACATGTTCCCGCACAATCACTGCATTGCCAGCTGTCTTGGAAAATTTGTAGCCTTGTGTCAGAGTGATTTGTGGGGTTCAAATTTAGCAAAACGCTCCCCGAGGAGTCCTGGCGCTGGCCATGAAAAATGATGTCTTGGATCGCACGGTGGGTGAAAAATTCCTCCGTTCCACCCGTCTCTGTTGTCGGTTCGCCCCTATTAATTAAGGATTATAATTTCAATTCATTTGGGAATTTGGCACGTCGGGCTTCTCTGGAGTGTCTGTGAAGTGGCATGTGCACGGCCTTTCAAGGTAAGTCTGTTGACCGAGCGGGATAGTCGAGCTCTCCAGTAGGGTAATGGAATTTTAAAAATTTCTTTTGTGATGCTGGATATTGCAGAAGAAATGCTCCAACCTCGAAGAACCTTGATATGAGCTTGGGTCACTTGCCATCTATGAGGATGGATTGAAGAATGCGACATCCAGGGGATCGGGATGCGTTTCGAAATTGTTGCCAGTTCCTCATGAGAAATTGATTGAGTACCTGGTACAGCAAGTGTGTAAATGCCATACAACGCAACGAGAGTTCTTCGAACTTATATCAAGCAACAAAAATTTTCCTTCACGTCACTCAGTTTTCGTTCTCATTTGCGTTCCACTGAGAATGGGGCGTGTCCTGGCAACGTGGTTCTTGGCTGTATGGTCAAAGAGATAATTCTATGAATCATGCTGTAGGTATATGGCATGGCTATACGTGGCTATACAACGAACAGAGTTCGGTCAAATGTGAAATTTCACTGAAACTCTACGATCGATAAATTCGAAGAAAATTGGTTTTGAAATTCCTTGGGACTGACAGATATTTCTGAGAAATTCTGGCAAACTAATTTGTCTACGATGAGCAAGAAAACCTTATTCAAATGGTAATCTAATAAAACATCGGCGATGTCTTGTTTTATAGAATTGTTGACAAAACTTTGTATACTTTATTTAATTTTTGTTTTTACACTATAAACGTTGTGAAAAATTGATTTTGAAAAAGGTTGAATTATTAGTTGCATTGGCATGAAAAGAATAAGTTCCGAAACACGTAGCCTTCATCGCGTGTAGGTTTTACACAATTCATTACATGCCACGCCATCTTGTATTGGAATCAGGTAAATGAAAGAATCAGATAGAGAGCAACCAACTTTGGGCAGGAAATCGGTAGCAAGGAGGATGAGAAATGGGATTCTGCCTCCGAACAGCGATTTGTTCAACTTCCTCTTCTCTTCTCTTTCAACTGACAGTGTTATGTGTCCGTGTCCGTGAATAGGTGAGAGCTTTTCTGACTTCCACCTCCACTTGACAAATTGAGTTAATTTGTAGTAAAATGTAGTAGAACTTGATAGTAATGAATGTACGCGAGCAGATCATCGGGGAAAATAGGGAAAATGGTATACAACAGATAGGAGCGTATATTTTGGCCATAAAATGGGGATGACTCCAAAAATCAAAATACTTCCTTTAACTTATTATGTGCGATCTGCTTCACATAATAAAATTACAACTTAAAATTTTTTTAAGTAGAAATAACTCATGTTGGGATCAGAGACTAATAAGGAGACAACCGACTCAGCCACCCGTGGGGAAAATTTGACAGCGTTTTTTATAACATTTCCCCTCCTTGAACAGCTGATTCGAGGCAGTTTCACAGACAGGGTTTTTTTCTCTTGACTGAGAATACATGTGAGCTGCGTAATCGGTTAATTAGTTTCCCGCGCAAACTGCTAATGTGAGTAAGAAAGACGGGAAAGTTGACTGTCTCCCTTACTCAGAGATTTCTGCTAAAAATTCCACCCCGAAATAATGGCCGATATTGAAGGCGTTCATAAATTGTATCATTAAGGCAGTATTCGTCAGTTAGGCTATAATGTTAAAACTTTATAAGAAATTTTGAAACAAAAATATGACACAATTTATATTGAAAACAATAACTAGACAAATAGTATTTTGGAATTCCCAAATAATTACTAAACTCGTATCACTATCTTTCACTATTCCAAGACTCGTATTCTGAAAACTAATGTCTTTTACTTATTGTTATTAACAACTATTATATTTGGTATAGCAATGTTCATATTTTGATACTTTGTTTTAAGAGAATACTAAGAAGGTTACTAAAATTTGTAACTATGCGCTTTTTCCAAAACAGTTTAGTCTTTTTATTAAGTTGTTATATATATTATTTATATTACAAAATTATAAATTATAATTGTCACTCATAGGCGTTTTTAGTTAGGTTAACCAACGTGAAGTTTTAGTGAAATATGCTGGAGAGACTAATTTATTAATTTGTGCTATTATTTTATATTGAGATTCCATATTCATAATCGAATCATATGTTTTTCAGGGTGAAGGCTTGTATTCAGCTGGATAAAAATTTTGTTTCAAATTATCTTCATTTAATTTTTATTCTTTAAAACGATTGCCTGGACAACTATCACCGACGTATTAGGTTAGGTTTCCTTATGTTTTTTAGTATTATACTTTTGATAATAAGTGTAATACTGAAATTATAACTACAACTTTATTTTTCTATTACTTACATATTGCCGAATAAGTAACACCAGAATTACAATAGTCTTTATTTTGATATAAATACACTTAACTCGGAATACCAGGTGAAAAGAAATCCCTCCGTACTGCTCGATTTTCAAATATGCATTGCTGTTTTAATTTGTACATATTTCTAAAGTCATCAGGAATATAAGTTCTAGCACAATAACTAATTTTTAAGTACCATACTATTTAAAGTGTCGGCGACACTAAAATCATAAACAATTTCCTGTAGTTATTAATGAACGCAATCTGTTGAATTTATAACAAAATGGCTGACGAATTCACGAATTGTAGGCCATTTACGAATGTTTGACACTATTGAGAGCAAAAATTCACGAATTAGCGGCCATGTTAATTTTTTTGGAAGGGAAACGTAAACAAGTGTGAGTAAAATGAGAAAATGTTCGATGCTCCGTAAATGAGTTCAGGAAAATTAGGGCTATATCCACCACAATTCGTAAAAAACACTCAAACGGTAGATGGACGAAGGGGAAATCAGCTGTTTAATCAGCTGTTCAGTCGACCATCTCCTTCCTTATTGGTTTCTGGTTAGGATGTGATATGGCCTTGAAAGGTTGTTGTGCCCTGTTTTTGTTCACAGAATAGGAAGTATATTGCCAAAGAAGGTTTTTTTCCAAATATAATCATGTATATAATCGTTATTATCACGCTAGATGCAATAAGTCGTAATTTTTACTGCAATGATTAAATTTTTTTTCGCTGGAAACATAAATATTTGGCGTATTATACGCTTTCGTGCTCAGTTTCTCACATAGAAGTGAAAATTCATTTTCGAACGCCATATCAAAAAGTATTAGATTTTCGACCAATACTGCCATCAGATCAATGGCCGCCATTTTTAAGAAAGAAAGAAACACATGGATTTTCGACCATAGTTGTTGTGAATCCATCGATAAGCAATCATTTTGGTCAAAATATTGTCAAAAACCCACGGATATTGCCGAAGTATGTGTGAGTCTCAAGGGATTTCTTATCCATCTACAAAATCCCTGAATTGGTTACGCCGATGGCATGGGGTAAAAACTGGTCTAAGTTGAATATCGCCTTCGACCACTGACTTGAAGTGGGTTCACAGTGATATATGTAGCTGGCATCAAATAAATCTGTAATCTTTAAACATTTCACGAATCCCTTTTATTTTCATGAGTTTACAGCTAATAGTCAGTAATATGCAAGCATGAAAACGTATTTCAAAAGATCTTCTAAAATTAAATTCTGGGTCGGTCAACAGCTTTGGGCTTTGAAGTAGATACTCTTTCTGAGCATTAAGGCGATAACTGGCCGAAAACTGTAAAACATTAACAATACCAAATTTCGAAACATTGAACGGGCAGTTTTGAGTATCAAAACTTCATGTCATACTTCCTGGGCTGATTTCATTCTCCAGTAATGTATGCAAAGTTCTTTTCACAAATGTCATGTATTAAAAAAGTAGCATACTTCTAGGCATCAATGTGGTGACGATGTTAGTTGTGAGTCACACCTAAATGTCAAATTTATTTTGACATATCTTTGTTTCAGTGTTTGAAAAGTTCAACCAGGGACAAGTGTACAATTGAGAGGTGCAGAATTAAATTTGTTAAAACCTTTTACTAAAATAGGCGGCCAAACTGAAATGCACTTCTTGATTGTTTTAGTCAGCACAATAGGCCAAATCTGTCCAAAAATCGGTGCGCAAATTTCAGCAAACCGAGTCTGTAGGAAATGTGAGAACACTTGTAAATGCTCGCCCACTTGCTGTTGTTCGCAATAGTGTGGCAGAGTAGCTCTCAACCTCAACTCGTCGTTGTACCCACCAATTTATTCACTTAGAATTCAATGCACACAAGAACTAAATCCTACTGAGCATTTCAGACGTCGTCAATACGCCAGATGATTGTTTCAAATCATCTTCAGCGACGAGGCACACTTTCCTGCCAGTGTATTCGTTAACAAGTGAAATTCCCACATTTGGGAAAGTAACTGATTTTTTAAAAACCGATGCATCCACAAAGAGTGGCTGTTTGGAACGGTTTGTGGGCTGACCGCGTCATCGGCCGTACTTCTTCGAAAATGAGGCCGACCAAACAGTTCTAATAGATTGTGTTCGCTACCACGATTGTGGGTAGAAATCGATGATATGAACCTGTATGATATGTACTTCCAACAGGATGTTGTTACTCTTCACACAGTAACGAAATAATGGCGAGAGAGCTATGAAAATATGGGCCACCACACCAAAAAGTAAGTTTTTGTGGACGTAAGTTTTTCACAATACTATGCAAATCAGTTTACTGATTTAAACAAATACACCTAATTCTCGTTTAGCAAGATATTGGCACGATATTGACAGATTGAATTCATCTCTACAGATCGAATGTGTGTGCCAGCTTTGCGATGTCAGTACAAACGTCGTTATGGGTGACAGAATGAGGATCCTTGTTTTTTTAACGTCCTACCCAGATATTTTTTCCAACCTGACGTAAAAAATAATATATTTAAGTCAGCTGATACTAAACCAAATTTATTAATGATGTCCATAATGAGAAATATATATCTAACGCCCTATTAGAAGAGATCCACTTGATGCATGGATATAGGCGGTAGTTGCTATTGTATGTATTGGGCCCAAATAAAATAAAAGAAATCAACTTTCACGATTTCACCCTTTCTCAGGAAAGTTACTGACAACAAAGTTTTCAAACTAAGGCCTTCATGTTTAATGTTGATTTCCGCGCCTCCTTTACTCGAAGAGAAAACATTGCACACATTAGTTTTTATTGATAAATTTTTCATGTTCTATTTTGTTAAACGAAGTTGGTTGATTATGAGCAGCGCAAAACCTGGGTAAGTACGATAAAATCCAAAATTCCTATTTGTCCTTAAGATTTTTGCAAATAGACCTTCCCAACTGAAGCTGAAAGTCAACCTTAAGACATGCCTTAAAAAAAACGTTTCCCCCCTAAAAGTTAAGCATGGGCAATGGCCATAACTTCTTCTAAACCACAAACTATTCATCCTTCGAGCCTTTGAAGTTCAACAAAACAAATTAATGAAACTTAATGAGCTTAATTCAGAAAACGACCGACAACACAGCTTCAATCGAATGAAAACTCAATCAGGAAACAAGGGTTTCAAAAATGTCAATGCCAGGCAACTACATAGAACAGCCGTAAGATTAACTCTGCCAAGCCCACAATCCCACTAACGTCTAACTTCAAACCACTCGTTCATTGTCTCCGGCAAAGGTATCACTAAATAGTGAACACACATAATCCCATCCGCCGTCCTCCCACAACCCCTTTCGCAACGAGAATAAGTTGCAGATGATATCGAATGAAACGACCCAAGACTCAAGGCCTGCTCGTAATCTTTGCACACAGTGAGGATGGAGGAGACACATATCAGAAGAGCCATTAACAGTTTCAACAGAAATTACAAACGACATCCTGCTCTGACCCCAACTGCAAGCAAACTCCCATTGTGTTCATCTCCGAAGTCCCCAAAGAACATTAAGTGGTTCCTGGGTCCATGGGTACATCATTACGTTGTATCTATCAACGGATGAGTATCTTGCTGCTCGACGACTTTCTTCGATTTATTTTTTCTCTGGTTCTTTTGTCGTGTTCGTGTGTGAGAGGACCCCTCTTGAGGACATCCTTAAACTTGAACTTTCTTCCGATTTCACTTCACCACGCCTACGTCGTCATTAATTTCGAGTCAAGTTGTCCTCAGCCGCTCTGTCGGTGGGCCTCGTGTCCTGAAACTAAATTTATTTTAATTCCTCACACACATCCGCCCCGCTCGCACCCTTCCGACAGCACCGAGGTGTTATTTATTGTTATCTCGGGATACAGGATATTGATGGCAGGTTATCTGCACTTGAATTGGGGACAATTTTTCTCGACCGAATTGATTGCGAGGAGCGCCCGAGCTCTGTGCACCAAGCGCGTGTATCCCTGTGTCAACTTATGTCACATCTCGGCATTCATGTGAGTGGGTCATTGTAGTTCGGAAGGACGAGCATCGTCCCCGGGGAGCTTTAAACTTCGTGTGGTGCGGGTTCACTGGGGAGCGATAGAAAAGTTTGGATGTGGCATCGTCTGCGACTCGAACCCAAGCAAAAGTCCCAAATTGATTTCGTAAATCTTCGCTCTCCGCGTCCTTTCGACGCAATGTCCTTGGAGTCGTTTAGTGCAGATCTCGGTAATACGAATCGTTGCTGGCTGTAGCACTCGATGGAAAAATAAAGCGAAGCGATAATTGTTGCTATGTCTCCAGTGAGGTGCTTTCTGTTGCTGTGTGAGAACGAAAGGACGGCAGGGAACCTGTTTAGATTATTAGATGGGACCAGAGTGAAGCAGAAAGTGGTAAAGGGACACAGGGGTGGAGGACGTTCAATTACTTTGGGGTATTGACTTGAATATCTTTTACAGTTCAGTTGGCTGTTGCTAACACCCCTAGCAGTACGTTGGGGGCGAGGGGTAATGAGGGTGGCTTTTATGGAAGAGCCTCTATTAGATTTGTTTTTGTCTGTCCTTTTCTAATTTCTAATTCGCAGCCTCTGGGGCACGAGGATCGAGAGGACTGTTAAAGTGTGAATGGAAGAGTCTTAATTTCGTTTTCTTTGATTTTATGTCATTTCCCCTGTGGGCTGCTTACGTCAATCCAGACATTTAATTAACTTTCAACTTGTTTTCCAAATACATTCAGGCTGAGTGTCTGAGGAGTCTGAATGTGTCTGAACCAAATACAGAGAAGGATTAAGTGAACACCAAAGCCTCGTACTAATGATACATCTTAGTCTTCCTTTCTCCGAAAGGAAGAGGACTTGAAAGGAATAATAAATGATAATCTGGGATTTTGTATAAAATACATATTTCATGTTTGTGAAGTAGTTGACGTGAGATAGGAATTATATTATCTATGTCTCTCACGTATCTATACTGAGAGTATAAAAATCTTTTTTGGCTGCAGTTCGGTGTGGACCAGCCTCTCTCTAACTGGCATGGTCTCGGACTTGACCCCTTCAATTCGTACACCCAGTTGATTAAGGTTCCCTTCCAGCTGGTTACGCCATTGGAGCTAAGATCTTCATCCACGGTGTTGTCCGTCGTTAGATTAGACACGAAGACTTAATTGAACAAACATAACAAATACATCACTTAAAGTATTGTCCATCGGAAGCGACTAAATTCTCACTGATAATTTTTGAATACCATCTCTGAGAAAAGACTCCTCTCTGTCATCGGTCCAATCATTGTGCCATTCATTGATTTCTTCATAGGACCCGAAGCGGTGACTTCCATAAAAAAACCAGAAGTCGAAAGGCCCAAGGTCTTGAACAAACGGCGGGTAGGGTAAGACCTCCCATTTCAGCAATTCCAGGTACATCCAAGTTGCATCATCATGTTGCAAGCTTATCTTGTCATTCCTTTCAGTCGTTTATGACGTGCTTGCAGTTATAATCGATAACATTTTCCATCAATAGTTTTAGTGGCCCATAACACATAACTCAATAAGTCCCGTGTCATATAAAGGGCGCCACTAAAAAAAACTATACTAAATGAATAATTTTTTGTTAGTGGCGCCCCCTATATGATCTTTTACGCGCAGCTCAGTACACCACACCCGTCTGGTTCCACCATATGCAGAGCATGACTTTTATACTGTGGGTCTTTTTCTTTGGCGAAGATGATGCAATGGTTTCCCAAATTTTGCATAGTATTTTTGCTTCTTGGAGCTATCGTCCATACTCGTTTCTCCAGTCACAATCCGACAAAAGTCTCTTTCATTGATGTCGCTCAAGAAGCAGATCCGAGGTGAGATTTTGACATCTCTCAATTTTAACTCGTACGACACACAGTACGTCAATGTTGTCTGCGATCGTAAACCAGTAAAGCCTCCAATTCTTTACGTTCAAACTTATTAGGCTGGCCAAGACGGTCGACTGGTGGCTGGGTGATGTGGGAACAGGGTAGGCACTGATTGGTATCAACCTGGCGATGCCCAGCTGTTGTAACTGTTTCCCACACATCAACTGTGCTTATAGTACCTCCGCGTCGGTAGCCACCGGATACTGGTTGTTGTTCATCCGAACTCAACTTGCTAAACCTATAAGTGCGACCTCCGCCCAAGAGGTATAAAAAAGGGCCCGGTCCTCCAGGTTGGGGGTGTGCGTCGGGGTAACTGCCCGGCCACAGTAAAAAGAACAAGTTACGAACCGACCGAATGCCTCGGATACGGATGGATACACTGTTGACGACCCCCGCAAACGAACAAAGGACAATGATTTACGGATCTGCACGTGGAATGTGAGGTCCCTAAACAGACCACGTGCAGCCGATGAACTTGCGGAGGCCCTGGACTGCTATAAAGCAGACATTACCGCAATCCAGGAAATGCGGTGGGATGGGCCGGGCAAGAGAAGAGTGAGAAACTGCGACATTTACCACGGCGACTGCTACAGGGAGAGAGGGAAACGCTTATTTGGATGCGGTTTTGTTGTTCGAGGCAGACTTAGGCAAAAAGTCTTAAGCTTCCAATACATAAGCGAACGCCTCATAACAATCCGCATCAAGGCTAAATTCGGAAATATAAGCCTCATATGCGCCCACGCCCCGACAGAGGAAAAAGATGACAGCAGTAAAGAAGACTTCTATCACCTCCTAGAAAGGACTTACGATCGTTGCCCCAGCTACGACACCAAGATCGTTCTAGGAGATTTCAACGCTCAGCTGGGAAGAGAAGAAGTCTTTGCTAAAGTCATCGGAAGACACAGCCTGCACGCCAACACCTCCGGAAACGGACTCAGGTTAGTTGACTTCGCCTCGGGGCGAAATCTCTCTGTGGCCAGCACGCGGTTCCCACACCTCAACATTCATAAAGGGACCTGGCGATCACCTGATCAATCAACCGTCAACCAGATTGATCATGTTGCGATCGACGTCAGACACTCCTCCAGTATTCTCGATGTCCGAACCTTCCGAGGTGCAAACATCGACTCGGATCATTTCCTTGTTGTAGCCAAGGTAAGAACCCGGATATCGAGAGAGCAACGGAGTCGAGACAGGCCAAAACGGTTTGACGTCGGAAAGCTACAATCGCAGCCGATCGCTAGAGCCTTTACCGATCGATTCTCCCTGAAACTGTCTCAAAGTTCGACGCTGCCTGCACAAACAATAGAAGACAAATGGAAACGTTGTCAAGAAGCCATCAAAGAGGCCGCCACTGATGTGCTGGGTTTCACGTCACCACCTAAGAGGAACCCATGGTTTGACGACGAGTGCAGGCAGGCGCATGCAGCCAAACAGGAAGCTTACAAGGCAACGCTGCATCGAACGACGAGAGCTGTTTGTGAGCTCTACAAACAGAGAAGAAGGGAAGAGAACCGGCTTCTCAGAAGAAAAAAGAAAGAGCACGAGAAGCGCGCGGTCGAGGAAATGGAGAGGTGCTATGGCAGGAATGACGTCCGAAATTTTTACCGCAAGATAAAACAGTTATCTGGCGGTTACAAACCTCGGACTGAAGCCTGCCGGGACCAAAATGGACAACTGGTGGTAGAGTCGCAGTCGGTGCTGAGAATCTGGAAGGATCATTTCTGCAGACTCCTAAACGGCGATGACGACACAAATCCCGCTGTTAGGCAGAATGTTCCACCCAATTTGGACGACGATGGACAAGAATTCCGTCCCCCCGACCTCGACGAGGTCAAGATAGCAATATCGTGACTGAAGTCGAACAAAGCTGCTGGCGCGGACGGACTATCCGCAGAGCTGTTCAAAGCGGGTGCATGCACCCAACCAGCTCATCTGTGAGATATGGTCGGAGGAAAGCATGCCCGACGAGTGGAATCTCAGCATCGTATGCCCGGTCCACAAGAAAGGAGACCCCTTCGACTGCGCCAACTATCGAGGGATCAGTCTCCTTAATATCGCGTATAAGATTCTCTCTGCCGTATTGTGTGAGCGCCTGAAACCGTTCGTCAACAACCTGATAGGTCCTTATCAGTGTGGTTTCAGGCCAGGGAAGTCCACAATCGACCAGATCTTCACACTGCGGCAAATCCTGGAGAAGTCCCAAGAAGTACAAATCGACACCCACCATCTATTTGTCGATTTCAAGGCCGCGTATGACAGCGTGCATAGAGACGAGCTATACAGTGCCATGTCTAGTTTTGGCATCCCTACCAAACTCGTCAGATTGTGTAGGATGACGATGGAGAACTCTCGCTGCTCCGTCAAGGTCGGTAGCGAACTCACCGAGACCTTCGATGTCAAAAAAGGATTTAGACAAGGCGACGCGCTGTCATGCGACTTCTTTAACATCATTCTTGAGGGGATCGTGCGTAACTCACACGTCAACACCAGAGGCACGATCTTCCACAAGTCCGTTCAACTGCTAGCTTATGCGGATGACATTGACGTGATCGGCCGAACTCAGCGAGCCGTCAATGAGGCGTTTGCTAGCATCGAAGCGGAAGCGGCTAAAGTGGGACTGGTGGTAAACGAGGGCAAAACAAAGTATATGCTGTCATCAAAGAAGGACGCAGAACATCGACGTCTCGGACAGAGCGTCACTATGGACAGCAGACGTTTCGAGGTAGTTAAGGACTTCGTCTATCTCGGCTCCGCGGTGAATAGGGACAATAACATCAGTACCGAAATCAAGCGCAGAATCACTCTTGCCAATCGCTGTTTCTTTGGGCTTAAGAGGCAATTGAGTAATAAAGCCCTCTCCCGAACGACCAAAGTAACTTTGTACAACACCTTGATCATCCCTGTCCTGCTTTACGGCGCAGAAACCTGGACGTTACTAAAAGCGGATGAAGAAGCCCTTGGTCTATTCGAGAGAAAAGTTCTGCGTGCGATTTTTGGTCCTGTTTGCGTTGATGGCATCTGGAGGAGAAGATTCAACCACGAACTGTATGGGCTGTACGGCGGCATGAACCTAGTCAAGCGTCTACGGATACAACGCTTAAGGTGGCTAGGCCATGTAGAGCGGATGGACAGCAGTGCTCCGGCCCGAAGAGTCTTCGAATCCGAACCACAGGGACAACGCAACAGAGGACGGCCTAGATTGAGATGGCGCACACAAGTGGAAAAGGACCTCAACCAACTTGGAGTGCGCAACTGGAAGCAGCTGGCAAGAGATCGTGCTAGCTGGAGAGGCATGTTGGTTGAGGCCCAGGTCCACCCCGGACTGTAGCGCCATCCGAAGAAGAAGAAGAAGAAGACGGTCGACTCTAAAATCACCATTTTCGGTCGGAGAAGATTCACCATAAAATTCAGCAACCATACGATGAGCTTCAGCTGCACTTTTCTTTCAATTATAAAAGAAAATCAAAACTCACCGCGAATGGTGTTTATTAAAGACACATCTGGATATTTTCAAAGAGGCAAAAAACGGTGTTGTTGTCTGCGACTACGACAGACGCTCATGGACACTAATTATTGTCGACAACTGCCACACCTTCCAAATGATGTTGGTAAACCCTTCAAAGATTAGCCACATCTTGCAGGTGGCGCCATCTTTTGAAAACGGACCGAATTATAGCTAATATATTTAGGTACTTCTTAACTCGCGAAATATGTTTTTCTAGTTTAGCTTATGAATTCCTAAATACTTGCTCAACTTTAAAGCTGTTATATTTTTATTTTTTTTGTTGCAAAACAGGAATTGTTCTGTTACCATTTTCTTGGGACCCTTTCGCAATAAGGAGAATAAGCCGTATGATAATTCGCGTAAGGACACAATCTACGACTTCACTAGTTATTTTATTTGAAGTTCTATTTTGCTTTAACAATTAATCGGAAGTGAGTTCCCAGCATATTGGTAAGTAACCGCCAATTGGTGATTCCCTGGACATGAAGAATCGAGTGCTCCTAGGGTTACATTGAGATCGACGTTCTGGATGCGATCAAATGGCAGTGAATAATAATGCTCTTGGATAAACCCACTAGTGTATCTGTGGCCGCTGAATCGGTTTCTTTGGTTCTGCTCTTTGATGCTAGGTTCTGCTTTATTGTGCTAGGCTGAAAAGGATCCGTCGCGATTGCCTGTAAGTTGTTGGTAGTAGCTCTGCTGTTGTCGCTGTCGGCATAAGTTGCAAAATTTCATTCCCGTGGCAACATACGGTGCAAAAAACGATCAGCACCTGACCCCGAGTACAGTGAATTCACCTGCAGTGGATATGCTGATGATGCGTCTGACGTCAGTCAGCCACAATAAGCAGAAGGATAAGTTACTTTAAGAAAGTTCTGTTGGAATTAAGTCAAAGGAGGTTGTTCTCAGAAAAAAATTATTTTTTTAGATTTTCTAAGAATGACAACTGTAATTTGTATGCACCCGCTAGTGTTTTCCGTCTTTGTACATTGATAATTGTTTTTTACTGCGCTACTTTTGTTAGGAAAAAAGGAAAATCACTTATGTTTGAACTTCAAATGTTGAAGAACATAAACCTAGTTTGGACACTGAATTTAAGAGCTTATGTTGCTTGAGTCAATATTTCCAAAGCTCAAGACTTTAATTGACATCGACAAAGGTATCAAGATAATTTTAGTTTGAGTAGAAAAGCACTGTACCTCCAGTGAAGGCAATGATTTTACCTCTAAATGATTATAAAACTAAGAATTAAGGTAAAGGTAAAATAAGGAAGCGAATCACCCACGAACAAGACTGCGATCGACCACATCAAAAGCTTTTGTGACATCGATAAAAAGTGCAGAGTGAATCCTTCAAGCTATTGTATAATTCCCATTGAATGAAAATAAGGCACTTTCAATATGTTTAGGTTACTCCTGAAGATAAACTGAAATCTGTTCTGCTGCTTTATTCCCTTTTTGGAAAATTTTTTGAGAACACCGATGGAAGAGATATGGAACGATGATCTCCCCGGTAAAGGAAGAATTATTAGTTTTAAGAGACATTAAAATCTCCTTTTTTTCAAATGCTGAAAATTCTTCAAAAAGAAAGGATTGTGATTCAAAAGGATGGTCAATAAATATTGACATCACCCCAAGGATCGTCATTAGTAGTATTGAAGTTAGACAAAAGTCGTTAAACAGGTTTGCAACTTGTTATGGTTCCATTACAATTGGGTCATCAAGATAAAGTATAGTTTCACTTTCAATTAATGTTTGGAGGTATCTACCAATGTACCTCAACAAATTGGAATTTCAGATTTTTAAGTAATTCTCATAATTATATCTTCGTCTCACATTACTATAATGTTGTTTAACATTTAAATAAAGCCGACATTTTTTAATGCTTAAGAAATTTTAATTTGTTGTGAGTATTGTAGCTGATTACAATTTGATAAATAAAACTGTAGTTTCTTCAGATACAAGTCAATAGCAGCAGATGGATTACACGTGTTGAGGACATCATTGCACAGTTCAAAATTTAGTTTGGACATAAAGAAGATTTGATTAGGGATTTTTTGGTTCGACAAACATAGTAGTCAAATAGAATAGTTGTCGAGAAATGGTCTGTTTCAATAACAACTCAAACGATTTGAAATGTTGAACATTTGAATTTTTGATTCAAAGTTTTCCATAATGAAATAAATTGTTTGCGCAATGAGATCATGATGAGAAACAAGTAGGAAGTGACAGGTTACGAAATTACACACCCACTGTAATCTACTAAATGGGAATGTAATTGCACAGCCTATCACTTCTACCTTTTCATTGTGATCCCACGCAGAGCGAGTATCTCTTTTCTCCTAACCTCAAAACCAGTTAGGGTCTTTTTTAAAGTTCGCAAGTTGACTGATGCTTGTATTGCTTAGACCATCGAAGAATTATGATTCCTGGAATTGTTGTAGCGAATCGCACTGATTTTTGGGAAGTCACAGTGCTTTGATACCCACGTAAGTTGAGCACTGTAGTACGTAACCAGTTGTTAAAATGATAAGCGGCATATTATGGATGCTTTACTTTGCTGTTTCCCAATAATTGGATTATTGTCGAGTTGTTGGTGTCGAGGTAGTTGGAGGCAGCAGAATAGGAGTGGCACCGGAAGTGGGTAACAAAATCGTAACGTCTGCGACCGAGCTACATAGATGGAACCCAATCGCACCCCAATGGATCTTCTAGGAACCACATATGTAAGTAAAAAAACAGTTTATAAATGCTTCCAATCTCCAACCTAGTTTCATTTTATTCTTAATCATTTCCACACGTACGGATTGAAAAGTTTTGGGATTAAAGATAATTTAAGCTATACCGGAATCACATCCACTTACGCACCCAAACACTTTCAGTCCATCTGTGTTTGCAATGTTCTTCAGTTTCCGACTATGTGTGTCAATTTCCGTTCTCCACAAAGACTGAAACTCTTTCCCTAAAGGTACACTCATTTACCCTAGTCCATTATAAAACAAATTCTAAAACAATTCTGGTCGTTCCAAACACATTTCCCTGTCCGATTCTGAGTCAGGTCCTTCCAAATAACAAACGCTTAAGTAGATGGTATGTCTACATTCTTACCAAAGTTTGCGGATGCCAGATTCGGCTTTATTTTCTCCTTTTCCTCAATGGGGTCAATCTCTTTCAGAGTACGGTCCATCAAGTGCCATCAAAGCTGAACTAATTACTTTGCGTGTGACGAAGCCCATGTTAGCTCCAGTAACCCCATTTAAAGCGGAGCTCACCCAAACATTGATAAGCAGATTACACACCCATTCAAAATGGGACGTCCCATTTGAGTTGTCATTACCTAATGCACTCACATCCTCCGGGTTAAGTATGAAAGCCCTCAAGCCCCAATTTGCATTGGATTTCCAAACCAAATCGATTGTCCCTTCCCGGGAGTACGTACATATGTATGTCCTCTCTGAAAGCTAATCTAGAAATAATTACCATACCACACAGCACATGTTCCCCGCCCAGGCGCCGTTGAATTAATCCCAAAAATTTTAAACAAACTCTCGCCCAAATTAAATCACTCCATTGTCCGAGTTAATGCCACGTTAACAAATCGCTCCAAAGTCCATGTCAAAAAAGTCGGTCTGGCGCCCGGACCGGATGCGCAGTGGCAATTATTTTCGAATTTTCAAACAACGAATCCCCAGCATAGCGGCGTTATTAAAATTAAATCCTTGGCCGTGGAGTGGAGGAGCTCCTTGCGAAGGTGGCCAATGAGCAGCAGGAAAAGTTGAGGTAAATCCGAAAGGGATCACGGGTTTTCCGCTCAAACGCTCACGTGAAACGCCTGGATGTGTATCTCCCGCAGCGGCGGGTCTCGGAAGCGATAGCGTGTCCTTGCCATTGTTTTCGACTTGTGACACCATCCCTGGGTGGTGGGTTATGTTAATATTCCGCAGTCCATGCAGCAAAGTTTGCCTGAAGGATTTAAAAGGGACTTACCACAGCAGCGTCAACGGCGGCGTCTCCACAAAATCCCTTACCAATTTTACAGGAAGAAAATCTGTGTTCTTTTTCTTCTGCTTCCTTTTTGGTTATTTTTGCGGCATTTGACCTTAACTGCTTGTGGTGCGGTCCACCAGTAGATCCGAACGATTCTGGTATGCCAGCAATATATCTGGCGATTTCCCGATGGTCGACCGGAATTCAGATTCAGCACAAAGACGGGTTCGGAAACTCCACGGGGAGGAGGAAAATTTTGCATATCGAAGGACATACGGTCGCTCTTGCCCGGGCACAGGTTGGATGTGTGCATTTCAGTGAATTGGGAGATGAACATTTTCAGCTCCGTCCACACTCAGTGGTGAGCTGTATAATGCAATTATCCTCACATGACCCCACCGCTCGTTGGCAAGGATAACACAGACGAAATCCGATTAAACCACTTGACCCCAGGCGCGCGTACCTACATATATAGATTTGCACGTAAACGTGTGCCCACAGGTGCATGTCCTCGCTGAAAAACATGACTTGTACCAGTAGATGAGGGAATTTCGATGCATTTGCGAACGAAAAATACGGAGGGAGTGACAACTTGTTGGGAATGTGACATGGGGTGGAAATAGCTTCTGAAATGGAGTTTAAAATAAAGATTTAACACTTTCGATAAACATTCGTCAACGAAGAATAATGCTCTTGCTCCAAATGGCCTGAGACAAAATGAGGCTTCTGTGAGCAGCTATGAGCCAAGAAAGGAGACTCTCCAAGAGATTCAATCTATACAAGGGCACCGTTCTGTCGGAGTAAAAAAGACAAACTTAGACTGAAGGTGTATTCACTTACAAGGAATGCATAATCTTCTCTAAATCCTTGTCTCAATAATATTCATATGTCGCGTTTAAAGTTCGTAAACTCTCGTCACTACCGCCATAAAGCCCACCACTCCCATTCCAATTGCATAAGACAACACTCCACTCATCCCATCTGAACCACATCAACGCATTCTCTTCGATAGCGCAAGAGCTGAAACTACCGCAACACCAAATCCGTATCCGAATTAAGCGATACACAGATTTCAAACCATGAAACTGTGTGCTTCAAGTTTAAGACTTCGACTGTCGGCGTGAATAAATTATTCAGGCGAAGTACAGTCTGTACATCCGCCTCGATTGTGTGCATGCACACATTCCCCTCCTTTCCCAAGGGACGTTTTATCTTGCACTGTTGTGTGTGCGTCCTGTCTTCAGCGGAGAACCGATCCAAATCGTTTTGTGCGTAGCCAGAGGACTAGAGGTAGAACTCAAACATTAGTCAAAAAGTCAGGGAGTCTTCATAGAGGTTCTATCTCCCCATCTGAGCCCCTGAGCGCGAAGAGATTTCATTCCGCCGGCAAGTCCTTGGGGGGAGGGGATGGGGCCCAACACCGCCGGTTGGCGGTTGTTCCCCAGTTCCGCACAAGTTGTTCCGTAATTTAATTTCTTCGTCTTCAACTTGAATGCCTTTTGATACGGTTAATAGAATTGCTCATGTACACCATCGGAGATCTGACGCGCCCGGCCCGCTACGTTCGATGTGATCTCGGTGCGCAGATACACATAGATTTAAATATTTCCAAGCGAAGTACTCCGCCCCTGAAACTTTGTCATTCACTTTCGGGTGGGCCGCTGCTCCTCGGGTGGCTGTTGTTATTTGGTGAAGGTTGCAGTCTGTCGGGTGTAGTTCATTATGAAGTGGTGTTCTGTGGGCCAGGGATGGGGCGAAAGTGGCAGTGAAGGCAAGGATTTCGTGGATTTCAGTGGTTGCGGAGATAAATTGGTTTCGTAAGGATAGTCGCTGCAGTCAGGGTGTTCAATGAGTATGTTCGAGAGTTTCTGGTTGACTGGGACTATCATTTGTTTTAAGTTTTTGCATTATCTCTGTGGATTGGAATTTAATTTATGACTGGGACATTTTTTTGGGAAAGAAAAGTCATTTGTCGGAAATTGTCCAGCGGCATTGAAGGGGTGTATTCAGTGTAAATGCAGGTAAATTTTGCTGTGAAATTATAAATTTGCATAAAATTTACGTTCCACTGGTATATGGAAGTTCATTGCGTTTGTATAAGAGAAAGACGAATTTAAGTTCGTGAGACAATCTTCTTACTTTTGTCATTATTAAGACGAAATCAATTTGAAAGAAGTATGGAGTTGGCATTTCATCATATGTTCGTCCTATTCTCTTCAAAAATTTATTGATCCAGATACTTCTATCAAACTTCAATAGTAAGCTTCTTAAAGCTTCTGGTGATATCAGGTACAGTAAAAAGATCCAAAACCTTACCAACAGTTTCTATTTTTCAGACTTTGTTTAGTTTGAGTACGTTTTAAGCAGTTTTACTTCGTTAAGGACAAAAATGCAAGTCAAGCGAAAACGCAAGTCACCTCAGAATCGAACAGTTTGACCAACAAGAGGAAAATTCTATTTGACTAGGATAACTTCAAGCACACAAGTCCGTAGCGAGTAGGCAGAAACTCAATGATCGGGTTGGTAGGTCTTTATGCTTCCACCTATGTAATAGTCTCAACACCCTATTAATGCTATTTGTTTCTGCCTTTGACGCTTACGAGTGTGACTTAGTTCTTCTCCCTTAATTCTTCAACAGTAGTGAAAGAGGAAAAACGTCCTTATGACAAATAATCCAAGGAAGTAGCAAATGTTTGACGTGAATCCCACATATTTTTTTATGGTAAATTAAGCCATATGTTTCTTTAAAAAATAATCATTTTTTAATACAAATAGGGCATCTGGTTGCTGAAATTTCATGAATGCTTTATAAGTAAACCTTTCCTCCTTGCAGTACTTTCAATCGCTTATAACTTAAACACCAAATGCAAAGCTCTAAAATTGATTCCATATCACGTTCATTACTAATTCGAATATCCCATTATATTCGAATTAATTTATGAAATGAATTGAATTGGGTGAATGAATGTTTTCGGTAGGATTGTATTTCCGGAGTAAGACTGACTTAACCTGCAATTAACACTCGGAGATTATCAGTTCCTATCTTATATTTACAGCAATTTATGCCGACATGCAGATATATCTGACTGCAGATCAACAGATTTCTTGATTTCTTATACATGTACATACGAGGGCTGTCTGATAAATAACCGACCTAACCATGATGCACGCGACTTTTAAAAAAATTTTTTTTTTTTTCGTCTACAGTTATCAATCGGCGCCAAAACTCGGTCTTATTGCGTCTAAACTGAGCCAACAGAGCGCTGGAAATGTTCATGCGCGCACGTTTGTGGTCTAGCGTAAGCAAACGCGGCACCCAACGCGCGGACAGCTTTCTCATGCCCAAATCTTGGTTTAATATATAGCAAACACGTTCTTTTGACATCTTCATAATCTCAGCTATTTCTCTAACTTTAATCCGGCGGTCGTCTAGTACCAATTGATGAACTTTAGCGATGTTATCGTTAGTGGTTACGGTTTTTGGACGCCCAGGACGTTCATCACCTTCCAAGCTCCTGCGACCACGTTTAAATTCAGCTGCCCAAAATTTTACGGTGGTAAACGATGGTGCAGAGTCACCATACACAGAGTCCAACTCATCTTTGATTTGTGAAGGCGTATTGCCTTTCAAAAATAAAAATTTAATTACAGCTCGATATTCAATTTTTTCCATTTTGGGGGAATCGCCGAAATACACTCACAAAAACGACTGTCAACAGATAATGGTGCAAGATAAATTTCTGAAATTTTGGCGAGTAGCTATTATAATGTGCACAATTTGAAGTAGAAACGTTTTTTTCACTTGTGCCGCTACCTTCACGTTGAGGTCGGTTATTTATCAGACAGCCCTCGTACACATCTGTGAAAATAAAATATGTTTCCTATTTTGCTTGCTTTTTGACACAAACAAGCGAGGGCATCTTATCAACAACCAAGTTCGAGATCCATTAATCCACTTCCATTTAATTTTCTTATTGTTCACTTTCACTAGTATTCATACTCCACAGCACCACTTTGAATAAGAGGTTTTCATTGTTACATAACTGCCGGTATCCAAATTGGGTGATGTCCTTCTCCACTTTTGTGCACCATCTCAACCTAGGCCGTCATCTATTGCATTGTCCCAATGATCCGAATTCGAAGACGTTTCGAGCCGGAACAGTGGTGTCCATACGCTCTACATGGCCTAACCATCTAAGCGCAGTAGCCGAAGACGCTTGACAAGGCGCATTGTGCCATTAAACCTATAAAGGTCGACGTTGAATCTTCTCAACCAGGTGCCATTAAAGCAAACAAGACCAAAAATTGAACGCAGAATTTGTCTCTCAAAAAGACTTCCTCATCCGCTTTTAGGAGCGCCCAACGTTCCGCTTCGTAAAGGAGGACTGGGATGATCAAGATGTTTTACAAGCCCATTTAGTCCTACGCGATAGGGCTCTATTACCAATTGCCTCTTGAGCCCAAAGGAGCAGCTATTGGCAACACTGATTCTGAATAAGATCGCGGTATGATGTTGTTTTCCTTGTGTGCCGCGAAGCCGAGGTAGACGAAGTCCTTGACTACATCGATGTTTCTGCTGCCTAGTGGTACTCTGTTTCCGAGACGTCGATCTCAACAAAGTCACCATAGTCATAATTAAATAGACTTTTTTAGGGATATTACAGAAGATCCTTTGAGAATTTTTTGAGCAATCCAAGTGTAAAGTACTCTAGATGAAATAATCACTAAGCTGGTTTCGCTGTTTCTTCTCTACGCATAAGTTTTCGGTATACCACTGTAGAGCAATTCAGCGTGCAAGCATTGTATGAAGTTGGAAGTCTTTAGCTTTTCATAAATCCACTTGTCTCTCTCACAAGTCTATTAAGGCAATCGGCAAAAATCTCTCCTGGAATTCTTAAGCTCGAAAATGTGTCTCAATCTTAAACTAAAAACTCATTTGGTTGAAGGGATAAACGGTGATTGTTGAAGTGGGCAAATGAGTCGGCGTCTATTTTAGGAGGTGTATATTTGATCCCAAAACTGGATTTTCTACCACCATTCGAGATTTTCATGGCTCCAGCCATCACGATTTTCAAGATTTAATATTAAGCCTTCTGCTCGTAACAGAACCTGCCTTATGTGCAATGTTTCGGCATCACTTATATTATAAATTTATTATATACACTGCGGTTCACTTGGATAAAGGCAATATTTTTTTAAAGAAAAATTACAGATTGTATCCCGTTAATTTATCTCACAACAATGAGTTATGTATCAAAAGAAAGCTTGAGAATTTCTCTTAAGGGAACATTTACAAAAAATGAATTTACTGTACCAAGTAACGGTACTTTACTGAAACTTTTAAGCGAAGCTGAAATTGCATGTATTTTTATTGGTTCATTTGAATAAAGGCACTAATAACAAATAGTGAGAACAAGTAGTTTTTTGCTGTTTTTGCTTATTTATTGCTTTGAACTTTTACAACTAATTGTGTGAATATCGTTAATAATGTGTATGACCACCATTTTTTGAAATAACCTCGAAAATACGGTCTGGAAGGGAGTCGTATAAGCTTTTTATGTAATTCGAGGATATTTCAGTCCAAGCTGTCTTGATACCCTTCAAAAGAGATTCCTTAGATTCGTATTGCTTTCCTCCTTGATACACCTTACGAGTTAACCATCCCCAAACATTTTCTATTATGTTTAAGTCTGGTGAATATGGGGGCCACTTTAATAAATCCACATTTTGGATCTTTTAAATAATTATCAACGCAAGTTGCACTTCTACCAATTTTTTTCGCGATGTTGCGGTTAGAGTACCCTTCTGAGTAATAAACATCAATTTTCGCTTTTTCAGTCGCAGACAAAGAACTTCCTTTGCCCATATTAACTTTAAAAATGCTTCCGATTACTCCAGATCAAAAATAACTCTGATTGCACTTTATTTATTTCACCAATTATTCTCGAAAACACGTAATCCTTCAACTGCCTTTATTCAAATGAACCAATAAAAATACATGCAATTTCAGCTTCGCTTAAAAGTTTCAGTAAAGTACCGTTACTTGGTACAGTAAATTCATTTTTTGTAAATGTTCCCTTAAGAGAAATTCTCAAGCTTTCTTTTGATACATAACTCATTGTTGTGAGATAAATTAACGGGATACAATCTGTAATTTTTCTTTAAAAAAATATTGCCTTTATCCAAGTGAACCGCAGTGTATATAATAAATTTATAATATAAGTGATGCCGAAACATTGCACATAAGGCAGGTTCTGTTACGAGCAGAAGGCTTAATATTAAATCTTGAAAATCGTGATGGCTGGAGCCATGAAAATCTCGAATGGTGGTAGAAAATCCAGTTTTGGGATCAAATATACACCTCCTAAAATAGACGCCGACTCATTTGCCCACTTCAACAATCACCGTTTATCCCTTCAACCAAATGAGTTTTTAGTTTAAGATTGAGACACATTTTCGAGCTTAAGAATTCCAGGAGAGATTTTTGCCGATTGCCTTAATAGACTTGTGAGAGAGACAAGTGGATTTATGAAAAGCTAAAGACTTCCAACTTCATACAATGCTTGCACGCTGAATTGCTCTACAGTGGTATACCGAAAACTTATGCGTAGAGAAGAAACAGCGAAACCAGCTTAGTGATTATTTCATCTAGAGTACTTTACACTTGGATTGCTCAAAAAATTCTCAAAGGATCTTCTGTAATATCCCTAAAAAAGTCTATTTAATTATGACTATGGTGACTTTGTTGAGATCGACGTCTCGGAAACAGAGTACCACTAGGCAGCAGAAACATCGATGTAGTCAAGGACTTCGTCTACCTCGGCTTCGCGGCACACAAGGAAAACAACATCATACCGCGATCTTATTCAGAATCAGTGTTGCCAATAGCTGCTCCTTTGGGCTCAAGAGGCAATTGGTAATAGAGCCCTATCGCGTAGGACTAAATGGGCTTGTAAAACATCTTGATCATCCCAGTCCTCCTTTACGAAGCGGAACGTTGGGCGCTCCTAAAAGCGGATGAGGAAGTCTTTTTGAGAGACAAATTCTGCGTTCAATTTTTGGTCTTGTTTGCTTTAATGGCACCTGGTTGAGAAGATTCAACGTCGACCTTTATAGGTTTAATGGCACAATGCGCCTTGTCAAGCGTCTTCGGCTACTGCGCTTAGATGGTTAGGCCATGTAGAGCGTATGGACACCACTGCTCCGGCTCGAAACGTCTTCGAATTCGGATCATTGGGACAATGCAATAGATGACGGCCTAGGTTGAGATGGTGCACAAAAGTGGAGAAGGACATCACCCAATTTGGATACCGGCAGTTATGTAACAATGAAAACCTCTTATTCAAAGTGGTGCTGTGGAGTATGAATACTAGTGAAAGTGAACAATAAGAAAATTAAATGGAAGTGGATTAATGGATCTCGAACTTGGTTGTTGATAAGATGCCCTCGCTTGTTTGTGTCAAAAAGCAAGCAAAATAGGAAACATATTTTATTTTCACAGATGTGTACGAGGGCTGTCTGATAAATAACCGACCTCAACGTGAAGGTAGCGGCACAAGTGAAAAAAACGTTTCTACTTCAAATTGTGCACATTATAATAGCTACTCGCCAAAATTTCAGAAATTTATCTTGCACCATTATCTGTTGACAGTCGTTTTTGTGAGTGTATTTCGGCGATTCCCCCAAAATGGAAAAAATTGAATATCGAGCTGTAATTAAATTTTTATTTTTGAAAGGCAATACGCCTTCACAAATCAAAGATGAGTTGGACTCTGTGTATGGTGACTCTGCACCATCGTTTACCACCGTAAAATTTTGGGCAGCTGAATTTAAACGTGGTCGCAGGAGCTTGGAAGGTGATGAACGTCCTGGGCGTCCAAAAACCGTAACCACTAACGATAACATCGCTAAAGTTCATCAATTGGTACTAGACGACCGCCGGATTAAAGTTAGAGAAATAGCTGAGATTATGAAGATGTCAAAAGAACGTGTTTGCTATATATTAAACCAAGATTTGGGCATGAGAAAGCTGTCCGCGCGTTGGGTGCCGCGTTTGCTTACGCTAGACCACAAACGTGCGCGCATGAACATTTCCAGCGCTCTGTTGGCTCAGTTTAGACGCAATAAGACCGAGTTTTGGCGCCGATTGATAACTGTAGACGAAAAAAAAAAAAATTTTTTTAAAAGTCGCGTGCATCATGGTTAGGTCGGTTATTTATCAGACAGCCCTCGTATGTACATGTATAAGAAATCAAGAAATCTGTTGATCTGCAGTCAGATATATCTGCATGTCGGCATAAATTGCTGTAAATATAAGATAGGAACTGATAATCTCCGAGTGTTAATTGCAGGTTAAGTCAGTCTTACTCCGGAAATACAATCCTACCGAAAACATTCATTCACCCAATTCAATTCATTTCATAAATTAATTCGAATATAATGGGATATTCGAATTAGTAATGAACGTGATATGGAATCAATTTTAGAGCTTTGCATTTGGTGTTTAAGTTATAAGCGATTGAAAGTACTGCAAGGAGGAAAGGTTTACTTATAAAGCATTCATGAAATTTCAGCAACCAGATGCCCTATTTGTATTAAAAAATGATTATTTTTTAAAGAAACATATGGCTTAATTTACCATAAAAAAATATGTGGGATTCACGTCAAACATTTGCTACTTCCTTGGATTATTTGTCATAAGGACGTTTTTCATTTTTTGTAAATGTTCCCTTAAGAGAAATTCTCAAGCTTTCTTTTGATACATAACTCATTGTTGTGAGATAAATTAACGGGATACAATCTGTAATTTTTCTTTAAAAAAATATTGCCTTTATCCAAGTGAACCGCAGTGTATGTACTAGCTGTTATTAATTATTAATGATAATAGATTTTTTTTACTTAAATAAACAAATCAGCCAGTATCCCATGAGACAGATCGACTTCTGCCAATGTGCCCAGTTCCGTTGCCACAATTCTGAATATAAGAATAGATATAACAATTGAACTCTCTGACTAAGATCCCATAGTACAAGGCACCTCATGCAAAACGTCCTCGTGATAAGCAATATTGGATTAATGCAAAGAAGAAGAAGAGGATCGAAATTCCCCACAGAGACCCCCCAACCATTGATGGGCCACCAATTCGACCTTTTCGACAGAGTCAAGCCATTCCTCACACTGGACAAAAAATTCAACTGAAAGGCGAAAATCGTTGAATGCGTTCGGAAGAGGACAAGAGGGCTTTCGGGAGTGTAGAAGTGTACTCCAACGTCATATGAAGTCCTGGATCTACATGGCTAACCTATTATCCGGAGCATGATGGCCTGCACAAGATACAGGCGCACTCTATACAACACTCTTAAGAAAATCCAACGACGGGAATCAAGATGCACAACCGGTGCTCTTAGCACCATCAAGAGTGGTGGACTGAATTTTATTCTCAATCGTACACTCTGGACTAGTTATACCCACGAGATGGCGGGTAGCACACCCTGAAAACTAATTTCTTGGAATGTGCCTTACGGCTAATCCACAATCCTCCACCAAGCAAATTCCACATCTCAAAATCAGAACCACTCTTCGTCGAAGCTTCAAAGCCATAATTCGAGTCCGCCGATCAAAATCCTTTCCCAGCCTCCATCTCTATCGGATGAGTTCAAAAGAAAAGACTGTGCTGGATGTGGCATTTTCTTTGAGTATCCCAAGTTTATCCTTGAGACTCCCCACACTCTACAGTGTCCGAATTGAAGTAATGGCCATTCGTGAAGAACTGAGAATGGAGACTGATTAGAGATTAATTCAAACGAAAGATGCGCCAAACATGTCCCTTGGTATAGCACGTAGATTCGCTGTATAAAATAGTTTCTGCTTCGCACTGTGAAACATGCTTCTGCAGTTGATGCAACCTCCCCAAACTGAAAGTTACTCTTTAATTTTGAAATAAATTTGGTTGCCTTACAACGCACAAGGATAGTCAAGGCCTACTTTCCTTAACTACCACTCATGTTGTGCGTGCTACTGTTCTCTTATAAGTAGAGGGGACCAACATTTACGTGCCCACTCTGAACGGCAAAGCATCAAGAAAGATTGCACAGGTTGCCCTAGGAAGACTTCTAATTGAACACAAAATGAAATTTTGTAATATGTTGTTAATTATTTTTAATTTTATTCCTTTCATTCCACCAGTGTGCATAACGCAATGGATGTGTGTGTGTCGTATGTCCGATTCAAATTAAATGTTGTCCGTTTTAGAAGTGTCTTTGGATCGAATATCAAATCGTCCAGAAGGCAACTAAACTTCTCTCTCTTCTCTCGTCTATTTCAGTACCTCAGGGTCGACATTTAATTCTGTATTTCTGCCCTAAACACTGTTGCGTATGTATGTATGTATTCTTTTGTAATTAGTTGCATCTACATACCTCTTGTGAATAAGGATAAGCTATTTGTGCCAAGAATTATGGTTTGCGTAACATAGACCATGTAACTAGAAGTGATATAATGCTATCGGTCACAAGGCCACATAATCAATATAAATACATGCGTACACTAATGAGCTTTCAGGGTTTAATATCCATTGGAAACATTTCTGGCACCCAATTGTTCATCTTATAATTAGAATACTTTATGTATTCGCACACAAGAAGTCATAGTTACCCGTCGACATATTTTTGTCAGGTGTTTTCCAAAATAAGGCAGTGAAATAAACATGTAAAACAACAACATTGCGAAGCGTACGATAGTAAAACTTCGTTGGAAAAGAGTTCCGACACACTCTGTGCAATGGGCAGAAATTGTATTGATTCAGCAGTACGCCTGGACCTGTCAAGTACATAAGAATATTAAAAAATAGGGTTGATGTATAAGACTCACTGCGATAGCAACGGCTGTTAGTCTAGTCCAGTCCAAAAAGTAGTAAACATTTAGACCCAACTTACCCAACTGTGTATTTCTACATTTAACAGGCCAATTATGCATACACTGCCTCACAGGTACTAATGACGAGCAAAGGGACATTTTACCATGCTTAATGACCAGAGGCGAGAGGTTCACTGTGTATGCAAGGGGGAGATCCATGTGCACGGATGACTCGAAAATTATCATAGCGACAGCTGAAGGGATCTACTGAACAAGGAGTGCAACATCTTTCAGACTATGGTGGCGATTGTAAATGAAGCATCAATCTCCGTCAATAAATTCAACGCCCCATCGACTTTACACTGTAGGTGGAGATATTAGAGAACTTCCAAACAATTATTAGCTGCCAAGCATCATGTGGCACGAAAACATGGACGTTACTAAAAGCGGATGAGGAAGCCCTTAGTCTCTTCGAGAGAAAAGTTTTGCGTGCGATTTTTGGTCCTGTTTGCGTTGATGCCATCTTGAGGAGAAGATTTAACGACGAATTCAATGGGCATCGGATACAACGCTTAAAGCGTATGGACACCACTGCTCCGGCTCGAAAAGTCTTCGAATCTGAGCCACTGGGACAACGCAACAGCGGACTTGGAGTGGGTAGCTGGCAAAGGATCGTGCCGGATGGAGAGGCATGTTGGTTGAGGCCCAGGTCCTTCCCGGACTGTAGCAAAGAAGAAAAAGAAGCATCATGTGATGATCTGCTCATATTGCTTATGATACAAAACTACCTAAGAACGCAGTGTTTGCTTGCTTTTATTGCTCAATTAAGAACAGGGCCTGCTGCAGCTCTGTATTCCCCACTTACGCCTTTAATTGATTGGCACCACAGCCCACAGGGAACCAGGGCCAAGCTTCTACAGATTCGGTATAGGTAAACACTGTTGTATATGATCTAAAATATGATTAAGTGTGTTGTGAAAAATGGCAATGTAACTTCAACTACAGTATTTGACATAAAAAATGGGTTGCAACAAGGGGCGGTTGGTTCGCCGATTCTGTTCGCTACATTCACTAGTGATCTTATAGGTTCCGTGCCGCACTTAATAGCGTATGCCGATGATCTGCTAGTGCACAGATCAGGCCCGAAAGTCGAAGTAATCAACAAACTTATTGCAGCGTGTCTTCAACAAAGTGCAGCGATTTTGCGATGACCTTTGGAAGTGCGAAACTATTCTCTTTAGCACCCCGCTATCCAGGGCCTCAAGGGATATTAAGAAAAACTGGCGCAAGTAACCTGCCAGCCGTATACGTACTGCGGTAAGCATGCAGCTGCAGCTCTGACAAAAGCTAAGAAAGACTTTGATGCGGCAAGTTGGCTATTTTACAGTAGCCAACTTGATTCCAGGGTGCTACATGGCCCTCATCCGGCCAATGATGACGTACGGTTGTCCAGTGTGGTTCAACTTGAGACCTTCCCAGATGAAAAAGATGAGGGTGTTCGAGAGGCAATGTCTTCGGGCCTGCTTCCGGTTGTATCGAACACCAGAATCCGATTACAAGAAATTCTATCCCAACGAGCAAACCTAATCAGGATAGTTTATTTTATTATTAAACTGACCCGAAGGCACATTACACGATCGATGACTTCATTCAATAGTCTGATCTTCGGGGCTTATTACACTAACATTATGTACTGAAATTCGCATCTCCAACTCGGCACTTAAACTGTGTCTGCGCAGAGTACCTTACATCGTGGGGTATTCCAGATCGTCCATTCTATTCAATGCGTGTTCTACATTTTGGAGCACTTCGCATATTTCCATCCGATTGCAGAATAAATGGAAAAGGTGATACTAAAGTACTTTGGCTGTTGCCAGACTGTCTCCATCAACAACTGCCCAGCAAGGCAAATGTTTCTAGCAACAGAAAGGATCCTCAAACGATTTGATTTTGAAATCTAATTGATTCCAAAAATGTGTGTCTTGTGACACCCTCTATTGGTTCCATCAATGCGTAAAGTGGAGCACATTTTATATTTCCGCTCCCGCCAAAAGTGAATTCAACACATTTCCTTGACACTGTCAATGTCTTGTATAACCACTCCACCTCTGGGAAAGTAAACAACTCGCACCCTATAATGAAGTGATTCCCAGCCGATGGCGCACAGTCATTCATTGCACATCTAAACTGCCAAAGTGATGCATTTAATCGCACCGACACATGTGCGCTATTTAAGCACGCTTCGCACTCAATTTGCCCTTCCCCATCTAATCGATGCCATTTCCTTAGATCCCTGTGCACCAGATTCGCTCCGAAGGAGCAAAGATCTTCTTCTTCGGCATTCAACTGCACATGTCTTGCTGTAACTCCACCTCGATACGCCTGTAGCCAGGAGAGAGAAGTTGCAACAGTCTTTTGACGTCTCCTTTGAGTAAGGAATCCTTATCTAGATGGGTGCTTCGCATCGAATCGGGAAGATCTCTGGCGCTCTATCTCGGTGCGCATTGTAGCCAGGCATCCGTGAAATCGCCCTTCGTCTGCATACCCGCCATACGCTTAATATCCGCTTCCCTTGGTTATCATCGCCACTCCATATCGACCCATCAGAGCATCAACGGGGTTCCCCGCTCCCGGCGGGTGAAGATGTGTTTGTGCATTTATTTCGCTCGTTTTAATATTGACTTCGTCATAAGCTCGCTGTTTAACTTAGTTACTTTGTTTGACTTGGGGGATGGCGGCGCTGTTCCACGTCTAAATGAGTTATTGTTTGGCGAACGGAATTAATCTGCAGAGCTGAGTGGCTCCACACTCTTGGGAGGATAATTGTTGAGCAAGTTTCTCGCGAGCATCCGTTTTTTCTTTCACTCATTGTCGCGGATTGTTTTGGGGCGTCCCCGGGGGTTGCTTGGTTAAATATACAACTGAGAGTGTTCCTTGGGTGCATTAAGAATTTATGAATGGCGCACAGAGAAGCACGAGGAACAATTGCAGTGAATAACAGATCAGCTCGTTATTTTCCATTAAGCGATTTGGGAATACACTCTCGGGCTGGCTTCGGTGCTTTGACCTCCGATGTGAGTGGTACGGATGCAGGAGCGGCTCCAGGGTAATTCAATAGATTCGCCTAACAGCAGGGAGTAGCCTCATGTGGTACAATGTCAATAAGATGGATGGATGACGATGCTGTCTGCATACATCAAATAAGTCGAGAGCGTGTAGGGAGCTGATTTTCTGGGACGACGCACATGCAGTGTGTGCCGAGCGGCAAAGGAATACATAAACGGCATGTAATGGGCTTTTATTGGGCAAACACTGATAGAAAATGTCTCACTCTGGACTGGGTGGCGATGGCATCGAGAGTGAATGAATTATTGCCGGTCAGTGGACTGCTTTTGTATTCAGTAGCCGTCCTGCAACAATCTTAAATGAGTTCACTGTCTGCATTCTTTGGGAGTGAGTAGTGCCAGAGATGTTTGTACATTACTTGGGCGCCCGGCAGCGGGCACAGATTCTCTTCGATTTTCACCGAGATGGAAAAAATTCCTTTTAGAAATTGAGAGATTGATTTGAGATAAAGTATGATTCCAGATGGTGATTGGTTAATGATATACTTCCAGACTGGGTAACAATTAATGCAGTCTTCTTTTTCATACGAGAATAGGAGTTCTTTTGATCCAATTTTTGTAAAATAACATTTTTGAAAGCTTCCAACTAGGAGTGTTTTCACTTTAATGGGATTAACGTCTAGTCCACTGACCTCAAAAACTAAATCCTTCAGATAAGAATGATTAAAGGCGAGAACGACAATAATTCAAATTGGCCGCTCCTTCAGTCTGATTAGAGGTTTGTCGATTAAAGTCAAAGTCCACTCCAGGCTTATTCAACGAAAGGTAAAGACCCTGAAAGGAAGGGGGTCCCTGAATTTTACTGTGAATTGGATTCAACACGTGAGACTTAAATGAATCAGCTTTTAAGTAAATTGATTCAGGAAAGAAATATAATAGACTTATGGCTGAGAATATAATTTTGTTGGGCAATTGTCAAGCCGAAAGAAAAAGCTATAACCGACTGCACGGCCGCATGCGCTTTACACAAAGTACAAGGATAAACAATTCAGCAAAGTGGGTGTCGTGGAAACTCTTTAAGATGAGAATGAGAAAGAGTAATAATAAAACTCAAACTACGTTGTTCAAGTAGACATAGTAGTGTAACTTACTGACTTCATTTATTCGTTTCTTTAAGTAAATTCCTAATTAAAGGGTGATTTTTTAAAAGCTAAAGGAAAGTTAAAAAAAAACACATAAAATTCAGAAAAATACATGAAATCTTTATTTGAATCGATAGTACGGTCCATATAATTTAATGTTTGAAGATTATTTCATACGCTTAGTCCAATTTTGGCATACTCTTTCCAACATTTCGGCCGGTATCTCACGAATGAATGCTTCAATGTTGTCTTCCAATGCGTCAATTGAAGCGGGCTTATCAGTTTAGACATGAGCTCTAACATAGCTCCACAAAAAATAGTCTACAGGCGTTAAATCGCACGATCTAGGCCGCCAATTGAGCGGTCCCGAACGTGAAATAAAATGTTGCGGTCCCGAACGTGAAAACTTGTTGACCTCTCAATAAGTCCATTGTTGCGCGTGCTGTGTGGAATGTGACACAGTCTTGTTGAAATCACATGTCATGCAAGTCAAGCTCTTGCATTTTGGGCAACAAAAAGTTGGATATCATCTCACGGTAGCGCTCACCATTCACAGTTACGTTACGATTCGCATCATATTTAAAGAAGTACGGTCCAATGATGCCACCAGCCCATAAACCGCACCAAACTGTGACTTTTTCTGGATGCATTGGTAGCTCTTGCAATGCTTCTGACTGATATTCACTCCAAAATCGACAATTCTGCTTATTTACGTAAGAACTGACCATAAAATGGAAGAAGCGCGCGATGAACTTTCTTAACACAGCATGCATTTGGATAAGAGAATTCAATAATTTGCAAGCGTTGTTCGTTTGTAAGACGGTTCATGGTTAAATTATAAACCAAACTGAAGATGTGAAACAAAACACGAAACGTGCGTCAGCTTTACCAGTGTTGCCAAAAAGATAATAGCTAAAAAATCACCCTTTACAAGAAAGTCTCCTCATGAGGCAGTTTTTTTTAGCATGAATCAGATTCTTGATTAAAATCCCTGTTAAGACTGACTCCGTGTTTGACTTTTGATCTTCACTGTAACATACTCGTATATGTTGTTACACATATGGCTTTTACATAAGTTCATTCATCGTGAAGTTTAATTTTCAATAGGCTTTTTTTGACAGATAGCGTATGAAGTGCTATTAAACTCCTGTGCCATTTGCTTCAGTATTGTCTGGCAAGTTATCACATCAAAGCAGCGTTGCCAAATTGTTAAACTGTTTTGTGAAAATCAGCGGTCTGTGGGACATGTTTTTTATACGATTTGATGAACTGACGATGCCCAAAATTCACCTACTCAAGTCACTACTGCCAAACCCTGTAGCAAATATAAATCTCAATTTTTATTAATGGAAGACAGTGCTTCGATTAGACTAGTGAAGAGACTATTGAGAGTGTACGCGAAGACCACGTAGAGGCAAATCAAACTCTACCCAACTTTGTATTTCCTTAACTTTTGAGCTCTGGCTTCCAAGACTAAGCAATGGACTTGTTGAGTATTTAATTTCACGCTTTGCCACTGTAAATTGGCCGCCTAGAGCAATATCACACATTTGGATTATTTCCGCTGGGGCATGCAAAGTCACAGGTCTTCAAAAGCGTTTTAAAAGCCAACAATACTCTTGTTCTCTGTAATCAAATAGGCTCAAAATGATTTTTGTTTATGTTGGCATCTCTCGTCTAGAATCATGCCCAGTTCATAAGAGAATGGGATTTGTACAGAGTTATTGAAGGCAGGTAGGTTGAATTAGATGGCCGTGCATTTACAACTCTCCTTAGGTCAAAGTATGTCATCATTTGGGCGCTTCTCCATCAAGAGAGGGTTTCACATGAGCAAGGAGATGAAAAACGATTTTGTGGTCCTCCACATCTCTGCAGCTACAGTAGCTACTGAGGCCATAAGGTGGTCCCCCCCCAGATTCAGAAAGCTTAATGTTATCATACACATCCATACCACTAATCTCAATGCGCCGAGCAAAATATTGACAATATTCCGCATCGGAAGGCACTCCAGTTTCGCATTCATTACAATGCACACATGCATCGTCCACTTGGAAACTGGCTGAGATAATTAATTAATGCATTGTCAGACCGACAGGTGGCGCTTAAATCACACCCGATGCACCTTGCACTGCAGTTTATCCCCATAATTGATAGATAAACACATCGCACATCCCGGATCCCTAAACGTAATTATTCGTCAACAGGCAATTGTGGGGAAACTTTGGAATTAACACCGCGTTAATTGAATTCGTTCTACGGCTTTCTCCTTCCACCTGCCCCACACCCAGCCCTTAGACAGAGCGCCGAATGCGTTCTGAAATATCAACCACTTCGCATTTTCCAATTTCCGATCTGCTTTTGCATAATTCCCCGAGCTGCCGGTGGAAAATTACAGCTCCGACAGATAATTGATGTTAAATTAGAATTTCATCCGCGTACGGGAATTGAATGTACGTTGGCTTATCGTGGGCAAAGGGGGGAGGAGGAGGGGAGAAGGAACGTCAGCAAGCGACAACTGGAGCATCACATGATTGGGAGAGACTGTGCGCGTAACTTCGATACCAGCAGCACTCGCAGGTCTTTGACATTTAAATTACCAACCGAAAGTTTCGATTGGATTTCTTCGCCTATTTCCCGCTGATCCTGAGCTTGTTGGCGAACTTTCCGCGGTGGAGTGAGTTTGTGTGCGTCGGAGCTGAATGCCACTTTGATTACGAAAATTTGAAATTTCCTTCTAATGAAATGTTCTCGGGTGCTGGCGTATCATGAGATCTGTGAATGCAGACTGAAATGCGAGGGCGGGCGCTGCTGCAACTTGTTGGTCATCAGCCGATGGGAAAGCAGTGAAAACCGATATTTGCGTTCGTCCTCCGCACTTGCACTTGCATCTGGATGGGACGGAATTAATGCACTCCGGTTCGCGGCGTGGGGCTTTAACTAAAATCAGTTGCTAAATACCACACATCCGTCGGTTGGGCGGGCACACGTCATCCCGTCTCTATGGGTTCCGTGGTGGGAACGAACGAACGGCAATGCACAACTTTCCTGGAACTCGATCGGAAAAGCGGCTTGTGTTGCCCATATAAGATTCAATGGCACTATGGTGTGATGGTGGCAGGAATACAGAGTCCAGTGTGAGTGTAGTGTTCGCCGGTTCGCTCATCCGCCCTCATGACAGCTTTGAACAGGACCAGGGACGGTAATTGATGTCTGACCTGTTAGCGTGGACGCTGTTGCTAGGGGCAGAGGCATGTACGTCATAAGTGGCAGTGGTTTGAAGGAACAAAAAACTGGTCAAACCGTCGCATCCAGTTCTCCCCTTTTACATTGTGTAGCTGTTGCCACTGCAGCATTACTGGCATCATAGCTGATGGGGGCGTAGGACATTGGTGCTGAGAGCGCACAAAAACCTTAAGCTGACGCAGGATGACTAAACGGGTTGTGTTCACGGGTTGTGTGTGTGTGTGTGTAGATATAGGGGGAGGTGAGATGACAGAAGAGTATACGATGACGTGTTTGTTAGTCATTGGTGCTTTCGCCTTCGTCATCGTCATATTGCGGAATGGATATCAGCGTGTTGCGGCGGTTTCATCTACGCCGATGGTGCTAACGATGAGAAATGGGCCCCGTCGACAGGCAGGAGCGAGTTGTGTTACCTCGCTGACGTAGGGACACAGGATTTCATTAATATTTGTGTTGAGGGTGATAGATGACCGCAGACTACGACATTCGACAAGTAACGTCATCAGATTTGCAGCGGCGATGTATCTGTGGGGAAAAGATTTCGCCAGCAATAGGTGGCTAAGTTGATGAGTCATTGAGGGAGTATTGAGGTGCAAGCACAATGAGGATGATAATGGTTATGTGGATGAGGATGAGGATGAGGATGAGGATGAGGATGAGGATGAGGATGAGGATGAGGATGAGGATGAGGATGAGGATGAGGATGAGGATGAGGATGAGGATGAGGATGAGGATGAGGATGAGGATGAGGATGAGGATGAGGATGAGGATGAGGATGAGGATGAGGATGAGGATGAGGATGAGGATGAGGATGAGGATGAGGATGAGGATGAGGATGAGGATGAGGATGAGGATGAGGATGAGGATGAGGATGAGGATGAGGATGAGGATGAGGATGAGGATGATAATTTGTGAATGATGTCATTTGCTTAAAATTGGATGTTCGTCCTATGTCCGTGTACTAAGCGTGTTTTAAATGTTATGCAAGACCCACTGAACAAACCAGTGCTTCGAAACACAACGCCTCACTGTGTGAACATCTCTTCAAGGATACCCATCAATCAAAGCAGTCCTCCTCGGGAGCAGTCAAAACAAGATCCCATAGAAATTCTCATTAATATCCCATCCACTCATCCCATTTATGTCACTCCATCCGACACTAATGCCGTTAAATAAATTGTCGCCCCCTATGTACAAGTGGCCATAAAAGCGACGCAATAGCACCCGCTACCGCCACCGCCACCGCCACTGTCACCGCTGCTGCCGGCGAAATCGTTTACACCATCATCATCATCAGTGCTCTGCAACACATTTTGCCACTATTTTCATTAGCAGTGCCATTGTCGGTGCCAGGAGCGCCATTGTGTGTCCCTACTGCCACCACCATCACCGCAGCAACAGCGCTCAACAAGGAGTTCCAAAGGAGTCCGCAAAATGCAGAGCAACCCATCAATAAGCTGAAACAACTTTTTTGGGGGTGGCGGATGGATGATCAACAGCACATTCTGTTCCAGTGTCTCCTGGTCGCGTCCCTATTTTCTTCCGCTAAAGAAACATAAAGCAGGTGTGCTTAATCCCATCCCTGTGGCACAGAAACCACGACGTCGCGAGAAGGTGGAATTGTGAAAAAATAGTGGATGGCACCATAAGGAAGGGGAAGAAGAAATTATCCGTCGGAATGCAATTTGTCATTTTAATACCTCGGCATTATTAGGGACAACTTGTCTTCCTCATGCGGAACAAGATGACAACCTTCCGACCTCCCATCCAACCCTGCCAGACAGTCGGGTCTTGTTCTCGCGGCGAACAAAACAAGGAAATGCAACCCGTATCCGCAGTCTGTTGTTGTCATCGCTGGAAAAGCCGCACCGCTCCACTCACCACCCACTCGTTCATCACCCCGAGAAGGGTTGACTCATGCCAGGAAGAGAGAGAGAGAGTGAGACTGAGCCAAGAGAACACAGTAAATGAGGGGAAAATTAATGATGGCACACGAAACAATTTATTGCCCCTTGCGGTTGAGGCGACTGCTCTTGACACAGCGCCATCCTGTTGCCCGGTTTCGTGGCGTGGCTGCTCCGGGATCCAGGCCAGAACAAATACGGAAAAACTAAAAATTACATTCACCTTGTTTAAGGGTCTTCTCTCCAGATGGTGGCGGCGCAGATGGGCGAAACAAACTGGGCGGAATGCTTTCGGTGCAATGGCACAGGCATAATAAAATAATATGTCCTTGTTTGCAAGCGCCTTCTTCCTCGTCGCCAGCAGGTGTACAAAGGGATGATTATGACAACAACGACAAGACTGAGGACTCCTGACACTCTCTCCTCCTGACAGGCTCCCGGCGGACTAATAAATTGGGTTTAGCCTGTGCCCGAAGCTCAGCTCGCTTTTGTTTCCTTATTTCTCGCCTTTTTCTCCTCCCGCCAATTACAGGGAGCATTCGACTGAGATGGAGGTGCGTGATCCACAATCTTAACCAGCCTCATGGAGTCGGTAATTAATTGGAAGCCTCGACATGTGCCGGCATACGAATTAGCGAAGCAACAATTAATTTGGCTCCTATGCCGTTGCGCGTATACGCCGTGCGTCATCGCCTGCGCTCCCGAATAGGAGGACGTGAACGGCTCGTATCATATTTCAAATCCCGTCTTTTTTCCCTTCTATACTTCGCAGCCAGGATCAAGAGGTGTTGCTTACGAACTTTATATGCAAAGGACATGATATTATATTCACTTATTATGTTTGAGGGCGTTTCGTCGGGGATTCTGAAAGGCGAACGTGAAGCGAATTAATGCGTGCGGCTTGGCGTAGGTGTGCGAGGTGGACGGTGTTATGCTTCAATCAGGGCGCTTTTGATGCCAATTAGATGGTCGTTTATTGGAGCATATGCGATGGGCGTCAGTGAACAGATAGTTGGCATTCACTGTGCAGGTCCGGCTCTCAGCGGCGATAGCTAATTAGTGAATTGAATGAGAAGTCGTTGGAACGTGAGGGGAGGTAGGGCGCAATTGTTGCGGTTATTGGTGGGCGTTGATTGTGCGTGCGATTGACATGATTCACTGGAAATGAAAGCCGCGTTTGTTTTGGCAAAAGCTGATACGCCAAAAGAATGGTCAGTTGATTTTAGGAATTGATCCAAATAACAGCTGCTGGATGTTATGGGCAAATGAGGTGGGCTGGAAGTCAATGGTTGGGTTATAAGGTGTACATGGTTTTACAAGTGGTTTGTAATTGCAATAAGAGAACATCATGCTTTAAGGTGTGGAAGTGTTTTTCTTTTTCGTCCATAGTAGGGTGCCGTAGGTGTGTACATGTTGGTGAAGTCTCTTCTGGCTCAAAATTGCATTAAAATTCGTTTTTTCTTCAGTCTATTAGTTTACTCTCTGCATAAGCAAGGCTTACGAGAAGATTGTCTATAGAGTCGGATACGGAAACGGAAACGAACAATCAAATTGGATTTACGGCGGGGCTTGGTACTATACATGCCGTGTTAAGGTTTATTTCGAAAATTTAGAAGAAGGTCAAAACCCACTGAACCGGGGCCTGCATCATCTACTTGGAATACCGGAATACCGATACCGTCTGACTAAATGATCCTCTTCCTGAGCAAACAAGGTTGGGTATAAGCAAGGTATCGGTATTCGCGATCTACAACATTATAAATGGTAGAAAATTTGCCAGCAAAGTTTACACAAATATTTTCGAAACAAAATATGGGTTTCAGTAATACTTTTCACTGTCTTCAGCAGTGGATTGATTCCCTCAATGCAGTATTTGATCGCGTACTCTGTCGGCTTGGTTGCGAGACAGCTCCGAAAATGTACAGTATGGCTTCCAAAAGATTCATCTTGCGACGACTGAGAAATGAAAATCAACTCCCAGAAGGGTGAAAACATCCTTTTTTGAACTCCGCCCTCGAGGGATACGAATAGAAATTGACGTAAGTTCGTCACATTGGACCCACATGGGCGGTCATTAGCTATGAAGAGTGTAGTTCGATATTTTGGCATTATGTTGGACCAGTACCTGTTTCAACTATGGCTCTAACCAAATAGCCAAGAAAGCCTTCGATGTTGCAAAGAGGTTCTTTTACAGCAGACAACTTGATTCTAAAATGCCAGCGATCTGCAACATGGCCCTAGTCTGGGTAATCATGGTGTATGGCGGTTCAGTGTGACTTTAGTTGAGTCCTCCTTATGGGAAAAGGTTGATGGTATACTAGAGGCGTGTCTTGGGGCTCAAGATGTACAGAATTGCAGAATCTAAGAATCAGAGTACAAGAAATACTATTCTAATGAAATCTTGTACAATCAAGCAAACGTTACCAGGCTGGATAATTTTATTACCACGCCGACTCGAACACATGCTACATGAGCTTTGTAGTCGGTAGTCAAAGCCTAGTACCCAAACGACTCATATCATGAGAACGCACGCCGAAGTGAATTATTCTCATATCTTGACCAAATTGGCTCCATCCACTCTACGAAGAAATGTCCACTAGTCTACTGCGTGGTAGGAAGAACATTGAACAATTGCCTGCTCTAAAAGAACGATGACATTAGTGTTAGGCAGTGTGATCTCCGGTTTTGGTTCAGCATCTGCATCTCTGTTCGCGATAGAAGAAAGAATGATAGGCATAGTGGGTTTTTGGTGGATAGAACAACATCAAGTGCTGCATGGGCATGCTGCCCCATTTAACCCTCCTGCTTACCCACAGACAGGACTTAGGGTGAGTGCGAAGTTGTGTTGATCTAATACTTCTTGTAAATGCTTCGGCTGGAAGGAGGTTTTTCAAGATGTTGAGACTCTCATTCGGGTATTTAATAAAAATAACAATTGGGTGGCACTACAGACCACACGGGCCCAGGGCCTAGCTTCTACAACAACGACTCGTGTTGTGCGTGCTTCTGTTCTGTTACGAGTAGAAGGGATCTACAGTTTTTTGCCGACTCCGAATGGCGACATTTGAGAAGCTTTCCATAGACAATTAATACTCAACTCGAAGGAGGTGGCGAGGTGTCTCGTCCGGGAATCGAACCTAGACCTTCTGCGTGGGGGTCGACACACTTACCCACTACGCCGCGGCGACCACGTATTTCGTGTACCTACAATTTGAAACTTTTCTTAAAGAAAAATCAATTGTTCTAAGGCTTGACCTTCATTACTGAATTAAATGAATATTTTGATTTCTATTCAGGATTATTAACATCTTCCAAGGCTGCTGAATTAGAAAATTCTCACCATTTTTCATTCCGACCTTTCTGATCTCTCTCTGACAATGATCCGACGTTCCTTTTCCATTAAACAGAGTTTTGTGTAAAGTTTCTGAAATTTAATACAAATTTGAGAGTATACTCGTTGAACGCGTCCATTTGGTGAGCGCCATCTGTATCTCACACGTTTTACTGACAATTGTGATGGACGATCGCCTGTCGCTACTATCTTTGAATAAGTTCGCTGTCATCCAGTTTAATTTTTTCCAGTTTTTGATCCTTTGTCTTGATGTTGATGGTGACGGACGTCCGAAAATTAAATCGAGAGCGCAGAGTTGGGCACAAAATAACATAATGACTAATGACTAAAGAAATATGACTAAACGTTAGTCATGACTAAATTAGTTGCCGGATTTATTCACTAGAGGAAGAAGAAGAAGAACTATCATGACTACCCACCAATCGCGGGCATGACTGTTTTTTTTTGTTTTTGGAAATGAATTAAACTCTACCACTCAAGAAGCTGATGTTTAAATTGTGCAGTTTTTTTAAGTGACCAGCGTCGAACATTGGGTATACTGGAAACCTATCTTGAAATGAAAACATTGTTTATCAAGTACAATACCCCCTTACCATCTTCTGTTCCTGTGGAGAGGCTTTTTAGTTTTGCTACGATGACGAATTTGCCCAAATGGAGTAGACTGTCAGATTACGCGTTTTGAATGTAGAGTTATTTTGAAAGCTAACGCACACTTACTTTTCAATAACAACTAAGTTTTCCATTCACTTTATGTATTTACTCATTCTTTAATGTTAAAGTTGAGTTATGTATTAATAATTATTATTAAACCGTTCGTCAACAGCCTGACAGGTTCTTATCAGTGTGGTTTCAGGCCAGGGAAGTCCACCATCGACCAAAACTTCACACTACTGCAGATCCTGGAGAAGACCCAAGAAGTGCAAGTCAACACTCACCAACTATTTGTCGATTTCAGGCCGCACATGACTGTGTGCATAGAGACGAGCTATACAGTGCCATGTCTAGTTTTGGCATTCCTACCAAACTCGTCAGATTTGGTAGGATGACGATGAAGAACTCTCGCTGCTCCATCAAGGTCGGGAATGAACTCACCTAGACCTTCAATGTCAAAAAAGGTCTTAGACAAGGCGACGCACTGTCTTGTGACTTCTTTAACATCATCCTTAAGAAGATCGTGCGTAACCTACAAGTCAACATCAGCGGCACGATCTTCCGATTTAGGCAGCAGAAACTTCGAGGTAGTCAAGGACTTCGTCTGTCTCGGCTCCGCGGTAAACAGGGACAACAACACCAGTACCGAAATCAAACGCAGAATCACTCTTGCCAATCGGCGTTTCTTTGGGCTCAAGAGGTAATTAAGTAATAAAGCCCTTTTTCGAAAAAATAAACTGGCTTGCACTGAACATCTTAATCATCCCAGTCTTTCTCTATGGCGTGGAAACCTGGACGTTATTAAAAGCGGATGAGGAAGCCCTTAGTCTTTTCGAGAGAAAAGTTTTGCGTGCGATTTTTGGTCCTGTTTGCGTTGATGGCATCTGGAGGAGAAGATTTTGCGACGGGCCGTACTGCGACATGCGCCTAGTCAAGCGTCTCCGGATACAACGCTTAAGGTGGCTAGGCCATGTAGAACGTATGGACACCACTGCTCTGGCACGAAAAGTCTTCAAATCTGAGCCATTGGGACAACGCAACAGAGGACGGCCCAGGCTAAGGTGGTGCACACTAGTGGAGAAGGACCTCAACCAACTTGGAGTGCGCAACTAGCGACAACTGCCGAAAAATCATGCAGGCTGGAGAGGCACGTTGGTTGAGGCCCAGGTCCACTCCGGACTGTTGCGCCACTAGAAGAAGAAGAAGCTTATGTTTAATTTTTTTTTAGTATTACTTTGTTTTCAAAATTAAAAAAAAATCACTTGAAACAACTTTATAATTTGTCTGAGTTTGTTTTTTGTATGAACAGGAATATGGCTGAATAAATACTCTTATTTAGTGATTAATGACTAATGATTAGCTGTTAGTCGTGACTTATGAATAATTATTAGTTTATTTATGAGTTACTTTTACGAAAAGGAGACCTTTTTATCTGTGCATAGAGGCATCAGTCTCCTTAGTATCGCAATACAAAATCTGCCGTACTGTGTGAACGCCTAAAGCCATTCCTCAACAACCTGGGCCCATACCAGTGTGGCTTTGACGGCAGATTTTGGAGAAAACCCATACCGAAAACTTGCACAAAAACAATAGATGGCCCGCACTGCGTATTCAAATATAATATTTAAGCTTGAAAAGGTTTCTTCAAGTAAATTATAATATTTTCTGTTTTTTCGTTTAAAATGGGATAAAAACGTTATGTAGGAGCGGAGGTATGTTCGGCGGCATCATGTCTAACAGAAATTAAGATACAATGCGTAATTACTGTTCATGTCCGTCTCACAACCGAATTTTCGCATAAGTGAAACCACATACCTGAATATACCATATAATGAAGCGAACCCAGTTTTAAACAAGTTGTTCTAGAAAAAACCAACTGTCTTTGATATCTGGAAACATCATATTGGCAGTGAACGCCATGCAAAATGAATCCAATTTAGTACTTAAGGTTCATGTTCTGATTATATGCGCCTAATTCAGTATAACACTTCACTTAAGACACACACCATTCTTTAACCACAGACACTTATATATGATTGTCTGTGCTTAAACATGAGATCTGATGTTATTAACATTTGGACAGTTTACGGTCTCTCTGTAAGAAAGTTCTTCCTTGGGGACAGCTCGTAAAAGGAACATCCCATTATGCTGACCTTAATGGTTGAAGTATTTGCTGCAAGAAGAGCGCCTAAGCGAAAGCAATGGATTTAAAATTTTGCTTGTGTTCTGCAAGTTCATCGCCAGTTGGGCATAGAATAAGTGTCATGACATCTTGTTTTGTTTATTCTCATGCTACATATGCAAATTATAGGTTTCAATAGGTTTCCGATTAGTAAATCATTCTTGAGCGAATTAGATTTGAAGACTTTTCGGGTCGGAGCAGTGGCCTAGCGATCTTAAGCGTTGTATCCGAAGACGCTTGAAAGTTCGGCGTTAAATCTTCGTCTCCAGATGCCATCAACGCAAACAGTACCCAAAATCGCGCGCAGAACATATCTTTTGATAAGACTAAGGCTTTCTCATCCGCTATGAGTATGTCTAAGTTTTCGCGCTGTACAGCAGGACTGGAATAATCAAGTTGTTATATAAAGGTTTAGTCTTTCAAGAGGGGGCTCTCTCACTTCATTGCCACTTAAGCCCAAAAAAGCAGCGATGGGCAAGAGTGATTCTGCGTTTGATTACAGATTTCTCATGTTATTCTCCCTATTTACCGCGAAGCTGAGGTAGATGAAGTCCTTAACTAGCTCGATACCTTGTGTGACACTCTGCCCAAGACTTCGATGTTGTGCGTCCTTCCTTGATGACAGCACGTACTTTGTTTTGGCCTCATTAACCACCACAAGTCTGATTTTAGCCGCTTTCGCTTTCATGCCAACAAACGCCTCATTTACGGCTCCCTGTGTTCGTCCAATCACGTCAATGTCGTCGGCGTAAGCTAGTAATTGAACTGACTTTTGGAAGATCGTGCCTCTGGCATTGACTTGTCAGTTACGCATGATCTTCTCAAGAATAATGTTGAAAAAGTCACATGTTAATGATTGGTCTCTTTAATTCCTTAGTGACTTCCCAGAACGAACACTCGGTGTTCTTATTGCTGCTTAGATTTTGTTAAAAATTATTTGATTTTAGAGTCTTTGACCTTTCTTAATTGTTCCTCGAACTTGCTGCCCAAGATTGTTAAACATATTTTTATCCTTCGTAAAACTATACGGACTCGTGCACCAGGGCGTATGTGTTATTTATATGCTTTACATATATCTTTACATATATCTAATACGCCGTGGTGCACATTTTTTCAGTTTTGTTTTTTGTTGTTTTTTTTGTATTTTTATTTATTCTTCAAATTCAAAAATTACCCCTCATGCACATCCATACGTTTAGCTTTAACTTCAAATCTGTAGATAAACATATTTGTCTGAATTTTCTTGGGATAAGTTCAACTTCGTTTCATTTTTACGGCGGCGAACAAACTGTCACGTGAGTGAAGGATACTCTTCATAATAGCTAGCTTGACAGACTGTGTTCTGTGTGCCAGTTAAATATGAGAAACTGTCGAACATTGCGAAGGAAGCCAGTTGATTGGGTCTGAAGTGCGCTTTAAAGAATTTCATTGAAGTTGAAATTCGACTTATGAATGTGAATTTCACTGAATTGACATGCGCCAGTGCCAATCAGGGACATAATTGTCTGTGACAGGCGCATATAAATTGCGTGCATCGGCTGTGGTGATAATAAATCATGAAAATATGATGAAGAGTAATATTTCTTTACATTGCCACTTGGTTACAAGCAGAAACCAATGAGGAAGGAGACGGTCGACTGAACAGATGATTGAGTGTTATTTGCGAATTGTGGTGGATATGGCCTAATTTTCTGAAAGTTGCTTACGCTGTCAAAATGAATTCAAGAGCGGGAGACGAAGGTGTCGACTCATTGGTCGCTTGTTACAAGACTTGGTAAAATGACTCGCATTTATTTCCAGCGCTGTCAAATAGTTAGTTTACATTACCGTAATTCCAACCAATGACCATTATTAATGACACTTGCTTGCTTTCCGAAGAACCTACTGTGGAATACTTCGAATTAAGTCATTTCACAATATTACCAGGCGGAAAAACTCACATTTGAATTTATATTTCTGCAGATATCAAGGCGGAAAATAAAAAAAAAATCAAATATGTTCCGCAAATTATTTTCAGTGCTTTCAAAAGCTTGTGTTTCAACGATTGCCTGAGCTTTGGTTTATTTCTTTGCTGTCACAGATATTTAAAAAAAGGTATGCAAATGGTTTGTGTCTCAGGAAGCTAGTAACAGAAAACAGTCAGGATATGAACCCACCTAGTTTCAGTTCACAGTTTGAGAATGAATCAATGAGATTCAGGTTCCAGGCGGAGTTACCACACCCAAATTTAAAGAGATGTCGTGGGTTTTTTTTTCAATTGCCACCAAAAGACTTACTACAAGCACACCATCAAAATTTCGAAATAAAAAATAGAAGACTTGCAACTAGGGTTGCCGGTTTTTTGCATTGAACATTGAAAGTTTTTTCAATCAAAGTAACATTGACTTGCGCTTAGACGAACTTCACCTATGTCCTTTAATGTGTAGCTTACAAATAAAATTTAGGAAAAGTTAGGTGTGTAATATATTTCCTCCCAATGCTAAAGACGGCCGGCCGTATGAAAACCACTGCTCCGGATAGCAAAGTCTTCGAATCTGATCTGTTGGGACAGCGCAGGACAGCCTAGGTTGAGATGGCACAGACAAGTGGAGAAGAACCTCAACCAACTTACAGTGAGCAAGTGGAGGCAGCTAGCGAGGGATCGTGTTGGCTGAAGAGGCTGTTAGTGGAGGCCCAGGTCCAAGCCGAACTGTAGCGTTCGTTTTCTATAGACCTAAATGAATTATTTTTTTAAGCACTACACTTTACAATGTTTGAGCATCAAGGCTAGTTGAAACTATTTTCATATATAATTCACCTACTAAATGGCTCCTTAGCACGGAAATAACATTTCAGTAAGCTATTACTATGTGCGTCGACCCACACCGCGCATTTTTTAACAGCACCACCTCTTTCGAGTTACTTACAACACTCAAAGAGTTCTGATTGTCTCTGAAAAATTTTCAAATCTCTCGTTCGGAGTCGGCAACAAACATCTCGTATTCCAAGACTATATATCGACTTTCTTTGGTTAGCATTTGACTTTGAGACTTAGAAGGGAGTATCGCCGGTCAGATAAAGAGGCTGAATGTAATTACTTGCAATTGTCATTTATATTTGACAGTCAAATCGGTAGAGCATTTGTTTCGACAACTAATCCTGTGTACTACATTCTAGTTGATGATAATATTTAGCAAACAGACTGAGACTGACTGTATGTTCCAACAAAACAGACCTTCACTTTGAATAAAAACTTAACCTGTGCTACTTGGCCGTTCGTTGTGCGAGGACGATCCGTTTGCCTCAACACTTCCACGAAAGAAATCTACTGTCCGGCTCCGGTAGGCAAGCGTGTCTGCGGAGTCGGAGATTCGATTCTTGTTGTTACAAATATACTCCCCTTTCGATGGCGCCTGTCAAAAACTATAGTTCAAAGATTTTCAACTTGATGGCACCTCGGTTTCTGATGAGCCATGACGATAACATGAAAGCAATTCACAATGGCAGACCCCCAAATAGCGGAGACTGTAGGTATTTCAAAAGACTACGAGCGTGATATTGTGTATAAAATATTGGGCATGAGAAGAACTTGGGTTTAGTGTTCGCTGACGCATTGGATGTCGTGTTTGCTTACCCGGGACATACGAGTAAAGTGGTTGCGCTTTGAAACCACTTCAGAGCAGTGTTTGACTCTATTTTAGCACAATGCATAGAAATTTCTTTGTCGTTTCGTGATCGTCATGAAATCACTTTTATACACTAGAGGACTTAAACTGATACTGAACCTTCTTCTACTGGTTTTCTTTATGAAGTATGGCGCCTTTCATCCTATATCAACTGAACATGTCAGCATTCTAGATAGGCTTTGGATTGGCCCAAATAAGAGTGACTATTGATGGCTTTTTAAATGCCCCTTCCCTACCATGATGAATGAAATAGGAATGGCATGACTCCATCAACGATTACGTCTTCGAAATGAACTGACAGGGGAAAAAACTGAAAATCGTTGAACAGCTCACTCAGACTACCTTTTCACAGAAGTGTCTTTTCATCGGTAGGCATGGTAGTAAGAGAAGTGGCTTAAAACACTAAAAGATGAATGACAATCAAGCGGCCATTCAAGTCTATCTCTAATGTGCAAATCAGTTGAGCTTTTGCGTAGCTCTAAACACTCTTCGCTAACAACATGCGACTATTCTATGCTCTATCGCTAGACACAGGAACATAACCGTCATTGAAGTAGCTGATATTCTTGCGAAAGGATCGACTAATATTAACACAGCGCCCTTACTACAATGGATCAAAGTTCCGCTAGCTGCTCTGCGTTGGAAAGGATACATGAAAATCCGAGTATGAGCAGACAATCAGCGACTTTCCCTAGCCACCCGCCAAAAATAATTTGAGTGGCGATTTTTTTATTGACGTCGCAGTCCGCTCAATACCTGGACTTCTACTCACATGCTTCTCTAGACAACTGCCTCCAATTGCGCACGCTAAATTGGTTGAGGTTATACTCCATTTGTGTGCGCCATCTTAACCTAGGCCAACCTTTGTTGAGTTGTACCAACAGCTTGGATTCGAGGACTGTTCAGGCCAGAGCTGTGGGGTCCATACACTCTACATGGTCTACCCATTGTAAGCATTTTATCCGAAGCAGGCGCATGCAGCCGTACAGCCCATACAGCTTGTCGTTGAATCTTCTCAAAACTTAAAATCGCGCGCAGAACATTTCTCCCGATAGCTTCCTCATCCGCTTTGAGTAACGTTTAGATTTCCGCGCAGTAAAGCAGGGCTGGTATGATCTCGAAAGGGGGGCATTCTTCCTTAATTTCCTTTCACGCCCAAAGAAGCAGCGATTGACAAGAGTGATACTCCGTTTGGTTTTTGATTTCTGATTTTGTTCTCAATATTTACCGAGGAGCCAAGGTAGATAATGTCTCTAATTACCTCGAAATTTCTGCTACCTTGTGTGACGCTCTGTCCAAGACGTTGATGTTGTATGTCCTTTCTTGTTGACAACATGTACTTCGTTTTATCCTCATTTGCCGCCGAAACCACTTTAAACTCGCTATGCTTGTCCACTCAATGTCAATGTCGTCAGCAAGACCTCTGCTACTTCCCAGGACTAAGTCCGTTCAAGCTAAGAAAAAGCGTTTGAGCTCTCTCTGCGTTGTGTTTCTAAGAATAACAAAATGGGTCAACTAATCTGGGTGCAAAGAAGCTTCTTCATCCCTAATTGTGGACTTCACAATGGGACCATGAGGACAACGGTCGGTTCATGTCGCCTCTTTCAAGTAACCAAGTTCTGTCGTGGTTAAAATAAAAAGCTTTCGCCGTACTTTTGATTCAAAGCATGGCATGAGTCACATTGTCTACAATTGTACACTCCAAACTCATACATCGTAGCCCAAGGAACTTGATAAATAGTTTTACAAGCTTGCCCAGAAGTGGACACGTAAATAAGAAGAAAGGCTCCAGTCAGGGATGGATCCCTGATTTTGGATTGAACTCTTAAAATTAAAAGAAAAAAACAATTTAATGCGCTTACATAACCAACGACTGTATCAGTGTCCCCAATACTCGTCTCGCTCATTACATGCGGGAGCATCAATTCCTGGCCATCTCCGACCCAAGCAATGTCTTATCCCCTGGCCAGCAATTCGACCTCGAGCGAGATGACATTAAAGGTGCCGATAGAAAATTCATTTTGCCAATCAAATTAAGTCACTGACACTGTGACTTTGATTGATTGCTGCGAAAAAGGATATGTGTCCCATTTCAGTGCTCCTAATTAATAACACACGTAAAAAGGGAAAATCGTCTTCACCTACTCCGCCGCAGTGACAAATGAAATATGTGCACGTTTCTGGGCTCTTCATCAGGCACCAGAAGTGTTGTTATCCGTAACAATTGATTAAGTGATTAATTGATCGATACCACCACCACAAGGGCTGCTGGCGCAGAGTGCCAGCCGAAATCTGGGTTTGTTCCATTTGAAGGGAACATCCTAATCAAATACGTCTACCTCGCGATATCGAATCAATTTTGCGGCATCACGGCCAAATCGATGTCACTTAAAATTATCCCCGGTTAAGGCTCCGTACTTGGTTCGCTTTTTATTTGTTCTCCTGCGGGCATGCTTACCTCCAGGGGGAACGCGATAAATGCAAAGGTTTAAGTTGAAGACGTGAAGAATTGATTTTTAAAGTGCTTGGAAGCTGTGCTCCGCTCTCGGTAGACAGGTATGAAAATACACTTTAAGAGCTGGAATACAATTTAATATTGCTGAACAGTCAGGGGATGGGGAAGCAATTATACACAGAATTCTGTCTGCGGAGAGCGTAAGCCATGGCATGGTCTTTAGACATTTGAAGTTTGATTGGCGGTGTGCTCATGACGAGTCGGAGGTAAGATCAAAGCAGCTGGGCTGTGTAGGAAATTTTGAAAATTTCACTTCGTCGGAGTGAGGAGGGCACGCTTATGAATGAAATATATTTTCTTATTGAACAGTAAATGTTTGTTCAAGTTCAAGTTAAGGCGGCTGTTAATACCCGTAACTGTGCCCGAATTTGAAATTTAATTTGGAAAAAATTGGTTTGGTTTCTGAATTTGCTCCACCAAGAGATTTCTATAGCTATCATTGTCTGCAAGGAACTTTATAAAAGACTAAAAAATTATCGTCGCTCTCTTTTTAAAAAATACATTTTTTTGTTCGCCAAGTTACGTACGATGTTCAAATTAGAGACACTTGATTTCTGAAATATCTTATTCGTTAAGGAAAACGTTTCGCAACTGGCCGCATAATTTGATTTCATAAAGTATAAAAAATACCTCACTAAAAGTATGTCGGAAGTAATAGGTTTGGAATATCATGTCTGAATTTTTAGAGTGCTCTCTGACATCGAATCAATCACTGAGCCTTTCTTCGAACCGGTGACTCCCCATATCGTTTTGCATCCGTCGAAAAAGTCAGTTGTCAAAAGGAGTAAGGTCTGGAGAATACAGAGAATAGAGCAAGACTTCCCATTTCAGGTAGATTTTGATCACTACAGCCACGTGGAGCTGATTGTTATGATATTACAAAATCACCTTGTCATGCCTTTTGGTCGTCTCTTGCGGTTTTTCGCGCAATGCACGATAGCGTCGTATACATTTTTTTGGCTACTTTTAGCAGCTCATAGTACACCACACCCGTCTGGTCCCACCATATGCAGAGCATGTTCTTTGAATCGTGGAATCGGCATCTTAGGCATCGATGAATACGATGATGGAACGGGTTCACCAGGCTTTGTATAATTTCATTTCTTCTTGGGGTTATATGCACTTTTCAGCCCCAGTCTCGATCCGATGCAAAAGTCCATTCCTTTGGTGTGTTTCAAGAAGCAGTTCCGAGGTGAAAAATTGTCTTTCAACTTGAACGGCACTTAATTTCCTCTCTTTTGAATAAATTCAAATTTTCCTCACCGGGTGGAAATCGTTTGCTCCCAACTATTCTGTGAGTTTACTTTGCTTTTCGCACGGATCTTGATCCAGTTAAGCCTCCAATTCCTCATTCATCGAACTCATTGGGCTGGCCAGGATTTTTGTCTTTGATGCTAAGGTCACTTTGAAGCGTTGAGTCCACTCTCTGCATGATTTATCGATCGAAGCAGACTTACCACAGATTTCTACAATCATTCGGTGGGTTTCAGCTGCACTTTCCTTCCAATTTAAAAAGAAAATCAAAACACAAGGGACCAGGGCCTAGCTGCTACAACAACTACTCGTGTAGTGCGTGCTACTTCTCTCACGATTAGAAGGGACCTACATTTTTTTTTGATTCCGAACGGCGAGAATTGAAGAGCTTTTCATAGACATTCAGTACTCTTTAAGTGTTTTCAGCAACTCGAAAGAAGAGGTTTCGTGAAAAAAATGCGAGGTCTCTTGTCCGGGAATCGAACCTAGACCTTCTGCGTGTGGGTCGACAAAACTTACCACTTTTACTTATCACTTTTAGTAATGTCCAGGTTTCCGCTCCATAAAGTAGGACTGGGATGATCAAGGTGTTATGTAAAGCACGCTTAGTCCTTCGAGAGAGGGATTTATTACTCAATTGCCTCTTGAGCCCAAAGAAACAGCGATTGGCAAAAGTGATTCTGCGTTTGATTTCGGTACTGGTGTTGTTGTCCCTAGTTGAATGAGTTTATTTGTGTTAATTCGACTTGAGGAAGTATGTGTCCTTACGCCACCTTTAAGATTCATACCTTGAAGGCTTAGAGGTTTGTTTAATGCGACAAAAGCTTTCCACCACTTAAGTGGAAAATATTGATTTTGTTTTTTTCTCGGTATCCGAGAGTTTGTTTTTTTTGGCATTTAAAATTTCATACTATCTCCCATATTAAGCTCTGTGTCAGCCATATCATTGTGCACTTGTGCATGCATGCAAATTCCATCATTCTAAAGGAAGAACGATCCGTTTAAGTGTAGAAATTATTGCTCATAACCTCATCATTTAAAGCTGTGCTAAGAATTTAATATATTTATGCCATGAATGTGGTCACAAACACTACCACCGAAGATGACTTTAAATGGCATTCTATTCCTGTGGCGATGTTAATTGCCTGTTAATGGTAAGTTTATGAAGCAATAAAATTGTTTTAATGCCCCGTGAGAGGGAGATGGGCTAATTGGATAATTGTATTGGCAGGCGACTCGTTATCAAATGGGTATGAATTCAAGATTTAATGTCATAGGGACTGGGGTTTCTCCTCTGTCTTGGCGTTAAGAAATATGGTTAAGTATTGTATGCTTAGTAAGGAACAACAGATACGATGCTTGTGTTTGCACATGAATATAAGATTGCTTTGTTAAAAATTTCAGAATATGGAGGAGAGGCGTTGCTTTTCATTTATTGAAATTTTTGATAAATACTGATTTACGGGGCGTTCATTTCTGATATGGACGCAAGAAGTAGGCCCTCAAGATTGGCCCTAGCTATTTTTGTAATGTTATCTACACATTCGGATGTGCTCTGTGATGGCTTCCACTAGTCGATAAAAGTAAGGCGCCACAGAGCGGACCTGGACCTCAACTAGCAAGTTGCGCGCTTTTAATTAGTTCCACTTGTATGCGCCATCTCAAGAAACTGTGTTTTTTATTGTAATGTGTTGAAGACCCTTTGAACTGGAGCTTTCGTGTTGATGAGTTTTTCCTGGCTATGCGTGCATAGGAGTTCGTTGTTAAGTCTGTTCTCTAGACAATTTCAACACTAATGGAAGAGACAATACCATGAAAATTATTATCTCTCCATTCCAAGACCATTCCCATCCTCTTTTAATTGTATCTATGCTTCTGTGTTATACAGCAGGACTGGGGTCAAACAACAGTTTCTATACTTTTGTCCTTATTTATCATGTGGACGAAGATCTGGGCGTACATCGGACGGAAATCATTGTCTTTAAATATCATCTCTGCTTCTGTTAAACAATAGGTGGCACAATTTCACCCCGCGTACCTCAAGAAAACTCCTGCTGTTTCTAAGCCACATCTGGCCCATTTTACGTACTAATGTCGATATCTGTGACTTGAATTCTGGAATGAGTGTGCACAAGGAGATGTATATTTTTAACGCCTTGTTCCAAATAACTGATTTCTGGGTTATCCCTCTATACATGAACCTAGCACAGTGAACGACTCCAATTTGTCAAAATTTCGTTCAGCTACCTCTTAACAATTTCGAACCTAACTATGATTGCCTTAATGTCGGCGCAAAAGTCTATGTTCTAGAAGTATAAGGCATTTAGTAATATTTATAATAATTCAATGGGTCAACAGCCCACAAGGATCCAGGACGTAGCTTCTTCATCAACTATTCGTATAAGAAGGAGACGTGGCAAATTTTTTTTTACATGTTTTACATGAACAGTTTGTACACTTTATGGTGTTGTCAGTAATTCGAACTTAATTTCTTGGCACTACAGACCACAAGGGACCATAGCCTAGCTTCTACAAAAACTACTCGTATTGTGCGTGGTATTGCTCTCTCACGAGTAGAAGGGACCTGCAGTTTTTTGCCGACTCCGAACCGCGAAATTTGAGAAGCCTTTTTTTCGACAAGTTTCGAAGCTTGTGGTGCTGTGAAAATATGCGAGTTGTTCAGTCCTCCCATCGATCTCGAGGCCTTCGCCATGGGGGTGACGCACTTACCGTCTCCACGGCGATCATTTAGTGCCCGCACAACACATTCAGAGTTTTGCGCTCTCCCTGAGCTAAGGTCTAAGAATTAATGTACACAAGTGTAACGGCACTATTGTTGCTAAAGTATTCAGTGCAATAGAAAGTAATTGTAAACGCAATTATTTGGGTAATGTTTTAAAGTATCCATGTTCATCCACCACTTGCCGTAAAGAAATACAAGGAACCAGGCGGTGCTATTATTGTCGTACAGTAGACCTGCAATTTAAAGCCGAATACTGCAGAATTCGACAAGCTGCTTCGTAGACTATGACAAGAGATATACTGCCATGAATAAGTGATAAATAAGCAAAAGCTCAGTTGAGGAACCAAACCTCCAGCGAAGAAGTCGACGAACGTAACCACTATGCCATGGGGGTGGTATATGCTATACGAATGCTATCATCACTTTGGTGGGGGGGTGTACATGGTAAGTGCTACAATTCACACGCTGAAGGTCCCAGGTTCGATTCATGGACTGTACCGCTTGTATTTTTTTTACAGCACCATCTCTTTCGCGTTGCCGATCTGAACATTAAAACAGTTCTAGTTGTCATTGAAAAGCTTCTTAAATCTTTATTTGGCAATAAATTGTAGGCCGCTCTACTCGTTAGGAGACAATAACAAGCACAAAAGAGTAGTAGGGTAATTGCTGAAAAATTTAGTTCCAGCGGGCCCCCAATAGGGTGTATGGTCAATTAAAAACGTGCACTATGCCCAGAGCGCAAGTATAGCTTGCTTGCCATAATTTCTCACTCTACTAAGAATAAATTACTTTGTTCAGAAACTTTAAAAAGTAGACAAAAAATTCAATAAATGCTAAATTCCAATTTAAAGCAGAGCTGCTGTATTGAAAATGCAAGGGAGTATCAAAACTGGAAACAAACGTTTCTCGGAAAATTCATATTAAAAATTTGTTAGCCTTGGTGTAACAACGCAATCTTGCAGAGTTAAGTGAGTACTAAAGAGCAGTTATGAGACATATGAGTCATTCACTGATGAGGCAGCAAGCACTTGTTGGATATTAAATTTGATTTCCAGCGAAATGTACATTTTCCCTTATTAGCTGATAAACTCAAGAACAGTTCAGTGAGTTGTTGGTAGTTCTGTTCACGTCAAGAATTTTTGGGTAAAAATGATATCGCTAAGGAAGATAGCCCCGCATCGCACACAGCGGTCGAAACGAAGCATGAAATGCATTCATCGTTGCCGTGACGTTTTGGAATGAATTAGGTAGGACCCCTATTCTAATGCAGTTCAAGAAGTTCACTGGATCCTCTATTCCGCACAGCACACAGCCATGAATCACCTCACAGTCATACGCATATACCCCTTACTAATTACCTACCTTTCCACTTCCATTCGCTAAAATTATGCATCATCAAAATGTGTTTAATTGCAGGGCTTCCCTTGCGAGTGATTAGAAATTCATGTTCAAGGGTCGGGAAAGCATTCTCCCGGGAGATAGGGTTGCAAAGCATCCGTTTAATTTGCGTTGAATTTCAGTTCAAAATGCAAATTTCAATTATACCAATTTATTTGGGGCAAGGTAATTTCGCACCGGGTTTTGAGGCTAAGACGAGAACGAGAACGACGACCAAATCGAAGCGGTAATGATGCCGAACTGTCTCTTTCTTCGAGCACCCGGTGGTAGGGTCATTTAATCCTCAAAGGAAATCAATTTGGTCGTGTTTTGTTCTCATTTTCATTTCGGTTCGAAGAAGATATTCCTTTTAGACCGGCCGACAACACCTCCCACAGATTGACGTCCTTCCAGGAATAGGAATAGGGATAACACTTGGAATTGGCTCAGTGTTTGAGAGGAGATAAAAAAAATCTTAATGACATCCCGTCAAGATGGATTTGATTTTGTAATTTTTTGTTTTAGCAAACAGCAGTGGGTGGTGGGATTTCTCGTCCCATCCAATCTAAGAAGGATAATTTCATTACGAAATGAAAATGTGTCTGCTAAGTGTGTTTTTCTTTCGGCGACATGTTTGTCTTCGGAGCGCTGTTTGCCTGTAATGTCGAGTTGGTAGCATTAGCATGAGGGAATAATGAAGGCAGATGCTTCTTAGGAAATTCAAAGTCGCGGATGAGCGTGGTGCACATGTGTGCGGCACTTACAGCGGCAGGCATAAATTAGGCAGTGACACAGCGAGCATGTGTGAGTGGTTGAATAAGTAATTTGTTTATGTTTTCAACTTTGAGAAATAAGTCAGATAAACAGGCAATCCGAGCGCAGAGTTGAGAGTGCCTTAGCGAACGCATGTGTACATAAATCGCAAAAGACGCTAAAGTGTCAAGTGTTTGAAGGCAAAAGCTGGAAAAGGGAGTGCTTGCAAGTGAAAGTGGTACATTTTAAGAAGTGAGGAATGATGGGCTGCTGTACGGTTATATCGTGGATATTTTTACAGATTAAGTGTCCTAGCTGGGGCTTGATTGAAAATTGATGAAAATGGAGTCTGCTTCTTTGTTGTCTGCATTCAGTACGATATTCGCGCGAATTTTTATATTATTTCAAACAGTGCTGTGCTGGATTATTAAACCAGCTTTGACATTACTTACCCTGAACTCTCCAAATTTGGTTCATAGAAAGGACTATAATTAACCATGACTTTTTCTTCTTCTTGTGGACCTACAGTCCGGGGTGGACCTGGTGCTCACCCAACATGCCTCTCCAGCCAGCACGAACTTTTACCAGCTGCCTCCAGTTGCGCACTCCAAGTTGGTTGGGGTCCTTCTCCACTTGTGTGCGCCACGGCTCGCCACGCCTCTTTAGCCCAAAGAAACAGCGATTGGCAAGAGTGATTCTGCGTTTGATTTCGGTACTGGAGTTATTGTCCCTGTTTACCGCGGAGCCGAGGTAGACGAAGTCCTTGACTACCTCAAAAATATAGTTGTCGATTCTTACATTTTGTCCTAGGTGTTGTGTGACGGAACGTTTCTTAGTCGACAGCATAAACTTTGTTTTCCCCTCGTTGATCTTAAGACCAGCTAGCTTCGCCTCTTCTTCAATTGCCGCAATAGTCTCCGCTACGGCATGTTGGAAACGCGCGACGATATCGATGTCGTCCGCATATCCCAACAGCTGGACTGTTTTGTAGAAGATAATGCCTTCCGTGTTTACCTTGGCCCGCCGCACTATCTTCTCCAGTACCAAATTGAAGAAGTCACATGACAGCGCATCTTCTTGCCAAGATCCGGTGCAGGTTTCAAACGGCTCAGATGTCCTAGAGCTGAACTGCACGGTGCATCGCGTATTTATTAGCGTGATGCGACATAACCGGATCAACTTTTCCGGGGTCCCGAATTCGGCCATCGCCTCGAAAAGTTCTTTGCGATGAATGCTGTCGTATGCGGCTTTGAAATCGATAAACAGATGGTGCGTATCGATTTGAAACTCGCTGGTCTTCTCCAGGATTTGCCTCAGTGTGAAGATTTGGTCTATAGTTGATTTGCCGGGCCGGAAGCCGCACTAGTACGTGCCGATTAGTGCGGTGCAAAACTGCTTTACACGTTCACACAGTACGCTGGATAGGATCTCAACTAAAATGGTGTGTAAAATTGAAGGCAGCTGGCTAAAAACTTCATCACGCTTTTAGAAACATTAAAATCAGTTCAAAGATATCTAAACAATTTAAAATATGCATCGGACTTTGCCACTCTTCACCCTATTTTTGGAAATTATAGACGACAAAGATATAGTCGCTTTTCTCCTGCAGGCTGTTGTAAGACCTTTCACGGCAGTTGAACAGTAGACGAACCGAGCTGGTCTTGAGGACGACACAAAAAAAGTGCTTGTTGGTAAAAAATGACTCCTTTGAATAGCACCTGGGACAAATTGTAATATGACCGTTTGAATTTTGAAAAAGTTGAACAGTTCCTCGGGGAACAAATTCTACAAACGATTCAACGTAAAATTACTCCTTAGAGCTTATGCGCGGTTAAGACGTCTGACTTAAGGGACAAAAAAATATTCTGGAGGATGTTCACTCATAGTATGCGAAACCTAATATTGAACGAGTGGACGGACGAATTTTTCGTGCCTTCGCTGCATATACATATGTACAGTCCTGTCTACGTGTCAAATGAATGGAGGAGAGAAAACACAACCGACAACTCATCAAACGATACCAACATGTGGACATTGTCATGAAGGCAAAGAATTGTGGACTAAGCTGAATTGTCGACTCTGCGGCTGCACCATGCACATGAACAACAACGCTCCAGCCAAGAGAATCTCCGGTGGGAGAAAGAAAGCCTTGGTGTAAAATACTGAAAGCGGGTCCAAGACCATCCCAAATAAAAATATGCTCAGGCCCAGATCTTCGGCAGGTGGCTGATCTAACTACAACGGTAAGTTGGAGAAAATTAGAATCACTGTTCCTCATTTTGACAAAACTCTTAAGGCGAGGCTCGTATAGAAAACGCAGCTCCAGCCGGAAGAAAAGCAGAGGGCCAACGCAATTGGGGACGCCCACGTAACCGATGTTTCACACAAGGGGAGAAGGACCTCAACCCGAGATGGTGCCATCTGGTGAGGACTGTAGTGCCTCATAAAGAAAAAAAGAATTGAAAAGTCCCCATCGTCTGAGTTTCTATTGATGCGGTTGTCAAGAGTAAATAGATTGTTCTTGTTTTACATGCACAATGTCTCCCTGTTAACAATAAAAGCGCTTAGGCACAATTTATAAAATTATGGAATGCTGTCCCAAACAATTCAACAGCACTTACGTATTCATTAGGGTATTTTCGATTTTAATCACCTCCTCTTATCTGACTGCCAAACGCACCAGAAGCGTAGCGCGGCAGCCAAAGCTCTGAATTCTCATGACTTATACTCCCTCCGATCACGTCCTCCCCACTGCCACTATTGTTCATAAATCGGACATTTCAAATATTCGAAAATGATAATTCATGGGCAATAACGAAAGTCATGTCGTTTCATTTGGGGTTCTCTGCATTCCGGAGCTGGTTAGCAGGACTGGGAGGCTTAGCAGCGCTTCAGAGAGCTTATCGAGGCTCCTTCTGCATACACCTACGAATCGTATGCGCTCGGTATCTGCTTCCAAATTCGTTCCCTTTGTATACTATAGGTGTGCTTTCGTATCTGTGCGGGGTGATAGGAGCGTGTCTCAAGCGGAATGCCTTGAATTGCTGAGGTTGGGAATTCTCAGCCCGGTTGTTGCATCGTCGCTCATTCCGATCTCTTGTGCTAAGCGGTTGTGCAGTCCTTCTCCGTGCACCCCTTACCACCCTTAACACACCAACAAGGCAATTGTCAGACAGTTGGTTTCACGGGCGACGAGGAGAAGAACGGGCAGCGGCACCTTAAAAACCGAACAAATAAACAATACACAAACAGCAGCAGTGGCATTCTCGCACACCGACCGAATACAAGGTCCTTTCGAAGGAAAACTAAATCAAATGCAGGGATGTAATAAATCTGCGATGTATGTGCGGGTTTCGAGCTCACTCACACACACGCTTGCTACTCGCAGAGAGAAGGTGATAAATTATTTAAACCGAAGCTCGGCCATGTCCTTTGGAGACGTCGGTGGAGGTGTGTGTTCCGTGTTTCCTCGTAGGCCCTTCGCTCGACTCCATTCATTCATTTATTCGCCCATCAGACATGTGTTTTGTTGGGCGGACAGGCGGTGTTCGTCGTGTGAGGGGATTGATTTTAACTGCGGCCAGCGTGTAGGCATAGTTGCGGTTGTTTTGAAGGCTCATAATGAAAACATCAAGTCAGGAAACTCGCAGCAGACATAAAGCTGACGTCGATAAGCGAACGTTTTGCGGCGAGTCTCTGCTCTTAGTGGACATACTGAAAACGACCAACAGTTAAATAGCCCAAATGTTTTGGCAAATTGACAGGATTAATGGGGGAATTTTGAATGGTAATCTGTTGGGGGAGCCAACCTGGCGTTTCCTTATTTTATTCGCACGTCTTTCGCCTCCTTCACTGCACTGCTCCATAATTAATGTGCCTGTTACGATGTCTTGCCCTTGCCGCTTGCCGGCGAGGGCGTGGCAAATGGCAAGCTCCTAAATTATTTGCTGTTTGATTTTACCCGGATAATGCATTTTCTGAAAGGAATAGTAATGGATGTGACTGAAAGTACTCTCCGGTGTGCGGTTGTTTTTCCTCGGTTTAGGTGGTGCTCAAATGAGTTGTCTTCCGACAGAACGCTTAGTGGGGGTAATGCGAATGCGAAAGTTTCCCGTCAAAGACTTAATTGATTTCTGATTAAATTTGCTGAAGGCAACCTTTGATGCCGATGCTTGAACAAATTTTAATTGGAGCTGCAATTGAAAGTTCACTCAAATTTTAAGAGGCAAATGGAACTCCTTGACTAATTTCCTATTTCTCGGAAGGATTAATTTGTGACAGTTACTGCTAGATATAAAATTGCTTGACCTTGGACGTGGTGTAGGCGTAAGTAATTAATTAATCGATGTTGTTCAGTTCAGTAAATAATCTTAAATTCCAGCTTCAGCGAGAAAGGAACTGATGTTAAAAAAGACGCGGGCAAGTGACTTGTTCGGCCTGCCGCCGGTAGGAAAACATATTGATTATCTCGGGATTTAATTTTAAAGAAGCATTAAGAGACTGGTCGCCGATGCGTAGTGGGTAAGTGCGTTTATCCACATGCCGGAGGTCTCAGGTTCGATACGTGAAATGGATTGCTTTGTCTATTATTCTTCACGAGACTATCTCTTCCGAATTGCTGAGAAGAGTTAAAGAGTGCGTTAATTGCAGTTTTATCGAATATCGACTTTCGGTGTCGGCAATAAATGGTAGGAACAGTTTACTCAAAAAAGAACGCTATCATGAACAAGACTGGTAGTCGTTTAAATAGTTAGGCACTGGACTCTTTTGGGCTGTATTTATTATGTCTTCACATGCAGCTGTAGATCTTCAGAAATACGACAAGTACTGCATTAATTTAATGCGCTTGAGCAAATAAATAAAGAAAACTTTTACCTATTCGCTGACTGTATCATATCCACATGAGGACGTTACATCAACTGGGAAGTCAATTCAAGAGTTTAGTTAGTTTGTAGTGTGCACATTTAGGGTCATACGCTCAGCACAAAATGTGAAATCAATCGAAAAAAGAAATTGTGGAAAGTTGATGCCATTGGAACCTGGCATAAAAATATACGCTGACGGGCAAAAGTATTCGTAATCGGATGCTACTGGAATATAAAAATTGAAAAAAACGCCACGCAATGTTGGACCATTGTCTGTAAAACGTCTTTTGTATTTTGTAAGGAAAGTTAAGTACTTCAAAATAAATAAAACATATTACATAATTCATTACAACAATAAAAAATAACAACAAAAATAAGTACATTGGTCAAAATTTAGCTGGACAAAAGTATTCGTATTTTCCGAAGCAGCTACGATATTTTAAAAAACAACAAAGCTTGAGAGTAAATTTACGCTGCTAAGTATTTACTGTTATAATCTGATAAAAATTATCGCCCGAGGAAAATACTCCGGAAGAGGGAAAAATTATTTTAAATTTACATAAAAGTAATGAAACAGTGAAAAAATGAGTGCAGCGCTAAAAAGAAGTTGTAGTACGATACGATATTATCAAACAGTATAAAAGTTCAACTGATTTTATTAGTAAGTCCAGAAGTGGTTAGCCTTTCATATTAACAACGACGGACAAGGGACAAATTATGTCCATTGTGAAGACAGAACCCAACACATCATCCTCCAAAATAGCGTCAGAAGTTAGAGAAACCTCTGGAAATGAAGTACACCCTCGAACAGTACGAAGAGTCTTTAAAATTCAGGAGTACAGGGCTATGCTTTGCCGAAGAAAACCTCTTATTTCAAAGGTGAACCAAAAAGAAGAGAATTGATTTTTGCTAAGGAACATTTAAACAATCCAAAATCGTTTTGGTAGAAGGTTTTGTTCTCCGATGAGATGTATTCTAACATGGAGAAAATCACTCAATGAGTTAGATACGAAAAATATTTAAGTAACGGTTCAGCACGGTGGAGTAAGGGGCTGGGTATGGAGGTGTATGGCAGCTTCTGGTGTGGAGATGCTTGTGTTCATAGACGAAATCATAAAAAAAGAACATTACGTTAAGATTTTAAAGGAAACTTCGAAAGAAAATGTTGAACAATTACATCTGGGTGACGATTTCTACTTCCAACAAGATAACGACACAAAGCACACTGCGGAAATGGGACGTCTGTGGATACTATACAATACACCTCATACCCTGAAAACACGGCTCCAATCCCCTGATCAAAGTCGCATGGAGCAGTTATGGGTTGTATTAGATAAAAGGGTGCGACAAGACCCTGTTTTCACTGAGCAATATTTTAAAACATTACTTCTAAAAGAATAAGAGAGAATAGGAAGTGATGTTACCCGAAACTAAGTAAATTCTATGCAAAACAGTTAACTGTCAGTGATCAAGCAAACAGAAAATGCAACAAATTATTATATTTTAAGTAAAATTATATTTATGGTAAGTTTAAGTTGAATTACGAATACTTTTGGCCATCAGCGTACATTTTTTATCAAATCGTTTTTTTATTCTTAGTTTTATTACGTTATTTATTTTTTTTTCCTTATAAAACATTTATTTCTTCAACAGTTTCTTAGTTATAAGGTTGTCAAATATTTTCCTTCCGCCTTTTTGTCTTTTGAATTTTCCGGCTATGTAAAAAGCGCTACAGAGCTCGTATCTGGCAACACAAGGTCTTGACATAACTTACAAAACGACGCTATGATTAGTTTGGATATTCCGTTCAACAGTTTTAGACGTGCAAACTTGGAATCCACTAACGCCGAAATTCGGGCTATTTTGAAGTTTTCCTCCGTTAAAGGCAAATCCGCTAGAGAAACGTTCCGTGAGATTAATGGTGTCTTGGGGGATGGTACTCTATCACTTCGAACTGCGGAGGACTGGTTTCGACGATTCAGAGCCGGTTAAAACGACACCATGGATAAGCCAGCAGGCGGAAGACCTGTGACGATGAATACCGATCAAATCATGGAAATCATCGAATTCCGCATGATTTGACGCAAAAAAACCTTCTGGACCGAATCAACGCCTGCGATATGCTGCTGAAACGGAACGAACGGCCCGGAAAATTTTGCGTGTTTTTGTTGGGATTGGAAGGGAATCATCCACTATGAGCTGCTCCCATATGGCCAGACGCTTAATTCTACCATTTACTACGAACAACTGGACCGCTTGAAGCAGGCGATCGGCCAGAAGAGTCCAGAATTGGCCAACAGGAAAAGTGTAGTGTTCCACCAGGATAACGCCAGACCACACACTTCGTTGATGACTCGTCAGAAGTTACGGGAGCTCGGATGGGAGGTTTTATCGCATCCACCATATAGCCCGGACATAGCGCCAAGTGATTACCACCTTTTCCTTCCATGGCGAACGCGGTTTGTGGTGTGAAGTTGAACTCAAAAAATTCTTTTGATAAATGGCTGTCCGAGTTCTTCGTAAATAAGGAGTGGGGCTTCTACGAGGGGGGTATTATGAAGTTGCCATCTAGATGGAAACAAATTATCGAACAAAACGACGTATATTTGAACTAAATCCGATCACTGTAAAACTTTTTATTAAGCATTGAATGAAGAGCAAAAAAACGGAAGGGAGATATTAAATTATACTGTCACATGTAAAAGAATTTTTTGCCCACTTCGAACGGCGATCTTTAACAGCACTCACAGAGTACCAATTCTATCAAATCTTCTCATATTTTCTCAAATCTCGCCGTTCGGAGTCGGCAAAAAACTGTAGGTCCCTTCTACTCGTGAGAGAACAGTAGCACGCACAACACGAGTAGTTGTTGTAGAAGCTAGGTCCTGGTCCCTGGGCCGTAGTGCCACTCAATTATTATTGTTAAGTGCGTCGGCTCTGACCTGTAGCTCTTCTTTGCTCTTGTTAGCTACTGAAGAAAACAAACCTTGGATTCTTGTGAGCTGTAGTGCCATTCAATTCTAGAATCAAAATTAAAATCCTCTTCTAACCTCAATTCATGTAAGAAAAAAAAAATATTTTCAATGACTTCTTGTTGGACACAACAAAGTTTATCGCATCTCACGGTTGTTTTGAAAATTCTTCGCCACTTTAACGAACGACCAGAAAATCATTGAAGCACGCTATCTATGCATCATGACATTGCATAAAGCGACCGATTACTGCAGCCGCTTGATCGAAAGAAGGAAACTCTCAAAAATTACATATTCCTGTAACATTTACAAAAACAAGTAAAAGGGACTGAAAAAGTCATCCTTTTATAAGCCCATTAAAATCAAAAGATAAGGTCGAACCATTAATTTACTCCAACTTACACGTCTCCCAAAACCTACACACAGCCATTTACAAGACCCAATCTGATGAGCTGAAGACTGCACATACAGAATCGTTAAATGACATCGCTATTAAGGCCCATCAGCAGCATGGCCATAATTTATCATTTCCCCTTAAAGGCCCGCTCGCACCAGGCCATCCATTATAAGTTTACAATACTGTTAAGCCGTTAAAATGCATACCCTTCCAATAACTCCCGCAGTTCAGTTTTGAATCATCACGCCCTGGAATGAAAGGCGCTCTTAAGTCGCACAATGTGATATCTCTTATACTGCTCACTGATTTCGGTCCTTATCTGTTTTAATCCTTGCATTAAGTACACATCATAACTCATTCGCGTTTCGCTGTATCGCGTGAAAAGGGCGAAAAAAGAGCGAAAAATGTGCCAGGAATCATAAATCAAGTGTAAAAGAAAAGTATTTTAATCATTCATCCCCGGCACCAGTGAGCCGATACTTGAAACAAAAAAAAATGCGTTAGAAATCTGCCGCGGATCCTTTCGATTAATTTTGTATTTATCGTTCTTCGAATGCTTAGGCAAACTCCGTGAGAATGTGCTCGGTAATAGGAAGGAGCGCAAAAAAATTAAAAAACTTTCCTGTAAAACAATTTTGGGATCATTGCAAATTTATTAATTCATCCCTAAAAGGTCATAATTTCATATTTTCGGACAACGGGACCTTTCTCTTAGAAAAAAAAAAAAACAATGAAACAGAAATAGAAGTAGACACCCTATTGGGGCGTTTGGCTCTTATCGCTGTCGCGTTGTTTTCAAGCAATAAAGCGCTGAATTTGAGTTTTATGGAATTCGGATATAAAAAAACATAAATACTTCTCCACTGGAGTCCTTAAAGTTCTGCTTAATTATTTCTGCACGTTTCGCTGTGTTTCTCATTTCGCTTCCGCGGAGGACAACTCATGCTGACCCCGTTTGTTAGAAATTTGAAAAGTCCCTCGCAGCTCCTCGCCGCCACTTCACGGTGATTTCCATTGAGCATCCTTCAGCGCAATTCGAGCCATAATTGCTACGATTCATTGGGAAATTAATGTCGCGCACTATTATTAATACTTGAACATCGTCGACGATTGATGATGTTGCTATCTGTGCTGTGCAACGCTAGCAGGAGCGAACGATGGCAATGGCGATGACTATGACGATGGAGACCAGCGAACAGTACGTGCACGTGGAGCGAGGCAGAAATTGAGGATGATGAAGCGGCCTTTAGCGGCCCTTCCTGTTGGGATTGATATGTGTGCGAGTGCGCCCTCATAACGTGTAGCGCAAATCAAATTGAAGCCGATACCTGAGCTTAATGGCTCTGTGATAATTCATTTTGAACAGTTGCCAAGTTTTTCGCTCTCAATATCCTTTGCAATGGATGCTGGTTCTCATCTGCTTTTCGGAGGGGTTCACGTTTTCGTTTTTGCTCTCGGTTGATATGTCGAGATTAATCTGATGAATGGCGAGGTCCTCCTTTTCATGTGATGGCTTGTGGGCTGACAGACAGACTCTGACAGCGGCCGTGGGAATACGAACTCGACTATCTGCGTTACAAGCGAGAATTGTCAATGTAATTAGGAGGATAACAAATCATCAGGATGTATGACATTTGAAACTGCCTTATTCAATCATTTTTGGTATTTATGTTATTTCCTTTATGTCTTTCATAAAGTACTCGTGAACTGCCCAGAATTCTGGTTTTGATTGAATGCCGGACGAAGATGATTCGCAGACACAAGGAAGAAAAACGAAATACCCCCTCAACTGTATGACGTTAGTCTATAAACTGTTTCCAATAGACTAAGAGAGATCAGAAAGATTCACAACTTTGGTAGAAAGACATCAATTGAGTTAAATACGTCAAATGTTGTTTGCTCGTTACAAAACGAAGTGTTTCGTAGGTAAGACAGTTACAGGGGATGAACGATGTTAGGGAATCCCAAGCGCAACAAAATCTGGGATGTCTAGATACACCATCTGCATTGACTTCAAGACCAAATCCCTTGGACAGAAGGATGGTGCTTTGTGTTTGGAGGAATCGGAGCGACTTGGTTTATTATAAAAATTTAAGGCTTGGGGAAACGGTGAGTACATTGACCCAAAGCTGTAACAAAAGACAGTTTTCTTCCCTCTTATGCTACTTTATACTAAACCATTTCGCGACACGTTCAATAAGCGGAAAAGTTCTACTTCACTCCTTCGACCTTCGGATCACTTGCATTGATGGGTCCCGTACTTTTTAATCTGCGTTAAACTTAGTTCAAAAATGTCAGAAATGACACAAGGCTGTAGTTACGAAACCGTAGAAGAATGTTGGAGTTCCAACAAAAGACGCGCCGCTTCAGTTATGAAAGAAAGCAAGTCTTGGGTTGTGAGGTTTTTTTTTCAACCAACAATGCATGCGAAACTGGAGGCTGCTAACAAAAGAACAGGCTAGCTGGAGACGTTTTTTGGTTGGGACCCAAGTGCACATTGGACTGTAAGTAAGCTTTGATTTTTTTTATTTCTACCGAGGTACGTAGATTTGACGCCTCTGATCCGTTTATATCCTGACATCCAACCAAAATTAACTTTATTGTGTCGTAAGAACATTTAACGAGTTTTGGAGTTGATCGATAAAGCCTACTTGACTATCCGAAAAAAATATTTTTTTAGCGCTCTTGAAAAATTTAGAAAAATTGTGTCAAATCAAAAATCAATGGCAAGAAGTTCAGCTAAAAGTGCTATGTGCAAGCACTCCTACCTCAAAAACTATTTGCGATGTACGGTGCTAGACGTGGTTGGCTTAGTTTTGAAACACCATCCAATATTTCAACAAAACATGTGCCTGTCGGGCTTTCAGGTAAGAAACCCACGTCAAGTTTTAAGACAACATCTCTCCCTCTCTCCCTTATTGAAGAGTTTAGGGACAAACAGAAAATACGAGCGTTTTATAAAAAAGCTCAGAGCTTGGCAGCAGGCTATCAGAAAGGTACCCAAGTTCTAAATTGTGAGGGCAACCTAATGATCCGCGGGGAATTGTGGATGTATTTAAGCAGCGTGTCCAAAAGATGCTTAGAAGAATGACGTGGAAAGACGACGAAGAAGTACTCCTGTCCAGTCTTGAAGACTTCAACTCAAGTCAACTTGGACAAGATTGAGGATGCCATCACATGAAAATGAGGACCTCTTTGAAAACGCTGTCTCTCTCACCAAAAAAGGACGATGTGCATACGCAAAGGAAGTACAGACCACCTACTACTACAAACCATAGAAAGATACTCGTGTAAAATTATACGCGAGAATGTTTCCAAGGAGTTGGGGTGTCCATTCATTCCAAAAGCTCACGTGATTTTTCGGTATACTTAAATCCAACAGATGACAAGCGCATAGAGGTTATTATGATCTTCAGGAGCAGATATTGGAAAAGATATTGTTTAGCTGCTGGCTTGTTTGGATGACAAGGTTCGGTCCTGTGACGGGAGAATGCACGAGATAATGTGTAGAATTTGGGAGGACGAAAGCATGCCCGACGATTCGAACACTAACTTCATATATCCCCATCCACCAAAAAGGCGATCGTACCTCGGTTAAGAACAATAGAGGTATTTCCCTGCTGAATGTCGCCTATAAGATTCTGTCCATCATACAGGGTGAATAAAAATAGGCACGCACTAGTGTGGACACCGGCGAGGCAAATCGGTAGGCTAGATCTTGGGTAGATCTTAGAAGTCCACCATAAACCAAATCTTCACACTATGGCAGATCCTGGAAAAGACCTAAGAAGTGTAAATCGACACTCACCATCTATTCGTCGATTTCAAGGCCGCGAGACCTTCCGTGTCAAAAAAGGTTTTAGACAAGGCGACGCACTGTCATGTGACTTCTTTAACATCATCCTTGAGAAGATCGTGCGTAACTCACAAGTCAACAACAGAGGCACGATCTTCCAAAAGTCAGTTGAATTGCTAGCTTACGCCGACGACATTGACGTGATTGGACGAACACAGCGAGCCTTCAATGACGCACTTGCTGGCATTGAAGCGGAAGTGGCTAAGATGTGTCTAGTGGCTAATGAGGGCAAAACGTACATGCTGTCATCAAGGAAAGACGCACAACATCGGCTTCTCAGACAGAGCATCACACTAGGCAGCAGAAACTTCGAGGTAGTCAAGGATGTCGTTTACCTCGGCCCCTCGGCTCCGCGGGAAATCAAACGCAGAATCACTCTTGCCAATCGCTGTTTCTTTGGGCTAAAGAGGCAATTGAGGAATAAAGCCCTCTCTCGAAGGACTAAGCTTGCTTTATATAACACCTTGATCATTCCAGTCCTACTCTATGGCGCGGAAACCTGGACGTTACTAAAAGCGGATGAGGAAAGTCTTAGTCTTTTCGAGAGAAAGGTTATGGGTGCGATTTTTGGTCCTGTTTACGTTGATGTCGTCTGAAGGAGAAGATTAAACGACTAACTCTACGGGCTGTACAGAGACATGCACCTAGTCAAGTGTCTACGGATACAACGCTAGGCCATGTAGAGCGTATGGACACCACTGCTCTGGCCTGAAAAGTCTTCGAATCTGAGCCATTCGGACAATGAAACAGAGGACGGCCCAGGCTAAGGTGGCGCACACAAGTGGAGAAGGACCTCAACCAACTTGGACTGCGCAACTGGCGGCAGCTGGCGAAAGACCGTGCTGGCTGGAGAGGCATGTTGGTTGAGGCCCAGGTCCACCCCTGGCTGTAGCGTCACAAGAAGAAGAAGAAGAAGATCTTGGCAATAAGGCGAATCCTGAAAACGACCAGCGAGATTCAAACATGGAACATGGAAGGCACTCAGTAAGATTGTTGGGATACGTTGATGACATCAATATCATCGCCCGTTCCGAGCGAGCCGTAGTAAAGGCATTCGCGGAACTGTGACCAGGCAAAACGAGATAGTCTAAGAGAACATCACCTGTGTCAAAATGTCGAAAGTAGGAGGTAATGAAGGAGCTTACCTACTCCGGGGCAAACGTCAACTCCACAAATGACCCTTTAGTGGAAATATGACGCAGAATTATCCTCGACAACTGCTTTTATTTCGGTCCGTCGAAACAGCTTTGGTCAAAACATACTACCAGTATTGCTTTAGGAAGCCGAATGTTGGATGATAAGCAAAACGGCAGAGCAGATTCTTGGTACCTTTGGTGTTGGAGGAAGCTAAATTTAGGAGAAGGCACAACCGTGATCAATGCGTTCTGTACCAAGGTGTGGATGTAAAAATCGATAACTACTGTCGGCAACGTCGATCGAATGGATAAATTCAAATTCCAGCTTCCACATTCAAGAAGGAGAGGAAGATCAAACCTCCGAAAAATATACATTCAAAGTGAATGACACGGTTATGATTTTGTCAACATCCGAAAACAGTTCTCGTCAGTATACAATGTTGCACCATTCAACCGATTTTCTTGCGATCCATCCAGTCTTGAAATTTTATCCTTGAGAAAACCGTCCTCATTCAATATCAATGCACATTATCACACCTAAAACTAGCAACGCGCTCATACCACAAAACTACCTTTTCGTTCCATATATCACGAAGAAAACGCAAAAATTTTCCAACCTCTCAGTTTCGTCCGTTCGCAGTAATAACACGTCTGTGAAACTATTTCCGGAAGATCGTCCTTGCTGAGTGAAGAAACAGAGAAATGCTGAGAAAATTGAAACCACCTATCCGTAGCCAGCAACATTCCAGCATCCTGATTAGTTATTGCAGGATATGCTCTACTCTAGTATTATTCGCTCGCACATTTCCTGTCTCGTCTCCTGTCGACTGTCGTCCTTCTGCACGACCCTCTTTTAACTGTGCCGTGGTCGTCTTCTTCGACGTCGGAAGTAAACTAACAGAATTTAAGGAAATTATTATTTTTCAAAACAAAAAAAGGGACGAAATGAGAGAGAAAAAAGCGCCACAAAGGTCCACGAATCCGGCAATGCCAGCCACAAGCAGAAACAGGAAATGGAAATATTCTCGTATAAACCCTCCTTTATCAACTCCTACCTCGCTTCCTTCGTTTTGAAGGAGCACAAAAACATGTAACCGGATGCAGCTACACCGGTGGTTGGTGGTAAGACGACAAGTCCAGGAAGTGACCCATTATGCAGTGCGGATCATTTAATGTGTTTTTGCCATTCTCTCACTGTCCTTGAGTACGTTTAGTTTTATGTGCGCTGTGTGCAGACAGAGAAACAGGGGGGAATGAGGTAGGCGCGCTCCCCCAAAATAGACTCATACTGTCAGTGTAATTACTCTGCTCAACAGTTTCTCGACGACAAGGACAAAACAATTCTTCTTGAAATTAAGGACGCAATTGAATTCACTGTCAAGAAGAAGAAACTTCCACCATCCTCCGTCCCACCTCACCCTGTTGCCATCAATTACGTGGCAGTTGCGGCAGGAGGACAAGAGCAAAGTCTTGTCTTGAGACATTTGTTCCCGGAATCGCAACCAGTGGTGCTGGTGGTGGTTACCTTGGGCTATGGCGATTGATTTACATGGCGTGGCAGAAAGTTTCGCACTAGAAGGCGAAAAGCGGGCCAGAGAGGGGGGCTGTCAAAGGAAAGTGAAATATTATGTGCACGGTCGCCTTGACGTATGTGGTATTGGATTTCAATTGTCATTTTGGCAGTCCGAGTTATGAGCCATAGACGACCGGAAAAACATTAAATTCGTGCCTGAAGTGTCTGAGTGAAAAGACAGGCGACAGGTTTTAGTGGTGGATGAGGCATTAACATGTGCACACACACGCACACGCGAAAGGATGATGAGGCCGAGCGGAAAGTTTGAAAAGCATTTGGGACTAAAATGGAATTTACTCCGGTCGCCGAAGGTCTTTGGTAATTTTCCGTGGCTTATTGGAGCGTGGCGATGTGGTCTATTTCAGAATTCAATGTGTGGTTGAGGAAGGAAGTACAAGTGATTTATCGATGGGCCTTCACTTTATTGGTGGGCAAATGTTTTTGGTAAGGAGAAGCAATTTTGTTTTGATAAATTAAGTCGAGTCAATGGAACTGGGTCAATGGGAACATTCAGATATTTCGGTAAGGTTGCATAAGAAGCGGTCGATATTTTATACACGTGCTACTTTGTTGCCCATCCCAAGGCGGCATTTTGATGTGTGAGTGAGAAGGAACAAGGTTAAAAATTAAAATTACGAGTCAAGGAGTGATTCAAAATTGTACACAATAGCGAGAGAATACTTCTGCGTGCGAATCTGTGCCCTGTTTGCAAAGGCAGACTATATGAGGGACACAATCGAGACACATACATGCTCTCAGTTGAATCATGCTTGATATCTGCAGTTTTCTCCATAGCCCGAAGGCATTGAGGTGAGTTTTGAAAGCGACCGATGCAGCGTACTGTCGTAATCGGTGCGGCGGCATGCCGCTTTCTTGGAATAATTCTCCAGGTTCATGGAGGATGCATTCAATTTGAAATAGTATGCAGATTTTAGCACGGAAATGTTGTCGAGAACATTGAATACCTAGGACATTTTAAAATATTTCTTGATGAGTCCCTAAGTAAAAGGATATTATAATAATTTTTACATTTCCCTTGTGTATGAAGAGTCATAACCAGTCCGCATTCAATTTCATTCCGCACTTAACGCTTAAAATATTCTCGACAAGTGTTCTTGAAAATATCTAAGCAGGCGGACTGCTTTCAGATATTCATGTATTCGATCATGATCTAAAAGTGTTTCCCCTTGAAAATAATGCCTGCAAACTTAGCGACACGAGTATGTTTTGCCTTTTCATAAATTAGCCCATTCCATTCAAGTGCCACTTGAACTCACAGCAGTTTCCCACGAATGTGAAATGTATTTAAATTCGATAAGTCTTCGTTCGACTGAACACATACTTAAGTCCGTGTCTTCCTTCAATACGCTACACTCAAATATTTATTAATTATGTATCCAATGCGCCGTCTTCACACACCTCGTTCACAGTGTTGTGTCAAACACAAAGGACTTCCGACACCCTCGATATCAGCATTTGTCCTCGGGTGCGAATTAAAACAGTAGCAACCTTCAATTAGCATAATTTATTTACATAATTTCCTTAGTTTTATTCGGCCTCTTTCGAATGTAGGTTTTGTAGTAGAAATCCGAAAACATCGCAGCCATGAAAATGTTCTGTATCACGGCCACCGAATTAATCGGATTCAATAGCACGTTGCACCAGTTGTTGATGACCGGCATTGAGAAATGCACCACCAAGTAGCAGAACTGCAGTATTTGAATTTGTGTTATCAGCCTCTTCCATGGAGTGAGATCAAAGTTGAGGTTGAGCGTGGATAGCAGGTAGTACGTGTACATGATCGTATGAACGAATGTATTGATGATTCCCAACATCGTAGGATGGCCACCTGGGGAAGGCGAGGTTTAATACAATGCACAATGCATCAGATGCAGATGGCAACCTACCGAACATCAATGTCAAGTAGATCCAGACGGCAAACACCATTATGGCATGATGGTAGACGTGCAGGAAGGTGATTTGGCTTTCCTTTTTGCGAAGAACGAAAAATATCTGCGCGGAGATTGTTTTAATGCACAATGAAGTGGAAAGTATCATGCTGTTGTGTACTTACCGTGTCGAAGAGATCCAAATATTTTGTGAGATAGTAGATATAGGAAGCGTGCAGTAACCGCATTTTGGCGTGCGAAGTGTTGTGGTATTCGATTGGCTCGCATGTTAAACTGAAGTCCTTCTGTAGGTAGGAGTTCCATATGCCCTAGGAGAAGAAGTGGGTCTTAAAATATATGTCTGAAATGTATAAGCTGCAAACATAAACGTCTGCTGCAAATTAAGGGTTTCCTATGCATTTCGACATTTGATCGTTTTAATAATAATAATTGAGTGACACAACAGCCCAGGGACCAATGCCTAGGTTCCACAACAACTACTCGACCTACAGTTTTTTGCCGACTCCGAACGGACGGATTTAAGAAGCTTTTCATAGACAATTGATACGTTTTGAGTGTTGTCAGCAACTCGAAAGATGCCGTGAAAAATTCGAGGTGTTCCATCCAAGAATAGAACCTAGACTTTCAGCGTGTCAATCGACGCACTTACCCACTACGCCACGGTGACCACAGAATAACATTTTCCCTTTCTTTAAAAGTTGAGAAGTCATTGAATGCCACTTGAAAGGAATAGCGTCTATAACAAAGCCGTTTTATGCATTGATGGAACATTCTGTTTCTTGCTGACTCTGATCAAAGAAATTCATAGGTAGTTTATACATTCTTTAAGTGTTCTAGGGTATTCGAAAGGGGTGGTGCTGAGAAAACATGTGAGATGTCTCGGAATATTCAATGCACTTTTCCACTACTCCACAGAATTTACTCTTCCTTTTAAAAAATAAAAATAAAAATTTATATTAGAAAACACAACAATTGAATTGAATTAAAGGAAGATTGTGTGTTGTTCACCAAGCGTTACCAAATTTTGCTATTTTAGATGGATTTGCAACAGTTTGAGACAACTAGCGTTGTCTACGTACGCTAAACACGTTATATTCATAACACAACTGAATGACCACAACATTTGTTGTGTTTCTTTAGAACAATGTTGGAGAAAATTCGTAACTATCGTAATTTTTGTTAAGAAACCAATATTTTATATTTGAGACCATTTGTTCATGTTTAATAATTTTCTACATACAAAAGTACCAAGTCAACAGCTTTTCAGAAACCATAGGTTACATCGAGTGCGAAGGCAAAAGATAGACCCTAACATTTATTTGCCTCTACCAAGAAAATGTGACTGCTGATTGATTCGATATCTAGTGTCCGCGTTGCTTGTTGGTTGTGAACTGTATGATCATAAATATGCATTTCAGTGTATTTGGTTTCAGATTGGTCACAGATGCCATATTTCGCGATGTGTGCAAAGTTTTGAACAGATTTGAAAATCGAATATATACGTCTTAGAAGTAAATGGACACAAACTTGATAGGAGTTGTTGACACGCTTCTTGGAGATTTGGATGGAAGAAAGGATTTCACATCCCTCTTAGTCCAGAGTTTAACTCAAGACACAGCCTCTACCCCTTGGCATCAAAGAAGCTCAACATAATGTCATTTCATGTCATCTGAAAAGGTATGTATTCTCTACATACATATATCATTTGCATTGGTGCTAAAAATTGGGTGGAGAAATTGTGAAAGCGTAGTATCCTTCTCACCATCTAAGATATAATTTTACAACCACCCGTACTATGTTACAAGACACTAATCAGAATATATCGTGCAATTCTAGGGTCACAGAATTAAAGATTTCGTGAAATAATACTTGAATCTGTCTCTGTAAGAAGTCCTTTATTGTGTCTATCGGCTAATGTGAAGAAGACTACATAAGTTTACAAAAATTAAATAAAACGATAGTCCTCACTAAATACAATTCTTGGCACATACTAGTGTAAGCAAATTGAATTAAACGCTTCTTGGAACTCCAGTAGGGACAAGAGTTTTTATTTTTATGTTGGCACTATCGTTACTGACGTCTGTCGAAAATTACACGTTAAGATATTTTTCAATGCTTGTGTTACTCATCCTTTTGTAAAAAACCAGAAGTGAATGTTTTACTTGTATAATGTCTGAAACACAACAACTTTTTTCGGATGCATGTTTTGAAAATTGAAAAAAAAATGTTTTCCCAAGTGTGATCCCATTACTATACTTTGAAACTACTTTGTCGGGGTTTGAATGAATTTGGAGGAAAGAGTAGCACTTTTATCCTTTATTTCTTCCTGTTTCTCGTGACTTAGAATTAAGGAAGTTTTAATAGTGGTCGCCGTGGCGTAGTTGGTATGTTTGTCGACCCACACGCAGAAGGTCTAGGTTCGATTCCCGCATTTTTTCACAGCACCACCTCTTTCGATTTACTTACAACACTCAAAGAGTATCAATTGTCTATGTAAAGCTTCTCAAATCTCGCGTTTCGGAGTCGCCAACTGTAGGTCCCTTCTACTCCTTAGAGCACAGTGGTACGCACAACACGAGCTGTTGTTGTAGAAGCTCGGCCCTGGTCCCTTGTGCCACTCAAAAAAATATCGAGGTTATCATAAAAGTTATTCCCTTCATCTTTGTAGTCCGACATTCTGAAACAACTGTCCTAAGAAAAGGTGATGTGAAGACAAAACAGCCCAGATGAAGTGATAAAGGTAGTAACGATGAATCTCATCTAGTAACGATGTAATCTCGTGCCTAAAGAAGTTGACGTGTAGCTCTAATCCGAGACGACACGTCTTGTAAATAATTTGCCAAAACTTATGAACTTCGGTTCAGAAATAACAAACGCCATTTGCTTAGTGACAAGGTTTTGGAGCGATTGGATAAAATTTCGATTCGATTTTTCATTTTACAAAGATTGATTAAACTCGAGCGGGAATAGGAATAGGAACTTAGCTAGTTGTCAACCTGACTTGTTACCATCACTTAAGTTTCTTTCAAAGTTAGGACAAAGTGGAATTTGAAAAAATGAGAAGATAAATACCCACAAATGAAACTCACGTATGAAATCAATGAATTCAAGCCAACTCGAAGCAATGTTACATAAAACGGGGCTTGAATTAACAACTAACACTACTAATCCTATTTTATTTCGTGTCGCCAATTTACTTTTTAACTCTGTTTTAAATGGATGCAACGCGGCTAGATGGAGTTTGCTAATTCCACTTGACGCACCACAACGTTGAAAAGGCAATTTAAGCCAAAAGAAAATTTAGGAAACAAAATTCCTTACAATGTTTATAGTTGTAGAGGCTGAATGAAAGCATAATCAACTTTCCGACTCAGTAAATGACATCTTTCTTCATCTTTGTAAAAGAATGCCCAAGTCTTATAAATATTTACCTCACCACATCGAAATAGTTGCCAAGCTTAAAATTGTTCCGCCCGAAATTAATATGTAAAAATAAGGTCAAATAGCTTATGAGCTTGCCATAATTATTAAGAGATAATTAAAATATCGTTTCTCAGAAAAACAGAATATTTTAAAGTACTTTCCGTGTCGTATCATCAACTGCAATGATTCCTCATTTTTGGAATTCATATTAATTTTATATTTATCCGTGGAGATAATGCTGAAGTCTGGGATTATTTCAAAAATGAAACTGATCCGTACCGAATCCGGAATACAATATGGTAGGCAACTCCAAGTGGAAGATTATAATATATTTTGGATTGCGAAAAATGTGGCAATGCAACACGTCTGCTTGATCTCAGAGAGGGCTTTTAATGGGTGCGGATTTTGGCATACACTGGGCTTGCATATAATTATGTTTCATATCAGTGAACTAGCAGAAATCCTACTTGTGGCCAAGAGGGCGGGGTTGCACCGTGAACTTCGTTCATACACTAATGCACATCAGATTAGTTCATCGTAATGTTTTCTTAATGCTCTTAATATTTGCCTTGCTTTTAATTCATTTGTTCAAAGGAAACAACGTAGACTCTTATTTAATTCACAACTGAAAGTGTAATAATGACGAGTCACAAAAATCGGCGTTATTTCGGTTAGGCACTGTGAACCGACTGCAGCGTTATATCGTTTAAAGTTATTGAGTTCTACTTTACTGCGTCTACCGCCATTTTGAATGGTTCTCTTATTTTCTATTCAGACACATTTTAGTAAAAAAGCTGTTTTATCTTTTCAACACAGATTTGTTGCTTCAATGTTTTCGGTAGTTGTTCTGACGACTAAAGCTGGAGAATGGGATTTAAGTGGCATCCCAGATTTAGTCACTCTTCTGTTGTCCTCAAATCAAAATCATCCAATACGATAACCCATTCACAAATACCTCAACACAAAGAAAGTGCATACTCATAAACACATATACATACATATATTTTTATCATTGTAAGCCTTCATTGCGGCATTTTGATCCGCAGTCGAAGATTGTATCGTCGTCTAATTTTCAGCAGACCTCTTAAAGCCTCTTGCCCATTCAAACGACAAAACTAATTGGAAATGACCAAAGAAATATGTCCCTCTTATTCTTGTCTTTCTAGAGAAGTACTAAACTTAGGGAACCACTTTGCATGACCGAAATTTGTATATGGCTAGGGGTGTGTGATGTGTAGGGATTATAAAAATCCTTTATAATTTCATTTTTTTTCATTTCCCGTTTTTTTTGGAACGCGAACTCTTTATTCTCTTAGTCTCATCGTTCGTTTGACTTCGATCGACCAAGAAATGGATGCAGACTTAATTGTATAGAACGACTGGAGCTCTCAAAGTCAAAGAACATGAATGAAAATACAATGCAAACAGAGAATGTGCCAGCCATCGCTTTTTCACGCACGCACTTGAACTCGATGTTGTGGTCACCGCGGCTTGGTGGGTAAGTGCGCCGACTCACACGCCGAAGGTAACATTCTTGAGCTGAACACTTAACATTTTTCACTGCACGACCTCTTTTGAGCTGCTGACATCACTCAAAGAGTATCAATTGTCTATGAAAAAGCTTCTCAAATCACGCCGTTCGGAGTCGGCTCCTTTACGCGTGAAAAAGAATAACTCGCATTACACTGATAGTCGCTGAAGAAGGCCTGGTTCTATGTGGGCTGTAGTGCCACTTAATATTATAAAATGAATTCAATTTATCTGTACCATGCATTGCACAGACTGCGTCGTTATAGTGAGAATTGACGCGGAAGTTGGTCCTCTTTAGTTGTAGCAAATATCTTCTCTATAGAGGCGAGTATGCGTTTAAGATTTAGCCAATTAAAGCTTCGGTTAATTCGTTTCCAATCATCTCAAAACATTGTCTTTGTTCCTGGAACCAGTCAGTCATGTATCGATTTACTGCTGTTATTTTGAATCTCAATTCTTGGATCGTGGATCCAATCTCTTTTAGGCTAGCTCCTCCAACAGCCTGAAAGTTGTAAGTCCTTTTCCTGTTTTTTACAGTTACTTTAAATTATCGCGACTTGTGATCGGTTGCTGTTTGAAAAACGCAGTAAAGGATCAAACGCGTTAACAATAACTAGCAATAGGACTGTAGCAGCAAGGTTCTCAAATCGAAGTCTTCAGTCAGGAGGTGAGCAACAAGAGTCTACTTATGTTAAATATCACAATCAACTAACGAAGCAAATTAAATGTACATAAATTGACATCGGCGAATTACTTAAATACATTTCTGACGCATGCTGTTCCGCTTGCCCTCGCCACGCACTTTCTAGTGGTTCGTGGATTCGGTGCTAGATATTCCATCAATTCAAATCGACAAGGAGTTTCACTTCCAGGGAGTGAATATTTACAAATACACAAAGTGATTCAATTTCAGTAATTATTCAGCAATAAGTTATGCAACAGCAACGACCGAAATTATACCCAAGGTTGAGTTATGCAATCGTTAATGATTAAAATACAATTCACAAACTTACGATTCCAAACGCATAGCCATTCAGAAGTATCTGCACCACATTGTGCAGTTGAATCAGGAACTTTACATTCAACGGCTTTCTATCACTCATCCACTGGGGTCCCCACTTCTTCACAAACAGCACGTACAAAGTAATAATTGTGAAACTCGGTATTGGATTACCGACCAATGGCAAATGTTGAACTCGAGGATCTGCAGAATAAGATGCTAGTTAGTTTTTCAACATCACACGCATTTCCACTATCCTTCGTACCCTTCTCAAATTCTTGCCAGAGATTCGATAACTGACGAAAAACTAGTTTGGTGACCAAAGCCATCTTCTTTTAATTTCACTTCGTTCGTACACGCTCTCCTGCTGCTTAAAAGGACACAGTAGACTAGATACTGTGAAACATAGGTGCGTTCGATAAAGATTTCTAATAGTAATTTATTCGCGACTATTTTGCCACCGTTCCTATCGACCGAAAAACAATAAGTGAACAAAATTTGTCAGCGTTTGGGCACTTAATTCTGTCCAGTGGGTTTCTTGAATTTGTTTGAATTCAATTATTTTTAAGGCCACCGTATACAATTAGAATAGTTTCAGGAAAACAAAAACCTGTGCAAGGTTTCACTCAAAATTCTGAGTGTTCAATTCTGAGCGGGAATTTAAATGCCGAGATGAGCGCGAGCACCGCGCTGAGGTTAGTTTCTAAGTTTCGTACATATTTTTGAAAATTTTACTTTCACTCATTGTGAGCATTGGACAGATTCCTTGGTTTCAAAGGTGTAGGACAAATGAGTTCCGAAATAATTCACTGAACTTGAGAATTGATTAAAGACATCTCTATCTTTTCCTATAAGAGTGATCGTGTTTGTGTGTGGGTGAATATTTCAGTTTTGATTTGAATTTGCTGGAAGGATAAACGCGTCACATAATTGATTCGGCCCACTTTTCTGAACTTCCTCAAGTCTGTTGTATACATTTGATATTTGCAGTGAATGTGGACAGGATTGCAGTGGGTAGGTGAAACAACTTCACTCTGTAAAATATTATTGAAAATTTCGAAATGTTTCTCATTACTTCCTAGAACTATGAAACTATTTGTAATTTTTATGTCGTAATTAGAAAATGTCTATACGCACGCACAACACGAAACGTTTCTGAATAACCAAGGCCCTTGTCATCCAATTTATCAGTATATATAACAAAACGTAAAACAAAATTATATTTTATGCGGAAAATGTCTTACCTTGAACGCTAGAAATAGACTTACTTGCGAAATTATGCAGAAATGAACAATAATCCTAAATTAATGTTCTTCAATTATAATAATTAATTGAGCGGCAACTACAGCCCATAACGGACCAGGGCCTAGCTTCTACAACAATTACTCGTGCTGTACATGCTATTGTTCTTCACGAGTAGAAGGGACCTACAGTTTTTTGCCGATTCCGAACGGCGGGATTTGAGAAGCTTTCCATAGACAATTGATACTCTTTGAGTGTTGTCAGCAACTCGAAAGAGGTGGTGCCGTGAAAAAATGCTAGGTGTCCCGTCCGGGAATCGAACCCAGACTTTCTGCGCCGCAGTCGATGCACTTACCACTGCGCCACGGCGACCACTTCTCTCTTCAATTATAAAGCATTTATTATTGTATGGTTTTGGAAATATGATAAGTCACTTTTTTTTTGTTCTTTCCTGACATTTGCATCACTCACTGGTGATTCGAAATTATGTTTATCAAAAGGTCGTAAAGGGTTAGTTTAGTTTAAAAGGCATTTTTTTTTTATTATTTAATAGTTTTTTAAAATTAGGTACAAAACGCTTAACCTAGGCACGACAGAAATGAAATCTTATAACTACTTACTGGCTCTATGCGGGCGCTCAAAGCTAAACTATTGTTATTTTTATTTTTGCCTTTCGGCGTCATTGCTAATTATTTTTGTTTAAATTAATAAAAACTATTATTTATTATTTTAAAACTAAGAAAACGTTTTCTTTTAAACTTAGTTATCTACTGAATTTTCTACAAAATTATTTTAATCTACCTTAATATATCCTATTCTAACTTAACTATACTTACGACTAACCTCTTTTTTTGTTTTTTTTTTATTATGTACATTTTTTATATTATCTTAATTATTTACTTCACCTAACTTATACTAAATGTGAGTTGGCCGTGGGGGACCAACCCTAACCTACCAGGCTGACGGCAGCTGGGGTTCCTCCTGTGGCTCTAACCACCAGTAGAACCCCGGGTCCTTATCCGTCCTATCACGAATGGAGATGGATTTGTTGAATCGGAGAGCATCCCGATTAACTGTTCTTCTCACCACGTGGTAGATAAGTGGACATGCCTCCGCATCCTGGATCAGTCCAATGCGGTCAAGATACAAGAACGCTTCCGGTGGAATAAAACCCCTTCGGCGAGCGTTCTCGTGGTACTCGTCATTTGGGTAGTAGGCCCCAAATATGAGATCATTCTCAGAGGTCATGGCTTGTAGTAAAGGGCGAGTTTTTGCTATTATTATGATGGCAATGATGACCATCAATTATCGATTCGTCGCCGTTCGCAGCAATTGGGCCTCTGTTACTTAACAACGTGGACAATTTTGCGGAAGGATTTAAGTGTGATGCCTTTCAAAATACAGGTGGTGCATGAAAAGTTGATGACATTAATTATTTTAGCATTCGTTAAAGCCAAAGGTTTCGAAATGCGTCACCTTATTGAAATTCCGATGATATAATGTCCTCTGCGAGATAAACTAATGTTGGATAGCAATCAGATTTAAGACCAAATCCTAACTACGCGCTGGCACGATCGGACGCCTTTAATCGATCTTGTGATAAATTTAGCTTTTCAAATCGTTTCAGAGTCCTCGCGCTCATAGGTTTTTATTTCTAAAATGCAATTTCAAATCAAAGCATTCTCCTATTGCGACGAATATTCCTATTTAAAATTTAATGCCTAGAAAAAAAGTAACATCAGGTTGCTAAAAGTTCCAACTCACCAATAAACAGTAAACAAATATTTATCACACCTGAAGAAGCCTGAGCCTGAGACTGAGTACAAAAAAGCTTTACGTGGTCTGACATACGATATTGCTGTCTGAAAATCCCAACGCGAGGCCGCCTCATTTCGATTTAATTCATCGTGCTGTATTGCAAAAGTGTAGACTTTCTTCATGGACTACCAATGAAAACTGTCCCCTTCATTTCTGTTTTGGTTACAATTCTGACTCTCTGCAATGCAGGGATTAGTTACATACATTACATTACATCATACAGTTGTAGCGGGCAGGGGCTTTATGACAGGCGTATGCATGAAACGACTGTCATTTTCGACCCACAGAAAGTGAATGAGCTTGCAGCACAACCTGCTATCGGTTTTTCAGACACACGCTTGAGCACATGAAAAGAAAAACAAAATCGAAACTGATACATTTCTATATCCATCCCTGTTCCACAGAGTACAGATCGGGTTGTAATAGCGCTAGTCCGTAGTAAGGATACTCCAAGACCCAGTGTGGTTCCTTGCAATGATTGAGGTTCCCTTCCAAGCACGGTTTAAACTGTCGACGGACACAATTCAAGAAGAAAACTCTGCGATCGTGTTTAGAAAGACTGAGCCACTACTACAAATATAAGAAGCTTTCGCGCATGTGGCCTGTTCACCATCGAGTGTACGTACAGTGTGTAGAATAATGTACATACATGCGTTTACATTTTTATAGTGAGTATATTTATATTCGAAGCCGAAAAAGTTTAAGCAATGGCAACGCACAGCTTCTTACTTAAGCCTGCGTCGCTAGAAATGAATTATGTGTACTTCTCTCTATCTTTCCAACAATTTTCAGACGTTCTCCATGAGATGCACGTTCGATGATAACAGTCTTTCCTCAGTAATGAGGTGCACCTAGGTTCGTTGTCATTTGCAAACCAAAACGATTGAATACCAAACACCAGTTTTCCTGCTCTTTGCTTGCATTTTTCTCTTTACTTCTTAAGTATAGTTGATTGTCCATATCCTTATACAGTGGTCAGGACGGCTATCATAAATACCTTCACAATTATGGACACGCACGCTCTCCTCTTTTCCCAGAACGCACGAACTGTACTCGATTATTAGAACAAGAGTAGTCTGTAAATTTGTCAATTCCACAAAACGTCGTCGTTACCATACCCCTGGGTGCATCCAGAGAAGAAACACATACCCCAAAATTATCACTTTATCGCCAGCATACTGTAGGGGTCTCAAACGAAAGGAGATAAGCGGATGAGTGGAAAAATAAAAGGCCAATGAACTGATGGTGTTTCGACTTTATTAAGAGGGCCGAACTGTAGATTCTCTGCTGTATTTATATGTTTAGGCTTAGTACTAAAATTCATGCTGTTAGCTGATTTGGAGACAAAACGGGCGAATAGTACGATCTGATGGCCAAAGATGAAATAGATAGTACGAGCAATGACATACATGCTTAGCAAATCTCATTGAGAAGGACGATGAACAGTCTACAGGAGTAACCATTAGTCTAGGTTAACTTCGATTCAGAGCATCCGCCCAGAACGGAGAGCCTTAGCTGACTTCAAGTAGTGGCTCCCAGCTGTCGTCGGCCAATTGTTTTCCCCTGCCTAAAATATGATGAGCCATCAAACGTTTTTAATCATACTCTATTTCAACACTAAAAATTGCTTTCTGCTGGAAATTTTTGGTAGCAAGTCACCATACCATACCTCCGCAGAACGAAATGAGTCGCCTTGCACTTAAATAACTTGCGGAAATATCGAAAACTTATTTCCAATGGTAGTCATGTGCAACCCAATCAGAACGTTTTTGTTAAATGAGTTTCAGTCTCGTCACTGCTGTACGTTGAAGCAAAGACGTTTGACAGACTGCTAACAGACAACACACATTGGTCATTAATTTGGCCACTGTGAATGGAAGTATGAGACTCAATTCTCGAAAATCAATCAGCTCAACATTTCGCACTCTCCCCTAAGATCACGAATTATTCGTCGACAAGGTTGAATTTTAACAGCAATTGAAGGTGCCCAATCATCCGCTTTCATGTGACCCACTCTGTACTTAGAATAAATTACGGTAGGTTCGTGCAAAACCTAAAGAAAGGACGCAAAGCATCGACATTTCGAACACACCTAGGCAGCAGAAGTTTCGAGGTAGTCAAGGACTTCGTCTACCTCGGCTCCAAGGTAAATAGGGACCAACAAAACTAGTACCGAAATCAAACGCAGAATCACTCTTGCCAATCGCTGTTTCTTTGGGCTCAAGAGGCAATTGAGTAATAAAGCCCTCCCTCGAAGGACTAAGCTTGCTTTACATAACACCTTGATCTTCCCAGTCCTACTTTATAGAGCGGAAACGTGGGTGTTACTAAAAGCGGATGAGGAAGCCCTTAGTATTTTTAAGAGAAGAGTTTTGCGTGCGATTTTTGGTCCTGTTTGCGTTGATAGCATCTGGAGAAGAAGATTTAATGACGAACTCTTTTAGCTGCACAGCTACATGCGCCTGGTCAAGCGTCTTCGGATACAACGCTTAAGATGGCTAGGCCATGTAGAGCGTATGGACACCACTGCTCCGGCCCCAAAAAGTCCTCGAATATGAGCCATTGGGACAACGCAACAGAGGACGGCCTAGGCTGAGGTGGCGTACACATGTGGAGAAGGACTTCAACTAACATAGAGTGTGCAACTGGTGGCAGCTGGCGAAAGATCGTGCTGGCTGGAGAGGCATGTTGGTTGAAGCCCAGTTCCACCCCGGACTGTAACGTTACAAGAAGAAGAAGAAGAATAAAAGAAGAAGAAGAAGAAAAAGAAGAAGAAGAAGAAGAAGAAGAAGAAGAAGAAGAAGAAGAAGAAGAAGAAGAAGAAGAAGAAGAAAAAGAAGATGAAGAAGAAGAAGAAGAAGAAAAAGAAGAAAAAGATAAAGAAAAAGAAGAAGTAAAAAAAAATGTATAAAATTTAATTTAGTTTAAGTAAATTTAAGCAGGGTGCTTACCCTGCCTTCCCCTACTTCTTATTAAGATAAGTTAAAACGAAAGTTAGAATTAAGTCGCACGTGTCCCGAAATTCCAACAGCGATAAATGGTTCGCATTGGACAAATTTGAGCATTCTAAGTTTGAGTACTCATGCGTCGTAAGCCTGCGTAAGAATATTCCCAGTTTGAACTGTAAATACGTATATTTCGGAGCACACACTAAACATGAATCAAAACTAGCTGCCTGCTTTTTTATGCAAGAATTTCCTGCTCGATGACCCTCAACTATTATTCACTCGCGGCTGCATAAATTACTACGAATTAACACTTTTTGTCTTTACCGCAGGGCATAACGATTTTATTTAACGAAAAATTATTCAATTTTTAATCACATCGGCTACTTAAACTAATTAATTAAATGCTTACTGACGTCGACGCTGGCATCCGTTTCAATCAAAGCAGACGCGATAGAAAAACCGGGATAAAATGCAAATTCAATTTCAAATATATTTCATTCAACACCTTTCGCTTCGTGCACCGCCTCATGCACGTGTGTGCGTCAGAGCCGGAAACCATACAGCGATTGTATAATTAGTCGTATTCGCTGAGCATTTCAACGGAAATTGCATTTTAATGAAAATTCAATTTTTTTTTGCCGTTTTCCCACCATCAACTCCGATGCACTCGATTGCCGGCGAATAAAAAAAGTAGGGTAAAAAAAAATATTCCTCGTCATTTCGCAGTTAGTTAGAAAAAATAAAACGGATGACATAATAGAAGGACTATGTTTATTTATTCATTTAATACTACGAAAGCTCACGCACATGCCACGCAAAATGTCAAAAGGACGCGCATGGTTCTGGTGTTTTTAAATTAAATGCGCGAAGGATGTGACACAGATTATTGCTATTTTCCTGCAATAAGCTCTCACTTCTTCTTTCGCACGTACGCCTTGAGGTAGAAATCGAAGAACAGGGCAAACATGAACAGGTTCTGTATGAGGCCCACGAACGCCACCAGCACTGGGTGGCCGCAGTCGTTTTTCACAATCACAATGGCAAAGTGAAAGACCAGGTAGCCGAACTGACCCAACTGCATCTGTGTGATGTAGCGCTTCCACCAGAGGCTCTTTGCGTACTCCGGATGCATAGATGTGATGAAGTAGTAACTGTACATTATCGTGTGGATGACTAAATTTATCACGCCCAGCATTGTGGAGTGACTTCCTGCAGCAGAAAATAAGGTTGCGGGTGAATATGACAAAGGGGACAATTTCAAAGGGCCAGCAAGTTACCTGCTAGGAACTTTGTGAAGATATAGACGGCGAATACCATGCCAGCATGATGGTAGACATGGAGAAATGTGATCTGGTTGTTCTTCTTCCGCAGCACGAAGAAGACCTAAAAGGGAGGGTTGTTATCATTGCCGTCGCAATTGTCTCTCTTGCAACTCACAGTATCGAGCAAGTCCATGTACTTAGTGATGTAGTATCCGTATGTGGCAACCAGGAGTTTCTGCATCCACGGCTCGTTGTTTGTGGGATCCAAGGGCTGGCAGAGAACACTAAACTCCTTGCGGAAATATGAATTTCGGAGTCCCTTCAATGAAAAGCATTCTTTAGCATTCCGACGTACTTTGTGGTTTTGTTTTTAACATACGAGAATGAAGAGACAGAGATTGCTGATGACCTGGATCGCATTGTAGGCCCGGATCACATTTTTCAACTCGTACGGCCGTCGTTTCTCCATCCACTTTGGACCCCATTTCAAGACGAAGGCTAGGTACAGGACTATGATTGAGTACATGGGCCATGGCGAACCCAACAGGGGGAATCCTTCCACTCGGGGATCTTAAAATAAAAGCACAAACAGACAATTCTAACCACGAAAAAAATGTAACTTCTTGAGAAACACACCTTTGTATTCATTGAACCAGTACGATATCCAGTAGTACACATACTTAAGAATTAGAACCATTTCGAAGAACCTCGCCTGCCTCGCGTCCTAAGTACACCGCACATCAATTGCGACTGCTAGCGACTAAATGACATCGCCTCTCGGATCGCAAAATTATTGTGTGACAGCCAACCGCCAGCGGTAATTTGGAAAAAGTTCAACATTGCTATACGAACGCGAAGAAAGTTAGAGGAGACTGACCGAACCTAAGGCCAACGCATGCTAATGCGCGATAAGTAGATTCACCTCATTAAAGGTCTAATACGTATGTGTTGGCCGCAAGCATGGTGCATTTCACTGGGAAAGGTTATTACACTTTTCTGAATCCCTTCTGTTGCCTTCTTGTTTTTTGTTTGCCATGCATATGTGTGGTGGCTTTAAGTTGACCTTAGTTTCATTGGATTACCGAACTAAAGTGAAGTGAATAAAAACTACTTGATATTGCTCCCATTGGATTTGTAGAGATTTAGTTGTGCAACGAGTGAAACCTGAGTGGGTTTTGCAGTAGTGGCTGGTTACTGAGAGGATGAGGTGTGCATCTAGTGCCAAGAATTTCTTGGAAGTAAGTGTTGTATTATTCCCTTTATCCTTTTCTGTTATTTTATCCCACTATAGACGAGAAGGAGGATATTAAAGATGATGATGGAAGTGATATGTGGGAATCGTCTGATCCACATGAGCAAGGGATGATAGGGACTTGAAGGAGTTGGACGGAAGGCGAGGATGACGTCTAGGTAGATCTGACTGATTTTATTTGAGCGAAGGACAGAAACTTACATTTACTTACACTAATAAATCAATCCTTTGCAATAAATGCGATTTCGTAAAAATTTTTAGAGCAATATCACAGCGAAGATGTGCCTAAGTCTGAGTCAGATTTGGGATTTTATTATTTTGGAACTCTTTCCGCCCGTACATGTGTGTATGGACTGGACTTACGTGACCACCTGGCGTTAACGCTTAATACACGCATGGCCAGGAAAACGCTGACTAACATTTTGGGAGTTATTCCTAGTACCAACAGCTCCTTTTTGTTGGTTGAGGACTTGGGCCTCATGCCTCGCCAGTTAGACGATCTTTCGCCAGCTGCCGCCAGTTTCGCACTTCAAGTTGGGTGAGGTCTTTCTCAACTTGCGCCTAGGCTAAGGTGGCGCACACAAGTGGAGAAGGACCTCGACGAACTTGGGAAGATCGTGCAGGCTGAAGAAGGCCCAGGTTCACCCTGGACTGTAGTGCCACAAGAAGAAGAAGAAGATACCAACGACATATTTGTAAACAAAGCGGAATCCGGTATGTTTGCACATATGTACATAGTTAAACCTAACTCAAAACAATTTCTTTTTATCCAGTCTTTATGTATGAAATTTAGTTGGCAGATACGGCTGATAGCTTGTAGAAGACAATTCTGAATCAGATCTTGAACATGGTTGAGAGAAAGCTCAATAAAAGAATACACGACTCTCTTTCACATCAGGGTCGCAAATAAGAACAGAAGCGGAGCTCCTCAAACGGAGAAGGAATAACCTTGGTGACCAAAGCCAACAGTTGTAAAGCTCTCTAGCCGCCGCGTTTGTCTCTTTGCTGGTGAATTGGTCTTGGCCACGTGCCCACGCCAGTCAATCGAACGGACAACAACGCTCCAGCCAAGGGGGTCTTTGAATCACAGCCTCCGGATTTGGGAAGAACATACATCCACATCTTGTTACAGCACGTGGAGTTCGCGGTTGTGTCTTCTTCTTTATTCGCTTTCCTCGCAGACAGGACCATATATTTGACGCATATTTTTTTTAAGGTGTCAAGAATGTTCTCTTCCGTTTTGCTTATCGGCCAGCAATCTGCCTCGTAAAAGAGTACGGGTAGGATAAGCGTCTTGTAGAGCATTATGGATTTTGGCCCCAGCTCTCTTCACAGACTAAAATTACAGCGGTTGCCAAGGATGATTCTGCGTCGAACCTCCGTAAAGGTGTCACTAGTGGAGATCACGTTGGCTCCGAGTTGGACAAACTTTTTAACTACCTTAAAGTTGTAGCTATCAAGTGTTCAAAATCCTCCTTATGTAGTGGAAAACCAATGAAAATATAACAATTTGAAGAAAAAGTAGAAACCCGTCCGCTCAGTCTTAGCTCTGTTTTAATAATGAACAATCTGGTGATTTATGTTGGTTACATTTCTTTGTTTTAGAGTGGAGACAATTCGGATAGATCATACGATCGGATGACGATACATTCACATTCAGAACATTTACTCAAAGTACATTACATGACAGTCGTGTCGAAAAGATTTCCATCACTTTTCATTTGTTTTGCCTACACTTAATGGTAGGAGTTTAGTGGTGCAGGTCCAGGTGCGGCACCACCTCTTTCGAGTTGCTGACAACACTCAAAGAGTATCAATTGTCTATGACAAGCTTCTCAAATCTCGTCGTTCGGAGTCGACAAAAAAACTGTAGGTCCCTTCTACTCGTGAGAGAACAGTAGCATGCACAACACGAGTAGTTGTTGTAGAAGCTAGGCCCTGGTCCCTTGTGGGCTGTAGTGCCACTCAATTATTATTATTTAGTCCAGGTGCAGGCACAAATTAGCTAGATGTTGTAGAATTTGCCTTAGATGCAGATCACAGCCAATCGATGGCCTTCGACATAAGTCTCCTCACAACGTAGTTTACCTGTACTTGTCTATAAAAGGTTTCTCAAATTTCGATATTTGGAGTCTGCAGAAGGTTCCCTATACCCAGGGGGGAACAATAGGACATACAAAACAAATTCTGTTGCTGAAGAAACCAGGAATATAGTACTACCCAATTTATTTTGACTTTTAATTTAGCTTTCTCTAAGGGCCAGGTGTATTAAGTTAAGGTCTTTGGGGCATGGTAAATTATTATTTCATGCTCGAATCTTGCTTTGATCTACGTTTCGCTATGAATCTCTAGAAGAAGCTGCCATCTTGACCGTGGCCGTCTACTAATTTTTTTATTTTGACGCTGTTTCCTGCTCGATATCTTGACAGAAAGTCAATTTCATACCACGACGAAAATGACAGGTTTATACAGCGTTGGGTAGTATTACAAAATTAATTTCAAAGTGTGTGTTGTGTCCTGTCTATTGTTAAACCTGGAGCTTCTATTTAAATCCTTTATGGCGATTCATAAAGAACCCATGTTATGCCAGCAATTCAAAAACGATCAACAAATCGTAACATACAACCTGGAACCACGTGAAAGGCCCTTGGAAGTTAAGGCGACCAAATGCCCTACTGAGGAACCAGCCAAGGCAGACCTTTGAACGACGTATTCATCGTTAAGTTTGTTCTGTTCTGTTTGTTGTAAAATAGATATTTTGTATTTGGTTCTGATGCCTTCACAATTTTAGATGGATTCGGTATTGTTTTCAACTCCACTCACAACAAAAAATACTAGTGCAAAGAATTTGAAAAAGGCGGTATCCTTTGGACTAAGCATCTCGCTTAAAGTAATAACGTACTTAAAGCACTTGAAGCACTTAAAGCTATCTATTTCTTTAAGCTTGCCAAACTTGACAGCTCAATCATATTAGAAAAATTGTCATTGCAGTCTCATATGATAAGAGAGCTCTTGTTGCCGCTTAATTCAAATCTTTTAGCTGAATTCTGATTCCAGAAAACTATTTCTTTGATTGCCTAATTTGCAATGGTGGAACTACAATGAGGAAAGAACCAGGAAAGGAATTGAACGCGTAATCCGCAAATACTCGGCTCTATTCAGGTCAAGATGCATAATCATTGGTAGATCATTCAGCAGCTTACTACTACACGTGGAGGTTGAACGGCTAATGCTTTCAGTTAATTCTTCCTCAATTATACCACAAATAGCGCTGAATTTGTGAAATAGAACAAAATGCATAGTTCCGGCGGTTGCTAAAAAAAGTTGGTCCTATTCTTTTACGAACTTTGTCGTCCATCTATTTTATGAAATCGATTGACATATACAGCCCATTAAGGATCGGTTCAGATTTTCAAGTGCATTCTACCTTGTTTTTACTCTAATAAGGCTCATCAGCATATTCCTCAAATGTGTTTAAGAAGTAGCGGTTCTAGCAGATCATTAGCAAATTTATGAATCTTTTGGTTGTCGGTCACAGTGTCTTTCTTTGGAAAATTTCGGTCATACTTGACATCTCCTTCATTACTTTTATGAATGACGATTGGTAGCGTCAAAATGTCTCTTACAACCTGGGGGCACAATATGACTTATATCAACCGCGCAGACTTTGGGTAAGTAAGTGCACTCACATTCATTTTACCAGAATGTTTCATGGCTTAAAATCATGACTTACAAAAGTTTCTAATCAATTGATGCATCCTCGCATTCACTCCACAAGAAGCCAGCATGAGGTAGTTGGTAAGTGCGTAGTCTCACATGGAAACTTTCACGGCACGGAGTTGTGGTCAACACTCAAAGAGTACTAGTTGTCTATGAAGAGCAAAAATCTCTCTGTTTGGTGTTTCCGTGTGGTCTCCTTTCTTCGCATCACTGTAGCCTTTCTCCTTTTTTGGGCTTCAGTCATTTGTTAAAGGAAATCAGTTTTTCTTGTACTTCCAGGAACAAATTCTCTTTAAGGAACCTTTCTCTATCGTTTGATCCACTGAGAATTAAAATATGTCTAAGTTTGTTAAAGTGTGACATCAGTCTGCAGGCTTCCATAGCCCACGGTTACATTGCTTTTCAATTATTCAAACACAATTGTCTTCAGGCCCATGTTATTGTCAGAATTAGGGAAATATCGTTTGAAAACAAGGGGGTGTCACTATTGTTCCAAGCATTGATTGCTCGTAGCCTTCCAAAGTCGTTCAGCGCACCTCTGAATCCAGGAACGTACTAAACTTCTCCATTATGCATTTCCTTTCATCATACGGATCTGATATGGACATTCTCTGCAATTCCGGTGCATCATGCTGAGCCCATGGGCCCACACCTGATGCGACAGGAGAAGGAAAATTTCATTAGATTATCCCATCTCTAAATCCAAATCCAATAGATAGATTCGGCTAATAAATCTCGTTTGCATCTGAAATTCATATTTGTCCTTGCCGATACCGTACGGCATCTGAATGACGTTTGCATTCTAAATTGTTCTCTAAGTTACGCCTGAGACTTGAGAACTCCCAGGATTTGCATTCACGTGCAATGCCGGCTTCAGCAAATCCTTTCTCTCAGGGAAGAGCAGATCTCTAAATTCCAATCTCCAGTACATACGTCCACACGTGCGGACATGTTCTCTCCGCCCGACCATTCCCATGAGCATTGTCTTGTGTCGGCGTGTGCTCCTCAATTCAAAAGCAACATCTCAATGCCCGTACATCACGGACCGGACCGAATGTTCGTGGCTCAAAATCGAAATTTCTAATTTCCATGAAATGAAGCGGAAGCACAATTTATTTACTCACCACACACGCCCGCTATCCGACAAGCGTTAGGGCAGCCGAACAAAAAACGAAACATGGACAAATTGCTGGGTCGGCGTATTCAATATTCCGACGGCACCGCAACGCTGCCGCCACTACCGCATTCAACTAAATAAAACGAAAGGATTTCACATATTCGTACGATTGTGGTACGTATTAGCAGCATGTCGCGCCCCTACCCCGCCCATCTCGTTCAAGATACGCCGCCCATCTGCCATTTTCAAATGATGTAATTTTTGAAAATTCCACAAATGTGTAGCTTCCGCCTGAATGGTTAGATTTGCATAAATTCCTGTTCGACCATTGCTGCAGCAGGACCAGATGTTCCGTCCTGGTCTGCCTCTCTGGTCCTTCTCTGCATGGATATCGTTTGGTGTGCAATTTTTTCTGTTTTACGATTTCGTTGTCCTATTTCAAATATGAAATTGTTGGTTCCTTCTGCTGGGTGGTGTGGTGGACGTAGCAGTGGTGTACGGGCGAGCGGGCGACCGATGTCACGGACACTTAGATGTAACAGGACATCCTGAGTGGTCCTGAAGGGGTTATTTAAATTACAAACTAAAGGCTCTCGGAGGCAGGAAATTAAATGACTCAGGAGAAATAGTTTTTGGCCGGAAAATTTCTCCGTAGAGCGGTGAGGCCATAGTCATGTGGTAATAACATTGTTTTGAGGTGCAAAGTTGTTAGGCCCCCGTGCATCTGTGTGCTTATTTTCTGGCGCTTTGCGTTTACTCGAAGCGGAAACGGAAATAAAAGTTAACTGCATTCCCAAGTGGTGGTTGTGATGTTCAGTTCATCGAGTAATAACTGCCGCGCAGCAGCCTGTCGCCGGAGGAATGGTTAAAAAAAACGACATTCTTCCTGAAAGTTGGTTCAGTGGGCGAGGTCTGAGAATATTCGAGAGATGATTGTTCTATTGTAACATATTTAGCAAAAGAAATACGACGTTGCAAAGTTTTTGTGTTTCTGTCGTAAGTGAACAAATTTTAAGGTGTGTGCACGACACATTTTCGGGGCCTGGGAAAAGAAAGTAATTTCGATCATCGGAACTTCTCAAATTCAAAATTTGATGCGGCAGATGTTTTAAAGTCAATGGTGAAAAACTGTCTTTAAAACCCGACTTGGTAGACCCATTCAAGCGTAAGTTGCAGGAAATTCGAAGGTGATCCTGGATTAAAATGATAGAGCAGACGAAGACGGGTTATTTTGGAAACTTTTGCCAGACAAAAAAATGTGTCGTCCTTCCTTGTATAAACTGAAGCCATTGGTGTTTAGAAAGGCGCAAAATTGTCTTCAAAAATTTTAAGTGCCTAGCAGACTATAAGGATTTGAAATCAGCCTGCATGAAAGCGGCTATATTCCAAGATAGATGTAAGACATGATTCATTTGTACCACATATCGAACCATCAAGATGCATATAAACTTTATTACTAAACTTTTGTTGAAAACTAAATAATATGAAAACTCAGGATATAAAACTGACGGCCCTTCTCCTGCTAAACAAAGGTTCCCTCAACTAATGAGATGATCACACTTTTACAGTGATGTTTTTGCCGCCAAATGTGACGACACTATCCCAACCATATATTACAATGCGATCAGAATAACAAGGCTTTACTATAGAACTGGTCTATTACCTTCGGTTTTAGCGAAGCAAGCGGATATTTCAGAATCCTGAAGAAGCTGACTTTCAGAGATTCCATTTAATTTTGAAAATCAGCTTGGAATCGATTGGAAACGAATACAATCTCAAAGTGCTGCAAAAATATTGTAAGTTTATTACGTAACGAATATAATCCGTAAGTTGAAATGTTCTAAAAAAATTGAATCTTGAAATAAATTGTGAAGTGGAGAATGCAATGAAACTTCTTCTTCTTTTCGGGTAGGTTAATTGTACAGCTAAAGACATTCACAATTAGTACAAAGACGAAGATAACTAACATCGTAAGCGTAACCAGCAAAATGATGATGACAGTGTACTGAGACTCATGAAGAAAAATTAAGCCTTGGGAAGCATTCTCCATTTTTTAATGGGCTGAAGGTAAACTCGTTAGGCAGTCAGTGAAGTTTTTAATTGTTCGGGTTATCGAGAGTCTACTGTAAACAGAAGATAATTTATTTTTTTATTTCAATCCCTTCTTATTTCACAAAAGGTCAGTACGGTGCTGAATAACTGAACATGGTTCAGGATGTTCACATCATCTGCTTGAAATACAGGGAAATGCACACAGCTTGTGGTTTACTTAGAAAAGGCTAACTTAGTCGCCTCACATAGAACAGAAAAAAACCCATCTTTGAATGAGTAGAGAACATAAACCGACTTACTGGCATAGACAAGAACAATATTAGTCTGTGTCTACACACTCCTGTCCACTCCTTGCATTATCCCTAGTCCGGCCAGTCATGGTGTATGGCTGTCCAGTGTGGTTCAACGTGAGTCCTTCGCAGATGAAAAAGATAAGGATGTTCGAGAGGCAATGCCTTCGTGCTTGTTTCAAAAAATACAGAACAACCGAATCTGGGTACAAGAAATTCTATCGCAATGAGATTTTTTATAACGAAGCCAAAGTGAATAGGGTGGATAATTTTATTATTAGGCTGATTCGAAGGCATGTTGCACGAGCAATGACATCGGAAAACGACGGAATTGACGCATATCACGAGAACGCACGCCGAAGTGGATTCATTCCACCGGAAGCATTCGTATATCTTGATCGGATGGGCTTGATCCCAGATGAGGAGGGATGTTCACTTATTTATCACGTGGTAAGGAGAACAATGGACAAGCGGCTGCTCTACGAGAACTTTGCAAGGACGGTAAGTCCGGGTGACCTGCGGTTCAGTACATCCATCCCTGTTCGGGATAGAACTGAAAGTAGTATTGATCGAGATTTTTATTGGTGGCTACAATCCATCAAACTCCAGTTGTCGTTAGCTTTTCCGGCTAACGTTGTTGGTCCCCTATGGTCAACTTACATGTAGGTTAATGCAGAATAGGCTAGGTTGTAACAATAAAATAAAACAAAAAATTAAAAAAAAATTTAGTGTTAAGTTAGTGTTAGGTAGTTAGGTAGGTTAGTTAGAATAGTCGTAGATTAAGATATATATAAATTAATTTTTTAAATAATAGATTAGATTGCTAAGTTTATTCTGTAACAATTTTCTTAGTTTTAATAATATCTACAAATAGTGTATACAATACTGTAAACATAAAATACAAAAGACAACACCGAAAGGCACTAGCATAGGGCCAGTAAGATAGTTTTAACAATAATTAAGAAATTTGTAACTAGTTTAAGTATTTTTACTTCCAGATTTAAAGAATTAGAAAAAATTAACAATAAAAAAATACATTTGGAAATATGAAATACTCAGAATTAGATCAGACGCGACATTTTCTCTTGATTTCAGGAATTCTCGGTGATGCATACGCTGTATGTATTTACTTTGTTTTTGAGTCTACAGAGCGCGTCAGAAAAGTTTGAACCTACAGTAGGTACATACCACCACACAGTGATAAAAATAACTTAAATGAAATACCTACCTGATGAAATAAATTTTCCTATTCTGAAAACTTGAGAAACGAGAACTTAAAAATATTGTTAACTCCTAATGAACTGTTTTGTTGTACCATTAGCTTGAAGTTAGTGAGTTGAAATTTGATGGTGTATATTTCCTAAAATTGTGATCACCGTAAGGTTCGATTCCCGGATGGAACACCTAGAATTTTTTTACGGCACCACCTCTTCCAATTTTTAACTTCGTTCCAAAATTTAACTTCGTTCCAAGTAAGTCCAATAGTGTGAAAGGGGTTTTTCACATTTTAATGATAAATTGTGCTTCAGAAAGAGCAAAAGTTTTGAACTAAGCACTCGTTATGGGATAAGAAAATTTGTAGTCAATTCTGTCAAAGATCGTGGCAATGTGTTATAGGAGAGTGAGCAACGGTCGGATAAGAGGACACGTATAACAAGTTGTTGTGCAGACTTTTTTCTTTTATCTCTTGGTCCTAATGAGGCTTTAGCATTAGCATGATAGGATTTTATGGATTTAAACAGAAAAAAAGAGTTTGCCATTTCTTACTTGATTTACGATTTTACGTACTCTGATGGTTTTAAAGTAAAATCAGCCATATTAAGACCTGCATAGGATATCTTTATATTTGAAAGGTTTTTTTTTAATTGAAATTAGGCCTTCAAAAGTTACAAATTTATACCCAACCTCCCCATATTATAGGACCGCCGTGCGCCGCATACTTGCCGAACCAGAGTAGGTACGGAAACCCCGCTCCCCATTTGGTATGATCTTCTCATTGTGTCACATCTCCATATGTGGAGAAGTAAGCAGTCACTTCTTGTCAGTAAGAAAAGAGGACGAAGCAACGCACCTCTGCAGGTACAGAACAGGCAGTCAACATCGCTTGCATAAATTTGAAGGTGAACTTAAAATTTTTAAATCTCAATTTACAGAAAAATTGATGGCATTTACTTATTGGAAATGATATCATGCACGACTATGTTTCAGGTGATCTCTTCGAAAGGTCCAATTTTGGGCGACTGAGTCAAACGATTGGTATCTCGGGCATAACATTTGCAATTTTTGTTTTAGAACCGTAAATCGTAGCTAGTTTGCACCTTAAAACTAAAACTTTGCATATCTCCAGAGAAAATAGTCCAAAGGTGGCGGCCAACTATCGTAAAATTGAGTGCTCACTCAAAAGATTTTTCAAAAATTCATTGTGTCACGCGCTCTAAAGCGAGACTAATTCCTTGAATATAAGAAAGCGCATCGGCTGTTAACATGGTGCGATAACGGTTAACATACATAACCTCCCTTTACCTCCTTTTGGTTTTCATGTACATTCTGAGTAACAAGTAACGCGTCACCTTACTGCGACCCGGAACAAAATAAAATCTTAATTGGAAAGTATTATTGTAGGTAGTGATGTCGGCAATCTATATAATATAACAACTAAAATATCAGTTTTATACTACATACATAAGTCATTTGATAGTATCCGTCCTTAGGGACAAAATGTTGTTCAGCACGGAAAATTAAAAAAATTTCGACATCAACACCCAAAATATGCGAATGAAATTATTGTCAGGCAAATAAAAGATGACACGCCCTATACCTGAGTCGATCTCTATAAAGCTGTACACATCGCTGAATGCATCCCTTGCATAGGAACGTGTATACACGTTTCCGGAGTCAAACAATTGACCCATAAGAAGAAAAACTAGTCTAAATCTCCCAACGGAAGCGATGACCTTCTTCTGTAAATGTCTCTCTTCACTATTCAGAGAAGAAGGAGAAAAATCATTTTCAGTCTCCCTCTTTTTGCCGCACTAAATTGAAATGAAGATTTATTATCCGACGCAAATCTTTTCGTCGGTGTGCATAGAAAAACCCGAATAAAAACGATTTTATCTCATTTTTCATTTCATTTTTTCTTCGTTGTTCTATGCAAGGCTGCAGTGATATGATTTCCTTCTACGAGCTTCTTACATTCTTCTTCCTCTTCACTTCCTCTCTCGTTACACATTCCAAACTCCAGAAGGGGGAAAAAAAAAAAACACAAAAAAGAAGATATCCTTGCCAGACGACCGGCAAACTTAAACTGTCACCGTTATTTCCTACGAGCCTTGTGCAGCCTTGTGCAATTGGTGTGTCAGGACTCTGGCGACTGGCGCTCGAATCACAGTCGCAGTTGAATACGCAGACATTGAATGAATTTGTTTTCGTTTTTTCCATGTCGTTGAAGGTGTTTTGATGAAAGGTCCTTTGAACCCAAGTCAATATTTTGTCTGATGATTTGTGGGAAAGTTGAAACGGAGACGGTAAGTTTGGATCATTTTTTTTTTGACTATTCATTCAATTTTGATTCTATTTACATGTTAATCGGATCTGAATGTGTAGCAGTCTGAAATTGGATTGTGATGTCTTCATATCATTTTGTATTGATGTGCTCTGTGTCGTGAAGCAGAAGTTCTTCGTCTGGCTGGGTAATACAAAGTCTTTTCAGGTTTCTCTCTTTGCGGGTATTCACTGTAATTTTGATAGCTCTTTAACACCGACATCTCCCATGCATCATATAAGGGAAATTTAATGAATCAAAATTGGGTCATTTGATTTGGAAGAGGACAAGTCGCTTAGGATTACGTACAGCACCATAAGGTATCATTCCGACTGTACTCTTCAGGAGGATGAAAATGTCAAGGAAGGTCAACTAGATTCTGGGTCATTTTGAATTAATACATTTAAGTAAAATAGAATTAAATATTGACATGGAATGTTAAGGCTTATCTTAATCTTGACAAAGTTTGGCAGATGTACTTCTCCTTTTGCGACGCAGGGGAGTTCAATTGAAGGTGTCAAAAAAACAAGGCACATGAACGTCGGAAGAGTAAATGACTTCACATATCCCATCAGAAAATAGTCAAGCGACGTTAAGTCGATCGATCTTGGAGGCCAATTCACGGGTCCGTAACATGAAACTATGCTGTTGCCAAACGTTTTCTTCAATAAATCATTTGTGGTACGAGTTTTGTGACATGTGGCTCCTGCACATCATACTTATTCAATTGATGAGCGGAAAAGTCAATAATCATGATTCTATAGTGTAGTGGGAAACCCAGAGAAAATGTACCAACTCGGAGAGAAGTAAAAAACACGACCTCTCAGTATTAGATCTTCTTTAAAAATGAATAATCTCATAATTTATTTTGGTAACATTGCTTTGTCATAAAGTGTAAACATTTCGGATAGATCATACGATCGGATAACGATACATTCACATTCAGAACATTTACTTTAAGTATATTATATTATATGACAGCCGTGTCAGAAAGTTTTTCACCACTTTTAAGTTGATCTGCCTAAAATTGTAGTCACCATTGACTGTAGCCTGCTAGCCAGCATCTTTTTTTAAGAAGTACGAACCAGTTAGTCCAACAATCCATAAGGAATACCAAACAGTCAGATTTTGTGGATGTACCGGTGTTTCAACATAATAATTAATAATTGAGTGGCACTGGCAATTGAGCCCACAACGGACCAAGGCCTAGCTTCTACAACAACAACTCGTGTTGTGCATGCTACTGTTCTTCACAAGTAGAAGGGACCTACAGGTTTTTGCCGACTCCCAACGGCGAGATTTAAGAAGCTTCTGATAGACAATTGATGCACTTACCACTACGCCACGGCGACCACGATGTTTCCATATACACTTAAGAACTATCATCAGTCCAAGTGCGGCAGTTTTGTTTGGTAGAGTATCCATTCAACCGAAAGGGGGCTTTGTCATGAAACAAAATTCGCTTCTGAAAATTGGCATCAACCATAATCTTGTTTTCGGCAGAGTTTGGATAATTTGGAAGTATTCTGCAGGCGTCCAAACCGCACTATAGATAAATTACTTGGCAGCTGTCAAAATGTCCGCCTTTTAAAATAGTCCTTCCAACCTAAGCGAAATAAGAGTTAATGATACAATAGTTGCCTTTATCGAGTCACATTGTTTTGAGTAGTTGCAGAAACTGAATCAATAGTTTTGAGATGATGAGACAACTGGGGTTAGTGTTTAAATAGCTGTATATATATCACCCGATAAGATTTGATGACTGAAAATCATATTAGGAATACGTTAGGCAAGAGATTGAACTTGCATTAGTTTTAGACGCCTTGCATAAGCCATTGAAAGCCAACAGAATAACTCTGTTAAATCTGTGTTGAACCGCATCAATACTTAAGGAATGGTATACGTGAGAAGGGAACCAAATTTGGCTGGCATATTCGAAGATCTTGCGCACAAAATTAACAAAAAAGGATTTAGTGACGTAGGGATTGGACAATTCTTTCGTGTCACGAAACCAAGTCTCTCTGCTGAAGATTTCATCAATCTTGGAGGGAAGGTTCAATTCTCTGTCACAGATTATGCCAAGGTCATGGAGTGAGAAAAGACGCAGAGAACGGTTTTACTGTTGGTTTTACTAATTCTCGGTTGTGTGGAGACATTTTCATGAAAAACTGATGGCTAGAAATTTATTAACATTGACTTAAGTAAGTTTTTGTGACACCCAGTTCCCTACTTGCGTTGGCCGAGGATGAAATAAGCTTCATATTATCGGCTTTAATGGAAATGGACAAGATCAAAAATAGCGGGTCAAGGTGGGGTCAAGGTGGCCTTGTGGAACACCAAGGGGGGCGGTAAATGGTTTCGATATCTACGGTTTTTAAGACAGGATTCGAACAATGTTATCATAGCAGGCGGAAAGCCGGGCCCTCTTAACATAAAACGGATTAATTTGTGTGAAATTTTGTTGAAGTCTGCAGCAATTACGATGAATTTCATTGCCATTCTCTAAGGCACATAGGGTCCTTAAGACGAATTAAGTGAGATTAGTGGTTGTAGATCTGCTCTTACGAAAGAAGTTTTACAATGGAAAGAAAATGATTCACAAACATTCTTTTCGAAGAAGAACTTTAACACCCTCCTAGAGAAAACAGGAAAACAGGTTAGAGGTTGATTGGTATATTTTTAAGTTATTCGCTAGCATCACAGCACAGGCCTTAGAAGAGCAGACTGAATCACTACTTGCAAGACAGAACTTACTACATCGCTAGAAGTATCATTTATATGATGAGCAAGAGTAGAAATACTACCACTGAACTATATGTTAACACAGTCAGCACCGCCAAGATCTGCATATCCTCTGTAGTCTGTGAAAGCAAAATGTGACTTTTTAAGTCCGGAATGAATTTCGGGTCGTTACCGTTAGAATGAGTCGTTTGTTGACATTGAAGCGGAAGCGGCGAAAATGGGTCTGGTGGTTGATGAGGGCAAAACGAAGTACATGCTGTCATCAAGGAAGAACGCACAACATCGACGTCTCAGACAGAGCATCATATTAGGCAGCAGAAACTTCGTCTATCTCAGCTTCGCGGTAAATAGCGACAAGAACACCAGTACCGAAATCGAACGCAGAATTATTCTTGCGCAGAATCATCTTTGGGCTCAAGAGGCAATTGAGTAAAGGCCCCTCTCTCAAAGGACTAAACCGGCTTTTTATAAAACTTGATTATCACAGTCCTACTTTACGGCGCAGAAACTTGGATATTACTAAAAGCAGATGAGGAAGCCCTTAGTCTTTTCAAAAGAAAAGTTCTGCTTGCGATTTTTGGTCCTGTTTGCGTTGATGTCAACTGGAGGAGGAGATTTTGCGACGAATTCTATGGGCTGTACAGCGACATGAGCCTGGCCAAGCGTCTTCGGATACAACGCTTAGGATGGCTATGCCATATGGAGCGTATGGACACCACTGCTCCGTTCCGAAATGTCTTCGAAACTGAACCATTGGGACAACGCAACAGAAGACGGCCTAAGCTAAGGTGGCGCACACAAGTGGAGAATTACCTCAACCAGCTTGGAGTGCGCAACTGGCGGCAGCTGGCGAAAGATCGTGCTGGCTGGAGAAGCATGTTGGCTGAGGCCCAGTCCACCCCGGACTGTAGCGCCACAGGAGGAAGAAGAAGAGAGAGAATTGTAAAATAAGAACAATTTGAACATTGCATGAACTATGGTTGAACGTATTGGAGCATCGTAAGGCACGATTAAGATGTCGAATAGATGAGGTGGTGCAACGCAAAAGTTTCTAGGTTCCTTTGCAAGCACTCGGGGGTTCCACAAGTCATTATGCACTGCAAAGGGGCAACATTTTTAACAGACTGCGTGGTTTCGCAAACTCGAAAGAGGTGATGCTGTGAAATGATACGAGATTAACTAATAGCAATATTTAACTGGCACTACAGCCCATAATGGACCAGGGTCTAGCTTTTTCAGCAACTACTTCTGTTGTCCGTTCTATAGTTCTATCATCAACTCGGAAGAGGTGAAAAATGTGATGTTTTCAGTGCGTGAATCGAACCTGGGATTTTAACAATCCAGAAGTTGGACCTCTACCATCCGGCGTATGAGCAGACCAACTTATCCACTACGCATTACGGTCCCGCTGTTTATGAACGGTTGTATTAATGTGAATGTTGATTCAGTAATAAAAAACTAACATCAACCTCTTCTCACTGCCCCGTGAGACTTACGAGACTTGAGTCCAAATAACTCATTACCAGAAATAATAATAAAACCAATCTCACAATCATTAGAATTCGTAATCGGTGAAAGTCCTGCGTCCTTCGTTAAGTCCATTCTTTCAATTTATATCATTTTGATTTGCTCGTTTCAAATTTGATTTTGTTCCTCTCTGTGTTAAATGAACGAATGTGTACTCTAGCCCACGCAGAAGTTCAGTCATCATTGGCATTCCTTCTCGTTCCGTAGATCATAACTTATTTTATGTGTTCTCGGATTTACTACATGTCGAATGCATTCTATGACAAGTCCCTCGAACCAGTCGTTGTGCTGTAAGGATTTTAACTGAAAACACTCTGACCCCAATGGCCAAAGGATTTATTACGGATAATTCAATTTACGACAAGTTTTCGAGACTTTTCAGAACCGTGGAGCACGAATTGCAGTTTTAATGAATTATCGGAATTCGTGTAATCGAAATGTACTGTTTAAGTTTTTTCCAATATTTTCGATATATAGTAGATTGTTGTTATAGATTGATGAGGTTTGAATTTAAGCTTTTTCTTTTTAATTTAATCAACGAATTTTTGACTGCGTTAGGTAATGTGCACTCATTGAAAGGAAAGGAATCGTATTCAAGATGGGGGTTCCGGGTAATTTTATTGTTTTAACTTTAGTTGACACTTAACGCTTTTTCTCGCCGCAAAGTTTCAGCAATGAACAGATATTCTCAATTTGATCAATATCTGGACTGGAGAGAGGCCAACTTAAGGCATCGACACAATTTTCTTCGAAGTACTTCTTAACAAAAAAATAAATAATGCAAACATTACATTTAGTGAAACAAGTTCTAACTTATTTATAAGTGAAAAGTGCAATTTTAAATTTTGTCTCTATGCTAGGGAGCATTGCCTTGTTACAGAATGAATCTGCAAGTGTCAACAAGAAGAGCAAGCGCTGAATCTTCCAGAGGGAATCTTCTGCAGTGACATTGGATTCCAGGAAGACCAGTCTACCTTTAAAATCTTCAGAAAAGTATCCGCAGGCAATAATACCTTGAGTTTCGGCTGGCATCCGTAAAATGCATTCAGAGTTCATCCGTTTCTTTGTTGCTCTTCTGCGAAAAATCCAACCGTCTCCAACATGCCGATATGGTTCGTCGAAAAAATAACATTGTTCTATATGTCTTGAGTTCAATTAAGTTGCCCTTTCTCCAAGAACTTCGCTAGATGCCTCCCGTTGCGCACTCCAAGTTGGTTGAGGTCTTTCTCCACTTGTGTTCCCAACATTACCCTAGGCCGTCCTCTGTTGGCGTTGGCTCTACATGGCCTAGCCATCTTAAGTGTTGTATCCGAACGCGCTTGAATAGGCGCACAGCCTCTGAATTGACACCAGGGTGAATCAATGTATGCAGCGATCTGCCTCTGCGCGAGGGTTGTAAGGAGTGATTCATGATGAGGATCCACTCGGGTCGTCTTTTTTGGCCTCCCTGAGTCCTATTTTCTGCTGGAAGTCCCATGGAACAAATTGTTTAGTAATCTTTTCGAAATTTCAGTTGTTGTCAAAATGAGATGTGACAGATACACGTTTACGTTCTTCCATTTTTTTTTTCACTCAATCACGTAGTTTATTTTGGAACTGCTATAACAAGCTTTATAGGAATCTCAGAATGTAGTCGCGAAAAACACGCGAAAATGCAACCTGAATAAAAGTCAAATTCAGGAAACGAAAATGTCGACGTCGAGTACTTCCCTAATATCCTGAAAAAAATTTACGTAAAACTTTTTCACTAAGCCTTCACAAATATTAAAAAGAAAAAAAAAAAAAACAAGCAAGAAATGGATTAAAGTTTAACATCACATGAGGAGGAGGAATATTCGCGATTTCATTTCAATTTTTTTCTTTATAGAATTATGGTTCACATGAGATGCCGAAAGAAGGTGAATCCCATACATTCCCTGCATCACGAGCAGTCTACCGCACATGCCGCGCCCAGATATACTAACTTTCATGGCAGAAAAACCACGTAATAAACTAATGGACCTGTACTTTCATACTTACCCCCGCTATAAATTCTAATTAAGTAAAATTGTATCTTACATCTTGAAATGAATGCACTTATGAACATCGTATGTAGTCTGTGGTCACAGGCCAGAGTCTGAACTGGGGTTTCTGCTTTATCCTTGCACTTTCCAGCCTCTACTTACACCCACTCAACTTCGAACTGAAACGAAAACAAGTAGAGGGGAAAATGGACATATTACATATGTATGTATTACATACATACATATAAAACATAAGTTTTATGATATTTATTCACCTCTCGATGGTAAAACGGCAAAACCGTTTAAAGACAAGAGGCGCGCGAATCACAGCACCTTTTGAGGTCAATTCACTTACAGAATCCTTTTTCATATTTGCGCCGCAGCGCAAAGCAAACGCGAAAGCGTGGAAAGGTATAAGCCTTCTGAATCAGAAGACGAAACGGAGAAACAAAAAAAGCCTTTTGCTGAAACACAGCACAAGGGTAACCTTCGTTATCATTCAGTTCGAGAATACTGGCAGCCTGGCAATTTGCTTATGTAGGGGGAAACCGCAAAACAAAGCACAAACTGACAAGTGGAGACGTAATCCCAAAAATATAATATTCTTGGAAAGGATAACAACGAAACGCATTAACGACCTAAATGGATACAGGAACACAGCATTCGAACAGGGAGCAAAAAACATGCATGGGTAAGAGAACATCCTCATGGACTATGGGCTCTCTGCAGCAGTCACTGCATAGGCATGTGGATCCTGAAACATGCCCCCACGGGAGTGGGTTAATTTAAATAACCAAGTCACTTCAGTATCCCTTTTTCCGAATGAGTGTGTGTGTGTTGGAGTGCGCTCGTTTTTTAGCTGTACCCCATTCCAGACTGTACTTATGTTGGCCTGTCTGTTATGCCCTCTGAGTTGGCCGCATAGCGCGATGACATGGACGGAGATAGAGAGGAGGAGATGGTTTGCTGTTGGAGTTGGCTTGATGCCTTTCCTGCGGGTATATCTCTTTGTTGTAGTACATGTTCGTTATGCATAATTCTTGTGCGCTTTAACATTCCAGGATAACGATGATCACAACTACACTTAAGCAGGCAAATCCACATGCACTAGACTTTTGTATCATGCTCACATGCCAAAGGATGCAGTGGAAGTATAGTACGTAAATAGTTGCTTACTGTTAACTCCACTCTTGACTTGTGTTCCTCTTCCTGTTCTTCTTTTCGTTGTTGTACTCCGTCCCTCGAGTCCCATGCCGTATCCATTCCAGTATGTTGGTTGCATTAGATTCTTGATTTTATGCTGCAGAACCTATCAGTGCAGCCGACGACGACGATGCTACCGCCGCCGTCGATTTGTTCTGCTGAGTCTAGAATTTCATGCTTCTTCACCACTATCACTTGGTTTTCGTTTTTGCCTTCGGACCACTTGAATGATTGCTCCACTCACATTGGCCGGTGGGTGACGTGAAATTTTCTTTCCCCTGAACTAATAAACTGCAGTTTTTCCGTTTGAGCAAAATACGTCAGAGCACATGAGTTATAGGCGGAACTGAATTCAAAGGGACACTTTATATTTAATTGCATTTTTCCTTCCACTTTGTCGTGCCTTTGACATGCATTAAGGGTGATGAAATTATGTTTGCCTGCAAGGATCTCTTATCCACTTCAGTTCTCTGAAAATGTATTAGGTGCCGTACTCAGTCGCGCTGCTCTAGTTACATATTGGATTACAACATTTATATATTGTACAGTTGTGTAAAGGCTTGTGTTTCATCGTGGAATTATCGTTTTCAATGGTAATATTTTGGTGCAGCCTTTTTTAGTTTGTAAATGATGAGGACATCAGCCAATTTGAAAGTAGGAAGAGACTAAATTGTTAGTAGAATTTGTTATAGATTTCAAAAACATGAAACAGGAAAGCTTCTCTTTGCAAACGACCCTTTAACATAGACAATCACCAATGGTCACGGCACGGAGAAAGGCTTTTGCTTATTTTGCCCATTACGCATACAGTGCAATATTTATTTATTATCTTGCCCCAGATGCATGTAACAGAGATTTGTACAGGATACCCATCCAAGCACGAACACAATGTGTATACCTCCATACATTGAATCCGTATCGACAGGAATACAGAAATAGAAAAAGTTCAGAACAAACTAGGATTTGAAAATAATTGGATCCGACATTAGATTTTTATACAAACCACAAGCAGTAGGAAATTATTCAGATGTGTGGAATTGAAATCGATGATTTGCATCTCGTTTCTAAAATCTACACTCTTCAACAGTGGAAAAGCTTGGCGGATTTGATGATGGCTGTGTTGCTGAAAAGGCAAAACCTGGCTTCATTATAATTTTGTTCGTCTGCTCGCCTCTCAAATCGGCATATCAAATCGATTTCCATGAAATGTTGCAATTCGACTACTTCATCCAGTGAACATTTGGGGGTGCTTCCTGAATACATAAACAAATTACATTACCCCCTCACATGTGATACGGTGTCTTTCATTTTGTGGTTGCAACGCCGGCATTAGTCACCTGCCAAACTCAGCTATCATTTGAAGTGTTACAATATTAGTTCCATATTTGCCATTTTGCGATAATGTATCGTTCAACAATCCAATGTTAAAATTGTTCCGATTTACGACAAAATTGTTGGTTCAAACGTATGCACTTTTCGCGCATTATGCAATGATTGTGGTCGGTTAAATTGTTTAAATAAAGTGGAAGCCATATTAATGTCGTAAAGCTACTGGACGGTCAGTTGAAAATATTGCTGCTTTAAGTGCAAGTGTGGTCGCCATGACGTAGTGGGAAAGTTCGTCAACCTCCACGAATAAGGTCTACTTTCGATTCCCGGAGGTGCTCTACCTCGAATTTTTCACGACATTACCTCGAGTTGTTGACAACATTCAATGAGTGTCTATGAAAGCTTCCCATATCTCATCGTACGGAGTCAGCAAAAAACTTAAGATCCCTTTTACTCGTGAACACGCATAACACGAGAAGTGATTGTAAAAGCTAGGCACTGGTCCCTTGTGGCCTGTAGTGCCACTCAATTATTATTATTATGAAGTGCAAGTGTTGCTGTTGATTGATTTCCCGGTGTTTTAGGCGTTTTTTGCTTTTGGATACCCATCTCCATCAACTCCTATTCATCTCCAACAATAAAGGCTAACTTTTGACACATATGACTGTCCATGTAAAACATTTCATTGAGGATGCACAGTTTTCACTCCGTGGGTATGCAGAATATTAGGCTCAAAAGACCAATAAGATCAAAAAAGAAGTAGAAGTGAATCTAGACAGAAAACTGTCATTGATCTCTATTTCTTCGAAGATGCCAATAGGCGCACGTTTGCAGTCAATTTGGTTCGATATGGACAAGTGATTTTCGGCCGACGATTGGAAATTATGATGTAGGAGATAAAGGTTTCAACAAGAAGATAGGGTCGCCAACTAAGTATTTGCGGTTTTTCTTTAAGAAAAGACAATTTTTTCATGGAACGAAATAACTTTATTCTGTAATGTATTGCCCATTTTGAGCAATGACCTTTTGCCATCTACCAATATGCGCCGGTACATCCTTTCTGCTTCTTCCTCTATACTTTTGGCCCGTGATGTGACTTCATTTCGGTCACTTAAGGGTACTAAATAACCCCTTTAGCGTGCGCCAATTATAAAAAAAATAAATCATTCAGGTAGCACCATAGTCCCAGGTTCATAAAACTTCTGGTTTTTATCACCAAAAATCTGACCCAGGTACGATTTGACATCATCATCATTATTGAAATGTTCACCCTTCAAGGAGTGCAAGGTCAGAACAATGTACATGGTGGATGTGGCAAAACATCCCAACCAAGCGCCAACAATTTTTGCCGAGTGACCACAGATGTGTGTGTCCTTGCATTGTCATGATAGAATACAACACCTTATCGATTTGTCATTTCGTCCCGCTTTTCTTCAACTGTATTGTTAAACTTTTCTTGTTATTATAGATGCTAGTCCAATGTAGATATCTGAATTGATCGTTCGGTTGGGTGGTAAAAGTTCAAAGTAGACAATTCCTTTGTAATCCCACCAAACTTATAACATAACTTTCTTTGACGAACATCAGCTTTTGATGTTGTTTAAGCCGGTTCATCTGACTTGTTCCATGATCTTTTTTTAATGACATTGTTGTAAATAAATCAGTTTTCATCACCAGTTATCAATTATTTTAAAAATTAATAATTTTCATTACGTTCCTTTAACAAATCGCAGATGTTAATGCGTTGTGTTAAATCGCCATTTCAATGCATGTATGTATGTGATACATGAAGCTTCTCTACAGTCTCACGTGTTGGACTGTAACGCTCCGAATCGGTAATTGCTTTGATCATCATCAACTTCAACTGGACGACAAGAGGGTTTTTATCTTAGAGTAAAAATCACCAGAACAAAATTTGGCAAACCAATTTTAACACTGCTGTTCTTTCGACACTGCCCAACCTTTTGTGAGCTTCTTCTTCTTCTTCTTCTTGTGGCGCTACAGTCCGGCGTGGATCTGAGCCCCAATCAACATGCCTTTCCAGCACGGTCTTTCGCCAGCTCCCACCAGTTGCATACTCCAAGTTGGTTGAGGTCCTTCTCCACTTGTGTGCGCCACCTTAGCCTGGGCCGTCCTCTGTTGCGTTATCCCAATGACTCAGATTCGACGACTTTTCGGGCCGGAGTAGTGGTGTCCATACGCTCTACATGGCCTATCCATCTTAAGCGTTGAATCCAAAGACGCTTGACTAGGCGCATGTCGCTGAACAGCGCTTAGGGTTCGTCGTTAAATCTTCTCCTCCAGATGCCATCAGCGCACATAGGACCAAAAATCGCACGCAGAACTTTTCTCTCGAAAAGACTAAGGCTTCCTCATCCGCTTTTAGTTATGTCCTTTTGTGAGCGTGTGATGCGTTTTTTGCTTTCCGGAAATAAAAAAGCCAAATATGACGTTCGTTGTGATTTTCCAAATTTCAACAGACGCCAAACAAACACTTCACAACCGATCAAAAAAAAAGATACTGATTGAGAGTTTAAGTACTAACTATCAAATAACAAAATGTGTATGTCAAACACTGTATGTTTGTATGTCTCGATTGCGTTGGCAAACCTAAAAATTCAACTAAAGCCATCTATGAGTGAGATCCGCAATGTCCTCGTAGTAATTTAACGGTTTGATGACTGCACCAAGAACATACTATTTGACACACGCATGGAGGTCATACACTTCAAGGGTTTACGGGCTTTACATTCGAAATAGAAAAATGATTGTCCTCATAAATGTAGGGACTTATAATATTTTATCTGAAAATACAAGAAAGATGTTACAATAGATCAGAAAACTTAGAAAGATTTTAATTGTTTAATAGATCAGGAATTTAGGCTGAGCGGCTGAGCGGCTGAGCTGACTGCTTCTGATGGATGACGACGACTAACTCAGCTTTCTGGTTACGCGCTGCTCCTTATATCCAGTCCCATACTCGCAACGTATGTAGTAATTGATATCATACGCTTATTTTCCACATGAAGACGGCCACCGACCCTGCGACTATGAGACCAGATACTAAGAGGATCGCTTTCAACATTGTTTACTTACTACTCGCATTCCATTGATTTTATAATAAATCGCCCCTACCATTCGAGTAGTAAACACAACCCGATCCTCTGCTCTAGTAATAAGGTATTACTCCCGCTGGTGACGACGACGACACCACACTGTTAAAGAGCTACATCGACGCGACACGGACTGACGCACTTAAGTATCAATTTCAGTTCGTTCGTCGTGTTCGTTGTCCCCTGTCGACTTATTGCTCAGCTCTCCACATATATCTCCAAAGAAAAAAGACCAACGGTGTCAAAAAACATGATTGCGGCATCGTTACGAAGTGAAATAAGACGGTAACTAAATTTATCCACAGAAAGGGTCATTGTTTCGTTCGCTGTGTGGCAACAGAATCCTCAAATTCTGGCCACAAGAAGCCCGTTATCATCTCTCTTGGCAGACCTAGTTTTTGAAGATGACGACACCAGCCCCCAAAATACACCACACAGCAAATTTTTATAGATGCATTGGCTTCCCAACAATTTGCCCAAACGTGGCAATTCTGCTTGTTAACGATTCTATTTGGTCGCTTTATTCTGACTAAAAATTATGCAGGAAATGCATTTCAATGTGAACGTTCATTTTCGAAAAAAAACCTTAAAAATCTTAACAACCTGCTCAATTGTAGACGTCTCCATGTTGAAAAAAATGGCAAATAAAGTTGAGCAGAAAAACTTGACGTTAAGGTTTGACGCACAATTAACATATTGCATTATGACTGGACCCTTTAGAATCGTCTAAGCCAAATAAACGGTGTCCTCGTCTATCCTCCTGCACATTCGATCAAACATGTTGGTCGGCAGCGATTTCGATACAAGTAGATTAAATTTTTGATTTGTAGCACTCTTACCGTCATCAACACTGATTCTTGGACAACATTCTTTTCGAAGATGTCCGTCTTAAGCCCAGCTAACTATCTATTGTCACGTAAGCATGTTCAAAAAGAAAAGTAAATAAAATTTCAAAACCCATTCCAGAACAATTTACACTCCCTCATGAGCACCCCAGATGTGTGCGTGTGAAAAAATCTCAAACGACTAACCACTTAGTACTCGATGTACTAGCGGAATAGAATTTCAAAAACGCTACTGATAGTTACGCCTGCTGATTGCCCTTATCGGCATCCTTTTGCCGTCGCTTCTACTACCCATCGTTGAATTTTTATGTGCAACGAGTTAGGTGTGCGTTCGACGGGCACCCCCGCGTAGTTCCACTCCTACATCCTTATCGTTCACACACAGGAAACCTGCGCTGCGATACTATCATTCATGATTGGGGATGCTGCAAAATTAAAGTAAACTGAGTGTGAAACCGTTTATGGAAGCTGCGGGTTTCAAATCGATTTCCTTTACTTTTCAGCATTTTCCAAACGTGAGTGAGGCCGCTGCTGCCCACGTTTGCAAGGTAGATACGAACATCTGCTGACAACGTTTGATTGCCCGCTGCCCACACCTTCCCCAAATCGTTGGAAAGCAATCAAAGGAATGGTTTTTCGGTGTGAATCGGGATGCTTTTTTGCAGTTGCATTGAATTAGATTGGGTGTGGTTCTGAACGTTTCTGTAATTCTAGTCCCAATGATTTTTTACTTGAAACCGTGAAAATGAGTCGGACTAAGAAATGCGATAGCTCAAGTGTACTTAAGACATTGTAATACGTTTTGTTGGTTATTGAAAGTAGCTTAGTGAAAACTTTTATCTTCGTAAGAGCAAAGTTCTATGCATAGGGCGTATCATTGTTGTCCTATGAGTAAGAAGATCCACAATTGAATAACGATTGCGAATAGAAAACTTCAAGGGATTTCTCCGAGACCAGGGACTTATGCAGAGGTTTCCAAATCAGGATGAGCTTGCCCAGGAGTTGTTTTTCGGACTTTATTCATCCACATCGTCTTGAATTCTCCAATTTCATAAACATTCCAGCTATAAACCTGCTAAAGTCGTTCTGACAACAAACTTGATTCCGCAGACTACAGTTCAGAAACAAGGAATTTAAAAAAGAAAACTAAGACGACAACCAGCACTGAAATCAAACGCAGAATCATTCGTGCTATCTCTGCTTCTTTGGGCTCAAGAGGAAATTGAGTAATAGAGCCCTGCTTCAAAGGACTAAACAGGCTTTGTACAACAGCTTGATCATCCCAGTCCTCCTATATGCCGCAGAAACCTGGACGCTACTAAATGCGGATGAGAATGTTCTTAGTCTTCTTGAGAGAAAAGTTTTGGGTGTGATTTTTGGTCCTGTTTGCTACAACGCTTAAGATGATTAAGCCATGTACAGCGTATGTACACCACTGCTCCGGCTCGAAAAGTCTTCGAATCTGAGCCATTGAAATAACGCAACAGAGGACGGCCTAGGCTGTGATGGCGGAGACAAGTGGAGAAAGATCTCGACCAACTTAGAGTGAGCAATCGGAAACAGCTGGCAAGAGATCGTGCTGGCTGAAGAGGCATGTTGGTTGAGGTCTAGGTCCACCTCGGACTGTAGCGCCAGTAAAAGAAGAAAAAGCTAAAATAGTTTAACTGACACCTCCACTTGTGAAAAACTACCCGAGATATTGAAGGTTCTCATCGTGCTTTCATTATCGTTATGACATACATATGTAGTTACGTAGTGTTTGAGCACTTATACGAGTACTTAGGCGGCGAAGTACTAGGTTCAATTAAATTCAATTGGAAGAAATGTAGACATCACATCGATAACACTCAATAAATTCTAATTGTCTATGAAAAGGCTTTTCTAAATTTTGCTGATCGAAGTCGGTAAGAAATTGTAGGTCTCTTCTTCTCGTGAGAGAGAGCGCCACAAAAATTATTTTTTTGATTTGTTTTACCTGGAATTGGACCCAAAAACGAATGTTGTTACATTTCTTGATACTCAAGTCTGTCCAAGATCTGTCAAAATCAAAAGAAAATCTATCACGGGTGTTTTGTGTTTTTAAGCGATTCAGAAGAAAAACCCTTAGAATTAAGTGAAAGGGACATCTTTCGAAAGCACTATTTGTAAGAAGAAGTTTTGCTATGACTGGAGTCTTGGACAGTAAGCGTGTGATAGATGATGGCGGGACGTGTGTCGTAGTTAGCTTCCTTAAAATTTTAAGCTTTTCTGTAAAATCCACAGTTAACAAAGAGCAGACGATAGATAAGGAACAATCGTTCTGAAAAGTCAAGAATTGAAGTTGGCGTGTCAGTGCTCAGAGCCAGCAAAATAGTGGCCCATTCGGCCGAAATCTGTGGCTGAGTTGTTGAAAATTTGACCCAATGAAGCGAATTGAGGAAAATATTTTGTAATCGGGACTACTAGAAAAACGAAGAGCCTCTTTCCGCCGTACTAAAATTTATTTTAGATGGTTGGTTGCTTCATGAAGTAACGGGAAAGCTTTAAATAAATCTTACGGATGCAGCCCAAATCTAAAGGTGTAATGAGGATGTATACAATTGCGCAAGGTGTTAAGACTGTTAAACTCTTATGCAAAAATGGGCCTTAAAATCGAACTACATTTTCTGTATTCTTTCTTGTCAGCATAATCGACTTACTAGATGCGTTAGCAAGCTGAATTATCATATTTGAGCAAATGAGAATCAACGTGTGATTGTTGAAAAGTCGATGAATCCATATAGAGTGAATTTTTGGTGTGGCCTGTTGGCTTTAGACATCGGGTCCCACTTCTTCGGTCGACCAAACAGGTATCGCGAATGGCGTTCGGTGTCGCAAGATGATAATGGACTTTTGTGCTTCCAACAAGATAATCCCATTTGCATTACAACCATCAAAACAGTGACTATTTTGCGCAAGAGCTTCAATGGACGTGTTATCTTACGTCGTAGCGATGTTAATTGGTTGCATGATTATGCTAACATATTTGACTTTCTTCTTCCAGGACTTTTGAAGAAAATGTTAACGTCACTAAGTCAAAAACAGTTCAACAGCTAAATGATGAGATACTTCGACATATTATCGACCTTGAACCACAATTATGACTCAGAGTCATTGAAAATAAGAACCTCCTTTTATACTGTTTTCGATTGTGAAATATTGACTTAAAAAATAATGAATAAAAACTTGCCATTGGAATAGAAACAAAAATAAAGCAGAGGAAAAGGCACTGTTTATGTATCTTTTGACTGTCAGAGAATTTATCCTATTCCACCACTTTCCTTAAAGTCGTTTTTTTTAAACTTAACGATGATAGAAATGCGAAATCCCATATGACCATTAACACGTCTAAGATAAATATACCTTAGCCCGCACGTCCGTGTAAGGATAAACAAATAAAGCAAGTGTCCCCCTTTAGTGTCAAACATATACGTTTATAGGTTTCAGCCAAACACGTATTTAAAAGTTGAAATTTCTCGTAAAAATTTGTTTATTAAGGTGGACTCTCTAAACAAAAATCTTAAGGATACTTATTGATTTCTAAATGAACATACCAGGTGTACAAGACAACATGTTCAATTCGGAAGAATGATAAAAAGTTCCTTATTCAAAGCATGCTCCAACTTTTGTGATACTTACGATGTTGCTCTGCAAGTGCGTGACCCACCGATGTAAACAAATCATAATTCCAAGAAACCAAGTCTGGTGAGTAAGTCGCAAGAGACAGAATTTCTCACCTGCGTACTGCAAACGTGTCGTGAACTGGTTTTGATGTTTCTAAGAGAACATTGTGGCGAAGAAAAATCACTGCCGATATTCTGGCGTTTTGAAGCTGAAAGCGGTTTAAATTGATTATTTGCTAAGTTTTGTGTAAGTGCAGGTCTTGACAACCCATGAAAAAATTGGCTACTCGTATTGTGGACCTTCAGTTCTTTGCCGATTTCGAACTGTGAGATTTAATACACTTTGAGTGTCGTCAGCAACACATGGACTACCATCACATCATGGCGGCAACCCATTATATCCCATATATTTTTCTGCAAAAGTGATGGAGACGAATCTTGGGCCTCCCCATGACTTCTCGTGTTTTGAATTTTCGGATGAAATTCACTTTTTCTTCTCTGATGCAGATCGACTTCAGTTTGTGACTTCAAAGCAAGAAACATCTGATATGGGAGTTTGTGCTTTTCAATTTGCCCATTGTTCGAATTGTGTGGTATACTTTTAATGGAGTTTTGAAGCTTTACTCAGCTCATTTAGCAACATCATGTAGACTTACGTCCAGTTGGTGTTGCGAAACATCTTCGTCCGCTTCTTCGTATTATTTTAAAGATCTTCCACGTTCCCTTTTCCCTGAAAACGAAACTTCTATTGATGTAAACCATCGGGCAAAGAAAAGCACTCGACATGTAAGCGATCTCGGTCAAGGCCATGAGGCCTGACACAAACTATCTTACAGCCAAGAGTGCACTCAAGCAAGTTTTTCTAAAATTTGTTGACTTCATCCAGCCTGCACTATGCGAAAATCGACTATTTGACTGAAACAATCGAAAAAGCTACAGCTACTTAGTCACCATTCTACCGTGTGTCATTCAAATCGAGGATAGCGAGGTAGTTAACGATTCTTGTCTCAACAGTGTTGTCCATCTATTTGCCTTTCGCATTATATACGCAGATGGCCAGGACTATTGTTGCTAACAAAATGCACAAAATGCAAGAAGGCAAAGTGCAAGTTGTTGGCAGTTCCGTGTCCCGGCATTTGTAAAAGTTCACGTCACCTCGGCAGACTCATTCAAATATCCACTTACTTTCCGTTCGTAATAAAATGATGAGAATCATCATGCATACAAATTCATCGCATAACGCACATCCCGCGAAATCTCACACTCAATCCACGACACACATTACCCAGATTACATTTACATGCCTCCTCCTAGACGAACGTGTTGCATACAAATCGAGCTTAGAGGGCGCGTACACCGATTTCGCTGTGTTTCTTTCGCGTGTAATAAACATGCAAATGAACTTTTCAAAGAGCTGGAAATTCAAAAATTCACTTAAAAATTTCATATGCTCATATGCTACACCCGGGGTGTCCTCGCAAGAGTTACCACCCTCCTACTCCGCCTTGGCACCAGCATAGCGGAGATAAATTATGAATGCGATCTTTGAAGAATGTCACTCAGGTCTGTTTGAACGGGGGAGCAAATAGCACCACTGGCTTTGTCATCGATTAGACAGAGCCAAATGCCCGGTCCCAGGAGTGTAGCGCCATCTGACATGCACAGAGCATCCGCCAATATCAATATCGACAAATCACTTAACTAATTCCACTGTCGCATATGACTGCTCGCGGGGGATGAACTTTTAAAAAATCATTTTGACAGCGATTCTTCATTCTCACTCTGTCGTCTAAGTCCTCGGGGAGGTGCATACTTAAGCGTTTTATTTTTCGGCTTCATCCTTTGTTCTTTCTCCATGTGGCGCTCGGTGTTCTTGCATCAGTGATTTCTGCTTCCCTTAAAACCCGTCACCCACCACCGTACAAAGACATACATCACTTCAGCTCATCAAAAAAGGAAATTCATCCGTTTACATTAAGACAATTTCTTTTTGCAGGTAATAAATTTACATCAATGTTTCCGTTTTATGCAGGCTACCTCCCACCGCTCGGTGTGGATGGATGTAGCGCGACGCTTCAGAGTGGGTAACTGATGAGTTAACAGCACACCAGAGCGGCAAAGTCATAAATTGTAATGAATACAGGAGGGAAAGCGAATGTAATCGATAGCAAGTTAATGTTATGTTAGACAATCCGATAACACGACTCAGGACGGAGCAGATGAGCAATAAAAATGGGGAATTCTCATATTCCCCTAGATGGTGCACAGGGGACGAATTGTAAGCTGGCTGCTGAAAGAATGCATTTCACTTTCCGATGAAAGATTGCGAATTGAAATGAATAGCGAGGGCTGTGATCAATTAGCAATTCCAATTGATGATTAAAGGATAGTGTGTCTCCTTTCCCGTTGGCTTTCGATTTGTAATCTGATCTGGATTCAGGATTTAGTTAATTCGCTTTCCAAGTGATGCATTAGAGAATTGAGATATGCCACTTTGAGGGTGGCTGACAAATCACAAAGAATGTGTAATAGATTCAATATCTGAGCTTCATAGCCACATTTACAGACTGTCACTGAAGTATACACACACTACTGAAAATTACTGATAATAAAATTCTGATTTTTCTGACAGAACTAACTTAAATGTCCACTCCGGACTGTAACGCCATAGAAAGAAGAAACAAAAGTATCGATTCTCTGCCTCACTCCAAATGTTTAAGGTCTAGTGAGCTCATCTGTAAGATATGGTCGAAGGAAAGCATACCCGATGAGTGGAATCTCAGCGTCGTCTGTCCGGTACACAAGAAAGGAGACCCCTTCGACTGCGCGAGGAATTAGTTTCCTTAACATCGCATACAAGATCCTTTCTGCCGTATTGTGTGAACGCCTGAAACCGTTTGTCAACAACCTGATTGGTCCTTATCCGTGTGGTTTCAGGCCAGGGAAGTCCACCATCTACCAAATCTTCACATTACGGCAGATCCTGGAAAAGACCCAAGAAGTGCAAATCGACACTCACCACCTATTCGTCGATTTCAAGGCCGCATATGACAGTGTGCATAGAGACGAGCTATACAGTTCCATGTCTAGTTTTGGCATTTTTACCAAACTCGTCAGATTGTGTAGGATGACGATGGAGAACTCTCGCTGCTCCTTCAAGGTCGGGAACGAACTCACCGAGACCTTTAATGTTAAAAAAAGGTTTTAGACAAGGCGACGCACTGTCATGTGACTTTTTTAACATCATCCTGGAGAAGATCGTGCGTAACTCACACGTCAACACCAGAGGTACGATCTTCCAAAAGTCAGTTCAATTGCTAGCTTACGCCGACGAAATTGACGTGATTGGACGAACACAGCGAGCCGTCAATGAGGCGTTTGCAGGGAGTGAAGCAGAGGCGGCTAAAATGGGTCGCACAACATCGACGTTTCGGACAGACCATCACACTAGGCAGCAGAAACTTCGAGGTAGTCAAGGACTTCGTCTACCTCGGCTCGGCGGTAAATAGGGACAATAACACCAGTACTGAAATCAAACGCAGAATCACTCTTGCTAATCATTGTGTCTTTGCGCTCAAGAGGCAATTGAGTAATAAAGCCCTCTCTCGAAGGACTAAGCTTGCTTTATATAATACCGCAACGGCGCAGAAACCTGGACGTTACTAAAAGGATGAGGAAGGTCTTAGTCTCTTCGGGTGAAAAGGTTTGCGCGCGATTTTTGGCCCTGTTTACGTTGATGGCATCTGCAGGAGAAGATTTAACGACGAACTCTACGGGCTGTACAGAGACACGCGCCTAGTCAAGTGTCTTCGGATACAACGCTTAAGGTGGCTAGGCCATGTAGAGCGGATGGACAGCACTGCTCCGGCCCGAAGAGTCTTCGAATCCGAGCCACAAGGACAACGCAACAGAGGACGTCCCAGATTGAGATGGCCCATACAAGTCGAAAAGGACCTTAATCTACTTGGAGTGCGCAATTGGAAGCAGCAGGCAAAAGATCGTGCTGGCTGGAGAGGCATGCTGGTTGAGGCCAGGGGGTCCACCCCGGACTGTAGCGTCATCTGAAGAAGAAGAAGAAGGCAAGAATTCCGTCCCCCGACTTAGACGAGGTCAAGATAGCAATATCGCTCAGGTCCACCCAGGCCTGTAGCGCTACAAAAAGAAGAAAAAAAAAAAATAAAATAAAATAAAAATATCCAATCTTTCGATTTAAGATCTACATTTGCTAACTTTAGTCTACTCTCTAAAACTTAAAAGCCTTTCACTGCATACACATCAATTCAACACCCCCCTGAGAAATATTCCCACAAGCTCCTTTAGCAAATGTGAATCACTTTTCCAAACTGGCCGCATTGTAAATCAACCCACTCCTAGGCGACCCCTTTATGGTGTCAAGCAAACGCAAACGACACTGACCGATGTAACGTCCACGCCAGTGTTCAGTAAGTGTGAACACATTCAATTCCTGCAGACCTGCGTTGTCATCTCAGTAAGAAAAATCACACCCAATCAAATGCACAAACCAGACGATAAAGGGAAATAGTGCTCCCCAAGGAACTTCCAAATAGCCACCGGACAAGAGAATCCCCCCCAAGAGTAGTTAGAAGAAAAAAGAATGTGTCCCAAAAAGGAACCCCAACCGCCAGGAACCAGCCGACTTCCCCCATGAGGCGGAATCAAAATGGGCCTCTGCCGCTTGACCGGACTAGGTGATGACAGGGAACAACAACAGCAGCAGCACCCCCATTTATTTATTCGCACGAAAATATGAAAATTATCATCAGAAGCAGAAACAAACTTTTGCTCATCCCTTGTGCGACCTTTTTACGGTTCCGCCTTCTTGTGGGGTGTTCAGCGGCTACAGCACCCGCAGGAGTTGTGACGGCCTCATCCGACTCGTGATTATTCAACATACGCCGGGATGAATGTACGTCAACGTTTGTCACTTTATATAAATGTGCCGTTTATTTGTCACACTTTATTGGAGTTATTATCGAATCATTGGCAACTTGTTTCGGTTTTTTCTTGGCGCAGAGCAGCCAGGGCTAACTAAAAGACCCCACACCCCAGTCGTGTCGGGCGTGTGTGTCGTGTCGCACACGCATAGGTAAATGTTCGCCAATTTGTACCGTGTCGTCGGCAGAATTACGCCCCCGGGAATAAACTACCGAATGAAAGTTGACAACTTTGCTCTTTTTTTTTTGTTTGCAAGGGTGGTGGTGGATTCGGCTTTGCCGTTGACTTGGCTTTCTGAGCTCGACATTTTCAAATAACCTACTTTGACTGCTTCCCTCCTCCGATTCCACTCTTCCAGTTTCCTTCTTGCATGGGCTTTTATTCATATTGTTATGTCATAACTAATTTCGGGTGTTTTATTTTATTGGAGCTGCTGGCCGGTGCTAGGGGGTACAAATCGCTGGACCGGAACGGATATGCACACAAGTTCGCAGATGTTTATTGCTTTTCTCCTTGTGCACGCAGATGGGCTGGTCTGGCCGGTGTGAATTTAATTTGTGCGCATAAATAAAACATGACTGGGGACAGGAGTTTTACTTAGTTTTGACAATTAGTTCAGGCCTTCACTGCCATCAGGAAACTTGTGAGAATATTGTTATTCTGTCGCAGGATTCGGATGGATTTGTATTCGAAAAGTTCAACGAGCGGTATTGAATTTCTGGTCGTGCGCTGGATCCGACTCTTGAGACTCTTTGTGCGAGTTTAACTTACAGTTGATTTTTCCGACCAAAGTTTTTGAGGTCAATGCCTCAAACTCAAAGATTAAGCGTTGTACGTTAGGAGTCGTCAAGTTAATTTTTTGTTTTGACACACTTAATTGACTCGGTGTTACAACAGTGATATTCTTTCTCTTAAGCGTGTTGCATAAAAAAAGAAGTGAGGAGATGTTCATTAGGTACTATTCGCAGTGCTTTTGATTATCTTCTAGCACTACTAAGCAGCAATTCTTTTAGCAGCCAATTGGTCTACAATTTATGAAAATATTATCTCGTACAGGAAGCTAAGTCAAATCTGTTCCATTGTTCAATTTTCACTCTTTTATTGAATAACTTCTGATGTCTTTTTTTCTTTGGCGTTAGGAGTTAAGGTTGAGCTGTTAGATTTTTACTGACTTTAACGGCCTCCTGTAGCAGAAATGTTCCAATTAATATGTTCAAGGTATTTACTTCATCTTGGGCTGTTTCGCGAGTTCCTCTTCAGTTTTTTTAATTCCTCAGACCGCTGATCATTTACTTTGCTTCACAGGAGGCCATTGATCTTCAGACCTTAACATTAAATCTAAAAATAAACCAAATTCTTCACGTTATGAAATTCTTTCGCTTTTCATACCTACATTCCAAGAAACCGTGCTCCACGTCATTTACGGGACAGAGCGCTCTTCAAATACGGTGTCCCTCGAAGAGGTATCCTTTAAATCAGCCGTGCCTAGCTATGGACTTTGTAAGATAATAGTTTTGCTCACCGTGTTTCATATTTACACAACCTTCAATCCTCCAGCAAAGTAAAAACGTATGTACGTCTTCCTTCTTGGACTTCTTTCACTTCTGTTGCCAGGTTTGTATATGGTGTCCTGAACGATATGAACTTTTTACTACAGGGTGGACTGTATGTATGTATATATGATGTTTTCTATTGATTTTGCCTTTATAAGTAAGAAAGAAAAAAACACTTTTATTATGAAATACAAAGTCAAGTGGCTACCTCGGCTCGTTTCGCTGTTCCGGCAGTTCTCTCACCCGTAACCCCAAATACATTGTTCATAGTTTTAGACTGTAGCTCACGGAATGCTTGATATGATTGCCCTTGATTCGTCTCCGAATTGTTGGCCAAACATCGGCCCTTCACGGTTTCCCACATAAAAAGCACAAAGGCGTCAAACCTCGGTTCTGAGGCGATCAATTGACCTTGCCGAGATACCGCACTCTTCTCCTTCTTCTTCTTATGGCGCTACAATCAGATGTGGACCTGGGCCTCAACCAACATACCTCTCCAGCCAGCACGTTCTTTCGCCAGCTGCCGCCAGTTGCGCACTCCAAGTTGATTGAGGTCCTTCTCCATTTGTGTGCGCCACCTCAGCCTAGGCCGTCCTCTGTTGCATTGTACCAACGACTCAGATTCGAAGAGTTTTAGGGCCGGATCAGTGGTATCAATACGCAATACATCCAAAGACGTTTGACTAGGCACATGTCGCTGTACAGCCCATAGAGTTCGTCGTTATATCTTCTCCTCCAGATGGCATTAACGCAAACAGGACCAAAAATCTCACGCAAAACTTCTCTCTCAAAAGACTTCCTCATCCGCTTTTAGTAACGTCCAGTTTTCTGCGCCATAAAGTAGGCCTGGGATGATCAAGGTGTTGTACAAAGTCACTTTGGTCGTTCGGGAGAGGGCTTTATTACTCAATTGCCTCTTGAGCCCAAAGAAACAGCGATTGGCAAGAGTGATTCTGGGTTTAACTTCGGTACTGGTGTCGCTGTCCCTATTCACCGCGGAGCCGAGATAGACGAAGTCCTTGATTACCTCGATGTTTCTGCTGTCCAGTGTGTGTTCTTCCTTGATGACAGCATGTACTTTGTTTTGCCCTCATTAACCACCAGACCAATTTTAGCCGCATCCGCTTCAATGCCAGCAAACGTCTCATTGACGGCTCACTGTGTTCGTCTAGTCACGTCAATGTCGTCCGCGTTAACTAGCAATTGAATCAACTTTTGGAAAATCGTGTATCTGGTGTTGACTGTGAGTTACCCACGATCTTCTTTAGGATGATGTTTAAGAAGTCACATGACAATGCGTCGCCTTGTCCAAAACCTTTTTTTAACATTGAAGGTCTCGTTGAGTTCGTTCCCAACCTTGGCGGAGGAGCGAGAGTTCTCCATCGTCATTCTACACAATCTGACGAGTAGTATAGGAATGCCAAAACTAAAACTGGCACTGTATATCCCGTCCTTATACGCACTGTCATATGCGGCCTTAAAATCGACGAATAGGGGGTGAGTGTCGATTTGCACTTCTTGGGTCTTTTCCAGGATCTGCCATAGTGTGAAGAAGACACCGCACTCACTTTCAAAACAAAAAAAAAAATGTTCAACCCTGACCAGCATTGTGGAACTACTTTTGTTGGAGAGATATGATATAAACTTTCTGCAAAGACGAAATTAACTGCACGCAATTTATGAACTGACTTGACGTTTTCAATGTTTGTCTTTTTATTCGCGACGTCAGACTAATCCTGTCCCACTATAACTGTGTGGAGGAGAGAATCTATTGTTTTCGATGATTGCTCACAATACTTTGTCAAATGATGCTTGAAATTAAGCTGAGAACTCTTTATTTGTCCCAGACGTTTTACGAAAGGTCTTGAAGCAATATTGTGTTGACCAACTTTTTTTCTAATCAGACTTCTATTCGTAGGGAGTTAAAATTCCGTTTTATGATTTGCGTGATCCATATAGTTAGCCCTTTCGCCTTAAGAACAATATCAATAATTCGCCGCCAAACCAAATAGAGATTTTCTAAGTACTCAGAGTCGCAGCATGCATACATCACTATCCGTAGTAAGGAACCTAAGCCGATCCTTGCGCCACTGCCCCTCTAATTTTTTAGAATTTCGTGTGCCCAGCGCGAAACATAAATGTCCACGCAGACCTCAGTTATTTAAAGTGTGTTCGTGATCGAATACAGAAAAGTCTTTATACAAAGGAGAATCATTAGTTTCTAACTTAACTGAAAGTTGAAGAGTTATTTTTTGACTTCAGTCCTGACTTTATTCGTACGTGGAATTGCAGAATCGGGATAGACAGGATTCTTAGCCACTTTGAGATTTTCATGGAACACTGTGCTGATTTTTCTGAGACGGCGCCTTTCTATGAAGATACATCCTTTTGATGGACTTCCCGTTTGGTGATGGGTACCTCATTTGGGTGGAAAATTCAACAATGCATGCGGCTCCAGTTTTTTGCTTTTTGTCTGGCCTGACGGTCCCTCTAGGCGAATTCTTCCAGATACGGAGGGGGTAAGACCGGATAAGTCCTGTTACCCTATCATTTCATAAACGGGCACTTCATACGCTGCCAATTCAATGACGATGCCATCCATCAAGAAAATAATCAACATCCATCCAGATCCAGGCCAGTTATCACGATCCACAAACACCCGATGATTTACCACGAGCGTCATTGCGTGAACCCCCATTTGCGTTCGCGTGTGCGTGTGGGTGTAAACCTTTTTTCCTGGAACGGGATGATCGTACGATGCGGGAGCGTGTGGCTTGGTGGTGAATTTTGATGAGGGGCTGATGATGCTTAAGCGTGTGGCCTGATGACGCCTGCTGTTTACGATGGGCGGAGCTTGGATGGGCTGATGGTGTCCTTGAAATTTGTTTGTTAGGATTAAGGGGTACATGCGTTCCTTTTTACAGCGACTAACAAGATGATAACAAGATTTATGTATATATAATTTATACAAAAGATTTATACACAACAATATATGAAACGAAAAATTATATACAATGACAATTTAATAATTATCAACAACAACAACAACACAACATAAATTAATAGTTAATTTCGAAACAATATATATAACTGACATTTGGTCTACGAAACATGCTTAGCCATAATCCCTTTCAATCCAAAAACCGAGCTTTGAACTGTACGCAAGCAAATATTACAGCAACTCTTAAAGTTGTCCGCTTCTGCTTACTGAAGTATCTTTTCGTCTTAAAGGACAGTTCATTCACAAATTTTTTCCTCTGATTCCGCTTCGAACATGTTTCCCAAATAATTCAATCATGCTATTAAGGTAACACGATGAAGGAACATCACAATCCAACAAAAATCACAGGCTGGACGAGTCAAAAGCGCAAGCCACCGGAATTTAACCCGGGAACATATGTGTGTACATGCATAAGCAACTGAGCAATGACTGCTTTTTGGGAGGTGAATTAATGTGAAAATCCATCGGAAGGGTTCGTGGTATTTGAGGAATTTCAATTACGCCACTGCAGTGTGCAGGTCGCCTTCTTTGAACTGGTTTCATCAGTCATGAGCACAATCCATCTGACTGCACCGTTTAAGGTGCTGTTTGTTCCTACCAGCCACAAAGAATTTCTGGAATTTACTCTTACAAAGCTTATTCAATATCGGATCATGCTAATGTCCGTGCTATCCTAGCGGACGAGGGATTGACACCGCCACATGGGGTACTGAGGGCATTGCAGGAAGAGATGGATGTGCCCTCACTTGAGCTAAATTCGTGAAAACGTGAGCTTGTCCAGCCCGGAATGTTGTTCCAAAACGCATCAAATTCGCGAAAGTAAATTCATTTTTCAATTTTATTTGATTTGAATTGATCAGTCAGTGGCGGATGTTACCAGCACTCACAATGGCGTGGACTGAAGAACGCGAAGAATGCAATAATAGCGTGCAACCCTGGAGAGTGCATCAGCGTCCGTTGTTTTGCAGCGTATACCGGAATTAATTAAAATCAACAGAATGCTTTCACGATTCGCAAATCGACTGGGGGTTGGTTTGTTTCAATTTTGGAAGCGAATTTTCGAGCATACTGTGGAATGTGCTTCACGTTTGCAAATCTCCGTAAAATGAGATATCGAATATACGGAAAATATTTCCACTCCAATGTTGCTCGTGTAATCTGGGTTTACATGGGTACTTGCCATGGAACCATGCATTCTATATCTGCTCTCGATCTAAGCGTTTGAATTTCTTTATTTACTGAATGTCTAGTCAATGGGGCGTTCGTTCTCTTCTAGTACTCGCAGGATCGCATGTGGGGGTTGTGCATTTGTTATCAGCTTAGGGCTTGGCTTTCACAAGTGAACGTTTTTTTGTAGTTTTTTAATATTTGTATTTCTGTCCAAAGACTGGCACAGGACGATTCCTGTGTTTCCAAGTAAATTGACGTTTAGCTTTTCAACAGCAACTTTGGAACTAGTTTTCACGTTTAGGTCTTGACAGACAGCCGACTGGAAGGGAATGAGAGAGTCGAGCCAGTCGATATTTTAATAGAGTACGTCGGTCATATCTTGCAGGAAATACTGGGCATGAGAAAGTTGTTTTCGCCATGGATGCAGCGTTTCTTTACTACTGACAACAGGCTCAACCTTGAGCCCACTTCAGTGAAATGTTGGACCACTTCACCCAAAGGTTGAACGTCTTTCATCTGGCGATTGTGCTCCGAAGAAGTTGAGTACTCTCCTATCGGTGTTGTCTACATCGACTACCTGAAGAAGGGCAAAAGTTTGGAATGAGTTGATCTTCCACTACGACAAAACATCAGATTGCAACACTATCGGGTACGGCCAACTTAGGCTACGAACTACTGCTCGTATTAATCAGATTTGGTTCCAGGCTTCGTCGTCGTCGGCGGGTGAAAAATTGAGTAGGCCGCAGAAAGTTTATCGTTCCCAGAATTTCTAAGGGTGGTGGGTGGGTGGTTCGAAAGCTAAAAAGTGAATGTGTTTAGAAGTAAAAAAGCATTTCCAAAAAATCTTCCTTTTTTTAAATATATTTTTTCGCTCACACCATTCACCCTTAAAAGCGGATGCAAGTCTTCAACCTAAAGGTTTCAAGTGATCTTTGACTTCAGGATATCTTTATCTTTGTCTTTGCCTCAGCCCTGTTTATACAATGCAACTAACGAATGGGACATGATGCTGCTTTATCAACTCTCTTTTCCATGTGACACGGCATCGGAACAAATGTCTTTGCACTTGCACCACATTGGTTCGTGGTTAGAAGAAAGACATTACCCCACTCTGCATACATCCGAATAATCCAGTTGTACACCGCACACATATCTGTGGTATTGAAGTTCATTTGGAGTTTAGTTGCTTAAGTCCACCAACATTGCCCATTTTGCCTTGCACATGGAAACGTCAAGCGAATGCAATTCTCTAGGTGAAGCTGCAAGGTGACCACATATGCTTACCTATGGGCATCGCCCGAATCCACACAAGTGGTAATTCTTCGGAGAGCCGAAGCACAGTTCTGGCGGCTTCGTCGTCTTATCGTCGACTGCAACTGGGCGATCCTTTTGTGTCCCACTCAATTACCGTACAACAAGCATAAAGCGCCATGCTCTGAAACCGTAAGTGCCACTTCAGGGCAAGCGATAATTATCGCAGCCTACATCTATCGATTTGCTTAAACTGGTCATTTGTTTGGTGTGAATCTCACGTCGGTGCGACGGTGGTCAGGCAGGAGCATCCGCCTGCGGCTTCGGCCACCGTACGCACACCCAAGGGATTTTCGTGATTGCGGTACGCCTCGGCGCCTAAGAAAATCATCATCCCCATGGAGGTTTGCAATCAACTGAAATTGCTTTGTGGAGTTTTTGCTCTGACTTCTCCACCACTTGTACCTGGCCAGTGAAATCCCCGAGTGCACATTCTGTGCGATCTCTCTTCCCTCCTTGCTCGTTGTCCCCTAATTAAGTTGGCTTTGCGTTGTTTCGGTTGTGGCTAGAAAAGTTTTAGGGCGAAAATCAATTCCGTATTCTTTGCGTCAGTTTTTTAGGCTGTCCGTTTGAGGGTTGCCCATTTCACTCACTCCAGACGGCCCCCGGTCTCGGGGAAAAGGTCGAAGTTTGTGAAATTGGTGAAATTGGAAAGGGGAGGACATGGGGATTTTCTTGCGAAGTGAATTGGGAAATCACCTTGTGAATGTAATGTAAGTGGTGTTAGTGGTTATTCGGTTTTGCAGGCGACCTTTAGAGCACCAGATATGTTAATCGGTTTGAATTGTGATGATAATGGACAGCGTTGTGGAATGAAGTGGTTGGATAATGGGGTCTACGGGTGTGCAAAATACTTTCAATCTCTATCATGAGGTTTTGCTTGTTTTGTTTTTCTCTCTCGTTATCGTTTTGCTTGAAGCTTTATTAGCTTTCAGATGAGGAAATGAAGATGTTTTCTTGGGGGTTGCTTCCATTATTAAAGCATGACGAACTTTAATCTGATGGGGAAACTGCTGTATTTTTCAAAACTGAGACATTAGATGCTGGAGTTGCGTAGTTGTTGTGTTATCTTCAACGCGTCTTCATACCTCTGTCCGATGGCTCGTATTTTCAATGACTCTGAGACATAATTGTGGCCCTCATTCTTTAGCTCTTGAATTATTCTTAGCTTGAAATATCTTTTAAACATGCCCAAAGTCCAACGTTGCAAATAACCTGATCGGCCTATTAACGTAAGATAATGTGGTCATTGAATTTCCCAAGCAAAAAAGATACTACGTCGATGGCTGTGTGGCAGCTTGTATCATCCTGTTGGAAACACATACCGTCCAAGTCCCTGTCCGCCTTTATATCGTCCAGTTCCATATCCTCCTTCATTTCTGACTACAAGAAGTTCGTAATCGTAACTCCATTCACGGTAAGTGCTTGGTCGTCCTCATTTTTAAAGAAATCCGCCCCGATGATGTCGCCAGCCTATAAAGTACTCCAAACAGTCACTCTTTGTGGATGCATCGTCTTTTCATCAATCACTCGAGGATTCTGCTTGTTAACGAATTCACTGAGCTGAAAATGTGCCTGAAGATAATTTTCTTGCTCAACCAACCATTCGGCGAATTGACAACGCTTCAAATGACCAGTAAGCTTAAATTCCAATTGAACCTTGCAAATGTGTAAATTGAGATCCTTATTCAAAATTTGCATCAATGGAGTTGTTAAAATGTTTGTTGTTGTCGGGCAGGACGACTAGTCGAGGTTGCCAGCTCCTCTGCCACACTATTCCACATTCAGAAGCTTTTTCACATTTCTAACACACTTGTTTTGCCGAAATTTGCGCATCGATTGTGTGCTGACCAAAACCATTACGAAATGCATTTAGAATCGACACCCATTTTCTTGAAAGACAGTCTTAAAGCGCTGCTCAATTGTGTACCACCCCATGATTGAATTTGTCAAACACTGAAACAAGAAAGTGTCAAATTCAGTTGTAGACTGTTTTTGACATTATGGTGTGACTCACAATAAGTATCGGGCGTTATGGTTGGTCCACCCTTTAAAACCCCGTTTAAAACTATGTCCCAGGATCTTTTTTTTTTAAGTATTTTTTGTTTAAGTATTTTTTTTGAAGTATTCAATTTGATTCAAATACCAATGTTCCAAGTTCTGCATCAATTGTAACTAACTTTTCCGATAAAATTAACTTCAGCATTTTGAGGTACAGATTAAACTTCGATTTTTGAAGTGGTTTGTTTCGTTCCTGCCTTTGTTTCATCCCTTCCAAAACTTAAGACTCAAACTGCAGAAACCAATCAATCAATTAAACGTTAAAGCACCGAGAATAAAAGCAGTATACAAAGGACGCCTTCCACACTTCTTCAAAAAGACAGAAAGAAACATGAACTTGGTCCTTTAGTTAGAAAGTATCCGGATGACTGCAGACTCAATAATAATTAAAATTATCTTGAAAATGAGCTAAACCAAGACATCCTTATCACACTGAGTCTTACTATCAAGGAGAGATAATTGCCGACCTTTTGCTAGGTATAGATGAAATTCTCAGTAGGAAAACTCTTTAATCAGAGATTTTTTTAACGTGAAAAACGCAACTCATTCTTATCCTTTAGAAATTGCTTAAATGATTTTATCTGCAGTATCACTACTTTCCAAAACTCAACCTCAAATAATCTACTTCCTAATAATGACTTAAATGGCTTCGAAAAACCATCAGTGAGTTTATTTTGTCCTCTTGAGATTTACAAATTAATCTGCTCACTTAAAACATCTAAAGCTTTGTTACGATCACAAGTTGTTTGAATAGTGTCATATTTTCAACACTACTATACTAAAGGGTATCTTCCCTCTTTCATAAAAACTGGTAGTAGTAATTTCTGTTTAAAAAAGGGTGAAATACTTTAAAACTTCCATTTGTAGAAATACATTAATTTTCAAAGAAACAATACGTTGTCAAATAAAATTAGGATTCGTCTAAAGGTTTCCAAGGTTCAGGAGGATTATCGACAAAAGTCCTTTCGTACAACAAGGGACTCTAACGGGGCGCACAGGCCACGAAAATGCATATGGATTTGAATATCAGACATTTTTGGTTGTTTGTGGATTCACGATAATATTTCAATCTTCTATAATCATTGTCCCGGCCGAGTCGTCTAATGAATCTTTTCCAAATTAAGGTTATTTCGAGACTGACATCTATTTCCCGCTTAGATTCCTAACAGAATGTCAGTCTCCAACCTCCGCTTGAACACCTTTAGAAAACTTATTTCCAAACAAAGTGGTATGTAGTCCAAAAAGTGCGCGTTTTGCGAATGAGTTTTGGCTAAAATTTAGCACCCATCGCAAATGCGTTTACGTAAATGATTCGTGGGCTAGTGAGAAAGGGTATGTTGTGGCTGAAAGTGTGAGACTCAATTTACAAACACCAAATCGACATCGATCTCGACAGCTCAACATTTCACGCACTGGCCTAAGGAGATAACTATAAAAAGGTCTTCCCTTAAAAAGCAAAATTGACTCAAAATTTGAAGGCTTTTGACGATCTGCTTCGTTATGAAGCAGTTTGAATTGTACAGTGATGTTGAGGAAAAAAATCATGTCTTCTAATTAGACGCAAGGCGACTACGTTTACAGACAAAATTGCTGCAGTTGGTGTTCGAAAAACTTACACGTTGTTGTCGAGAAGTGGAACGATTGTGGAGGGTTGGCATCAATGGCCCATTTTGTTTAGAATCTGTAAAAAACGTTTCGGTTAACGGTGGGCATTTGACAATCATGTTAACTAAATTTTTTGATACTGCAATTGAAAACCTGAATTTGGATGACCTGTGATGCCTGCAGGATGGCGAACTATGCCAAACAGTCCTTGCCATAATCTATCGCACCAAATTCCCGAATGGTGTAATCAGCCGTCGGAGCTGTGATTGTGATGACTGCTTTGCATTTTTTTTTTGGTGCGAACTATACAACTACATATGTATACAAACAAGGTCAAGGGATGACAGCAAACTGAGTGGATATACACACATACACCCAGGACAAAGTTTTGAAATTTCAGTTAGTGTGAAAACTTACCGATGTAAGTTACCTGTTTAAGGCAGTCAATAAATAATTTCTTAGTACTGAAAGTAAATAAAGTTCAAAAACTGTCTCCTGATTGAAATATTTCTGAGAATTTTGCGACTTGTTAAAAGTTTTAAATATGTTTCACATAAAATTCCAATTAGGGAATGGATGGGTTCTTTCTACTTTGAGAAGCTTTGAACTACGTATAAAAGCAAGAATCTAAAAATACAAGGGTCTTCTATTTTTAGAATTTCGATCTCTAAAATGTTGCATTTTTGTGACAGGTTCTCTCATCCTAATAATCTGTAGAAATTCCTAGCTTATCTTTGGCTTTAATGATGTTTAGTTTTTTGAAACCACAACTGGTGTACATCATAGTTGTTTAATTGATGAATGAAAAATTCAGTAATCAAGGCTCTATAGCGGTCGCCATCTGTTACGTTCTGGACATAGTCGTTTTAAAAGGAGTACAGACCAATAATTCCATCACAGAAAGCACATCAAACAGCTAGGTTTTGTGGAGGTAACGGTGTCTCAACATATACTTGAGGATTATCATCACTTCACATCCGTTTTGTTTATTGGTGTATCCATTTAGCCAAAAGAGAGCTTCATCGCTAAACAAAATTCGTTTATGAAAATTAGGATCAACTGCAAATTTGAACCAAATTTCCACAATTTAGAAGTGTTGTTCAGGCGTTAGTATATACGTGTTAAAATTCCAAATCAAACTAAAAATAAATAACTCTGCATCTGCCAAAATGGCAGACAGTTAGAACAGTGTCGCAAACTTAATATTCTTCACCTCTAAAAAGAATCACTCTTTACAATTCAGTGTGACTTAACACTAAGTAGAAACTCTTCAATCACGAAGAGGAAACCTTAGCAAAGACTTCGATAAAGATTCTTCAAAAAGATATCTTTCAAACCCCTTAAAGAAGGCAATATCAGTCAATGTTCTAACGTAGTTGCAAAAGAGAGAGGTGGGCCTAAAAATTGTTTAATCACACAAAAGCTAAAACACCACCACTTGATAGGCCTCAGTGATGAAGTGAACCGGAAACAGGGGCGTCTGCTGATACTTTTTTAAGGTAGAACCGGTGAATCCCACATATGGGCCAGTAGGGATGCAGTAAAATGGGTGGGTGATGATCCTCATAGTCCAAATCATAACCTAGTCAAAAAAGTGATCAAAAACCAAGTATGTTTTGCGGGTTTTCTTTCATTGTTTGTAATGACGTAATTTAATATTCAATCATTTTAGAAAGAAAGTTACTAAGCCATAAGTTCTCCCCAGGACAACGCACTGCTTAACACACGCCCCCTGGAACGTGATATTTTCAACAGAAATTGGTTTATCCTTCCGCAAGTCCATCGTCTACCTGTTACAACTCGTTACTGTATTTTTTTCTTTTCCATCGCACTACTAATGTTAACACTTCCCACAAAGCCTTAAATGATTCCCAAACCCTTAAGGCCCAGGCACATACAGTCCCTTGCGAACAACTCCATATAACTGTGTCATACATTAACGTTTGAAAGAGATGATCTCATTAATGCCTGGCATAGTGAATCTTTTTGTTAAGATCCAAGGTGCTAGTTCTGATGAAATAGCCGGCCACACTTGAATGGAAAACATTTTAAAACTCATTAAAATTGCGCCTGATGAATTTATGTCCTTCGGACTCCAACCATTTTAAATTTAGCTTCACGGTTTATGAATTTAGGATTTGTTTGGTGACTGGATATGACGTCTCACTCACTGTGAATTTATGAGTGATCGGTTTTCGACAATGGGCATCGATACGGGCTGTATGTGCCTGGGCCTCAAAAGTTTCGAGAATACTGCAGTTCAATTGCAATATAGATTGGTTTAAGCGAACTACAGAATACGTAGAATTCAAATTTCGATTTCATTAGGCCACAAGATATATACGAAATGTCCGCCTTTAAGTCAACGACAAATTAATCTGCAACAACTTCTGACCCTCCAGCTGCCTCCGTCCAATGTAGCTGCCGCCTGTCAAAGCCAAAGACAGATCACAAAGTTAATATTTCCTCTTGTACGTATGCTGCACCTAAAATCGAAAAAGACGCGTGTACACAAGACAACAGAAACCACAAATCCTGCCAATATGTACATATGAACTTCAATCTCTCATTCACTTCGAAAACGTGCTTCACCAGACACTCCAACCACGTCCGTGACATTCCACAAATGACAAAATCCATCCATTTGTCTGCCAAATGACATCATTCAATCAGACTCCCACTGATGGAGCGCAGCACAAAGAACACCCTCCCCCCATCCAATACAAACACACATCCACACAAACAAGGACAAAAAATTAAATAGAACCTACGCCAAACAAACTAATCTACTGCGTTCGCCTCGCCAACTAAATCCAATTTCCGTGTCGTTTTTTCTGCATAATTAATTGCGCAATTAAATAAAAGCACTTCGTCTCAAATTGTCGACGTCTCCTCGAAACCGGCCTCTCCGCCTTCCCCCGACCACTTTGATGTCATAATCTCGAGTATGTTTCTGTGAGTGAGCACAAGAAAATAAGTATTTCACCGTTCGGCCAGCCTCCCCCGCCGATCAGCCAGCAGCGGTTGCTCCCAACATCATGTTTATCTTCAAATAACAAAAAGAAAATTAAATTATTCCCGGAAAATTTGTGTCCTAAAGTACTTGAGCAACTGGATGGCGTGGCTGGGGTCCCGTGAAAGAGAAGAAGAAAAGAATTTAGTGGGTGTAACCATTAGGCAGTCTATGGGTACAGAAACAAAAAAAAATTGCAACAACAACAAGAACAACAACAGGGAAAACATTGCGTTAAATATGCAAACATTTTAATGGGTGGCGAGTGAAAAGTTTTCTTTGTTATTCCGATTCTTTTTCTCGAGATCGCCCCTCCCCCTGCGATGTTCGGGATTTTTTTTTGTGGGGATTCTTCGATTTTGCTGTTGCCTGCGTGCGGCAAAAGAAAGCAAAGAAAATCGGAAACTTTCCAACGAGCAGAGTGATAGAGAGATAGAGTCTGAGGACAATCGTAAAGTGCGCGGAAAACTTTTTACTTATGCAAGCGGATAATAACGCTCGAAAGTTGGAAGTTTTTCTCTTTTTTTTTTCTGTCTGCGAGCAGGGCAAGGAAGTGGGAGTCGGACGAGATTTCAATTAAAATTAGCGAATAACAAATCGGTATTTAAATGAGCCTCCGAGTTTATCGGATTGAAAGGGAATCGTCCACCAAATCATCTGAACTTGAGCGCTCGTAATTCGTATTGGAATTCGAAGAGAATTAACAAGAGCCCCTAATGGACCTCCTCCGCCACTGAACTGAAGCCACAAATGCTTGACGAACGACTAGCACTTGCAATCCAAACAGGGAACCGTGTTTCAACTGGATTTATCAAATTACGCGTAAGATGAAAATTGGTTTTCCCCGGTGCGGCGGTGGGCGCAAAGTCAAGATTATGACAAGAAGTAAGCCAATCAGGACAGCAACAAGCTACAGCAAAGCGAAAGAGAAATTATTAAGAAAAGGCTCAGTGAATGAAATGTGGATAGTGGGGAGGGGGTTGGAAAGCGAATTCCGGTTACCAATTCCTGGAACGTGGGTCGCTGTCGGTGAGACCATGAACAGGGGATTTTGTTGGCCTTGGCGACAGATGATGAACTCTTTGATATGCTTAATGTAAGGTAAATCACAAGATGCCTCATTTACAATTTGCGCACATAGTCGAAACCATTTTTATGAAGGCAACAAATAATTGAGAATTTGGAACTTCATCCCAAAAAACAAACAACAACACTTTGACATGTTAAATGAGTCAATTGCCGGCTTACCAAGCACTTGGTAAGCATCATGTAAGCCAAATGCTGGCCTAAAGACATATAGAATGAGACTTGGAATAGAGTGTATCGTCATCTCAAGTCCTTTGACGGACGGCTTCAAGACGATGGAGGGATCTGGAGCTAGGGCCTTCATCTTAAACGAACGAACATTCGACTTCCACCGCTTGAGGTAATTTCGTGTCGGTGTTCCAGGCGGAAGCGTTTGCTATCCTCATGGCCAGGAACTATACTGTGAAGAATAGGCAGCAACATTCAAGCTGTGCTTATGGCATTACTCAGCCATGTAACCACTTCCAAGATAGTACAGGAATGCAAGTCTTCCCTTAATTTGGTCGGCAGATTAAATTCGCTAAGACTTGTCTGGGTCCTGGGACACCACGGGATCATACGACCCAAGATTGCCGATGAACTTGATAGACAATGATCAAAAGAACCATTCATAAGTCCCGAACTCACCTTGGGACTGCCATCGTCCGACGATTGGGTGTCTCGACAGTACAACGTAAGATGGTATGATTCTTCAGGATAAAGGCTGACCAAGTGCATGCTCCCAAATGTCAGCAAGAAATTTGCAGCTTTTCTGTTATCTCTAGATAGAAAAGACTGCAGGCGACTTGTTGACGTACAAATGGGACACTTCATTTTCGCTAAGCACTTAAGTGTGTTTGGGCTTAGCGATGATTCCCTATGCGATACTTGTAGGGTGAAGCAACTGCAGAGCACTTCCTGTGTCAAGGCTTTTTGTCGCAGTATCGCTTGCTAGTTTTCCTCCGGTAGACCCAGAAATTACATAAAATAAATGTAGGTTACCAACTGGTAGCACAATGGAACAGTTTTCGAGTCTGAGCGCTCCATTGCAGCGTTTGCCAACCTTCAACAAAAAAAAAAAAAAAAAGATGACAACATCTCGTCACAGGAAGTTGGTTATCATCGCTTTGTGAGAAATGTTTTTCATGCGATTCGAGCAACATCTTCGACCTCCTACAAACAATGATACTCGACCACATTCAGGGCGTAGCGAAGAGACTATAGCAGCTGCATCTGGGAGTGCACGCAAAGATCGTGACAAATTGATCATTCGTCGATGTCAGCAGCTTGGATTGACACATGCGACAATGGTAATCGTTATAGTGCCATGTTAGCAAACTATGTATGTCCTTCCACTTGGTCTCTCTTTGCTATGGTGAAATGGCCGCCTAGGTCGTGTGATATCACATCACTGGACTATTTTCTGGGGATATTTAAAGTTTCATGTCTTCAGGAATAAAACATCTCGATTGACGTTGTGAAGACCAAAGTTGTCTGCGAGAAGGCAGTCTCTTTGCTCAGACCAGTCACAAAAAATTTGAGTTTTTGAATATACCACCGCTTCTTCTTCTTGTGGCGCTACAGTCCGGGTTGGACCTGGGCCTCAACCAACATGCTACTCCAGCCAGCACGATCTTTCGTTGTTGTCTCCAGTACCGGTACTGATGTTGTCATCCCTCCTTACCGTTGAGCCAAGGTAGACGAAGTCCATGACTGCCTCGAAGTTTCTGCTGCCTAGTGTGATGCTCTGTCCGAGACGTCAATGTTCGAATGCCTCTAGACATGGCATTGTATAGCACGTCTCTATGCACACTGTCATATGCGGCCCTGAAATCGAGGAATAGGTGGTGAGTGTGGATTTGCACTTCTTGGGTCTTTTCCAGGTTTTGAAGTATTGTAAGATTTGGTCAAGGGCGGACTTCCCTGGCCTGAAATCACCTATCAGCTTATTGACGAACAGTTTCAGGCGTTCACACAATACGGTAGAGAGGATCTTGTACGCGATGTTAAGGAGACTAATTCCTCGATAGTTGGCATGCTTCCCTCCGACCATATCTTAAAGCTGAGCCGGTGCATGCGCCCAACCACATCATCTCCATCAGCTTTAAACAGTTCTGCGGACAGTCCATCCGCTCCAGCAGCTTTGTTCGACTTCAGTCCCGATTTTGCTATCTTGACCTCGTCTTAGTCAGGTGGATAGAATTCTTGCCTATCACCCTCCGAATTAAGAGGAACATACTGCCTGTGAGCGGGATTTGGGCCGTCATCGCCGTTTAGAAGTCTGCAGAAATGATATTTCCAGATTCGCAATATACCACCTCAGACGTAATCTAATACAGCGTTTTCGGAGCTGTTCGGTTTATTTTACAATATAAATCACTCCTCATGATGGATAGCCCTTTAGTATGAATACATTGCCGTCCGCTGCTTTTTTATATTTCTATGTACGTACCTTGTAGAATGCGTCAACTCAATCGCTTATGGTCATAGGTTCGATTTTGGTACTGAACATTTCGAACTTTTTTAAGGCACGACCTCTTTCATGTTGCTGATAACACAAAAGACATAGTAGTTGTCTGATAAAAGCGTTGGCTAGGGGCCCTTTTGCTTGCAGCACGCACAATAACTAGGCCTTGGACTTTTGTTGGGTTGCACTTGTTGGAGTTGTTAGTCGAAGACACTTCCGTTCCGCTTCGGTAATAACTATGTAATGGATGCGCCACGCGCTGGAGGGACAATTCTTCTACATGTGAATAAACTTATGGCCGTCGCATATAAACAGTGTTTCGATTGCTCTGGTGTCGAACTTAGCCCACAGAAACCGATTGAAGTCAATTGTACTAGGCTGGACACAAAATTAGCCTCCATGCATTCCACTCCGAAATAACTTATCCACCACATTTACGTATGTGAATCATTTTTAAATCAGTAGGTTACTAGCACCAAGGACAATGGAAAACGATCATGATCGAATCGATGTGAATCTGCACAAGTGGCGGCAAAGCAAAGAACTTTGTTTTCAGTTGGAGCAATATACAGAGGATAGATCTGATCTCCTACGGCTGGGGTCTGAAGAAGAAGCGATTGACTTAAACAAAGGAAAACAATTTTTTTTATAGGCACAGATTCGCACAACGCGCCAGAATGGCCAAAAAGCAGAACAAATCAGCATCTCGAGGACTGATGCTTTTCAGACGAAAGCTACAGCATCAGTTTTAGCACGATCTGTATTGGCAGTGACAGGAAAAACGTTTGTATGGCTCGGTTTGTATACCAAAATTCAAATTCAAAACTCTAAAGTGGCCGCCATGGCCTAGTGTGTTGACTCTTTTGGAATTTCATTAATTGAGCCTTTTTTCACGGCTCCTTTCTCTCTCTGTCTGGCGAATGGGACTAATCCGCAATCGATAATCTCCCTACCAATCTTCCTCCTGAGAAGATTTTTCAATTTGGTAAAGATCACTTAGAATTACCCATCATCACCTTTCCATCAACTCTCCGTTCAACATTCGTCAATAACACAACCGTAGCATTGAAAGTCCTTGTTTCTGCCAAAATTGATGTCGCCACTTTAATACAATTGCCTTTTCACAGTTCACTCCCTGAACAGATTGTCTCCAACACTCACTCCAGCAACTGTATGAACGCAAACGAAATTAAAATCAAGAAATATTCGCTGAAAAAAATTGCGAACAAATTTGCACAAGTACAAAACGAAATTAATTGCGAATTGGTCCGCTCCCAGGCCAGTCCCCGTTTGACAACGCTCTGGGGCAAGAAAACTGTCCACCTTGCGGTTTGACGAAATGTGTTTCATTTCTTGCGGAAAAGTATACTTCGCGTTCACAAAAAAGCAATTTCGCTGTGTCCTACGCTTCGGATCCTGTTTTGCCTTAAGCCGATTATGGAAATGAAAAATCACACCAAAGTCAGCGCGAATATTTTCTAATTACTTTACTGTTGAGTGCCGCAGATATCCCTAAATTTGAGGCACCACCCTTCGCCACTGCTGCCACCAGGGGATTGTATGTGGCCAAAATGATTGCTTATTTTCGCTTGTGGGGGACAATAATTTCGCCGTTGAGTTTAATTGAATTCTCTCCGAGCCACCCAATTGCAGGATGATTATTTTGTGTTGACTAGTTTCATTTTAAGTGGATGCCAGTCGTGCCCTGCGGTGGAGGGGGAGGATGGAGGGGGGAATGGAGCAATGGAATATGAAATGGCAAAATTAAACACAAATGTTGAAATTCTGCAAATTACTCCAGACGAAGACCATGACCATGTATCCTTTTTTGGTTTTTGGGGTTGGCTTAAACCCCAAATAGCGTCTTCGTCGTGCCGCGCTGATATGGTTGAGGGAATTTCGTGAGATGCTTTGCTCCTCGCTTATCTCACGGCGACCAGTCCCTGTCGTTGGTAAGATGAAATGCGATTGTGCAAGGCCAAAGCAGTGTACGTCTGTGTCTGTGTGGGGAGGAGGGCTGAGTGGCTGTTGCTCAAATACCCACCCGACCACGGTTAAGCGGCGGCAAAGCTGAAGTAACTTTTGCCTTCTTCGCTTTGCTGTTGCTTTCGCTGAGCACAGGCAGAGTTGGTTTAAATATTTGGCTGAAAAATTACGCTGGGCTGGGGTCATTTTTGTGGATCAAAGGAAATAAGCCAGTTGACTGCGGGTCCGCTGGCGATGACTTTGTCCGTTTAGCCGAAGTCAAGTGGTGTTAATTTTTACTGTAATTGCGTTTTGAGGAGGAGGAACGTATTTTGTTATTGTTGTTTTTCTTACGTCGCATTTGACATGAGCAAGTGGTCGTACATTGGTGTTAAAAGATGGAGCAGATGGGGGGCTTCTGATTATTATCTGTGCAATTGGGAGTGAAACGTTAATGACGGGGATCTGGCATGCTAGTGGCTCCTGCGAGGAGTTCCGCACAAAAATTTCTGGGAAAATGCTTCTTATGAAATTCCATTTAGTTAAGGGTTGATTAGCTATAGCTTTTCTTGAATTTGAATTGGTCGGCAAGGCAAAGTGTCTTTGGAAAGTTCGGCTGTATAAGCAGCGGTTGATTCAGCATTTCTGTTGGCACTGTAGGGGATGTGACAGGAAGCATATGGAAATTTGGTTAGCTGTGACTGGATTGAAGGTTTTTCTTTGTTGGCTTATTAGCTGCTGAAAAGATTACCTTTTGGAACTCCTGGTGATGCTTTACACAGGTGGTTATTGAGTTTCTGTAATATAGCAATCCATTGCCGTCTGCAACATGAATGCTGGTTTTTAAGAACGATCCAGGGTTCCCTCTCTCGCTCGGTGACGAAAATGAATATAATCTACATATTGAGATAGATCGTTGAGTTCACGGCTAGGTCTACCATAACCTAACATATCTGGCAGACTGAAGCAAAACTTTTATTTCGAAGGTACGGAAAATCTGTCGGCTACGTAAGATAATAGGGATAGGAATATGGATTATGGAATAAGTTTTCTAATGATAATTTTTAGTTTCTCAGCGTCAAGAGGACCATACCTGGGTTGTCTGAAAAGGCCGAGGACGATTCGGAGATACATTTCACTAAGAAATTTATCCATATATACTTTGAGATGGGGTTGATTAGAGGGATAGTGCGTCACAATATAAAAACTGCTCTTCGCATAAAATTTACCCTGATTTTACGTTCTTTTTCTTTCTTCTCTTAATGGCGCTATAGTCCGTGGTAGTCCTGGGTCTCAACCAACATGCCTTGCAGCCCAGCACGATTTTTCGCCAGCTGTGTCCATGTGTGTATTTGAGGTCCTTGTCCACTTGTGTGTGCCATCTCAACCTGGCCATTCTCTATACTGTTGTCCCAATGGCTCTGATTTGAAGACTTTTCGGACCGAGGCAGTGTTGGTCATACGCTTTACATGGCCTAGCAATTGTAAGCGTTTCATAGTTTTAACGAATAACATATGTACTGTGAGATGTGAGAGGAGGAATACAATGTGTTTGCTGGAACTGGAAAAGGAAAGCTTGACTCGCAATTGAAAAAAAAAAACATAAAATTTATGCAATGCTTGCATAAGTCCTGTTTATTTTGGCGAAAGAGTTGCAAACAGCTCTCAGAATCATCGATACGTTTTTGGTTTTGGTCCATTGTGAGCAAACGTTGCAGGCATTTTGGAAACAGCTTTCTCTTAGACAAATGTTCATGTAAAGTAGAATACACATTGCCTTCTGATATCTGTAAGGTGTCAACGATTTGGTGTACTTTTTGACGTTTTCAAGTGTAACCACCTCAATTTGCCTTCCAGAGGGCAATTCTGTTTTTTCTCTTAACCGATAAACCGAAAAGATTTTTTTTATAGTTGGCGCGCGCTAAACGTGTTACGACTACCCTTAAGTGACCCGATTTAAGTCACAGCACGGGCCGAAGGTATAGAGGAAGAGAGGGAGAGGAGGTACCGGTGCACATTGATTTTAAATGTCTGTGGATTGTAATGAGAGGGGAATATTGAGCTGGGAAGAGCATTCCATATTCGTGTGGTGCGGCTAAAGAACGAGTCTCTATACTTCACTGTACGTCCGAAGGTGGGCGTAAGGGTTAACGGATGAGCATTCCGAGCGAGGTGTGTATTGTGTTGAATTCTTGAAGGGGAGGAATGCAGCTGGCTAATTCGTTTGAGCATTTCTTATTGAAATAGCGAAAAAAGAGTGACAGAGACGCGACATTACGTCGGTGTTCTAACGAGTTAATCGACTTCACAATATTATTATCTCCTATAAGTTTTATCGCTCGCTTTTGGATTCTATCCAGTAGGTGTAGGGAGGTATTGGGAGCACCAGACCAGATAGGAGCGTTATACTCGAGCTTAGAACGAGCTTTATTCTAAAAAAAGAAACTCACAACTTAGAGCAACCTTTCAAAATTTCAGTCCAGTTGGGCTATTGAATTACAAGTTTTCTAAGTCAGCTAACATTTGAAATGTAGCGAGAAATGGAAAACATGCGCCTCATGTTTTGGTGAAACTTCTCAGCGAAAATTAAATAAAATTATTAATTTGGTAAATTACTTAGGTCTTCATGAATATGTAGAGAAGAGCAATAAGCGGAACTCCAAAAATACAGACCAAAGCCTGTAAAGATTTAGAGCTTCAAAAGAAGCCTTCTAAGACTATAGGGTCATTCAAATGATTTTGAATTAGGCGCTTGCTTAAATTTTGTTTGATTCACACCTCCTTCTGCCATTGAAAAATACAATAAAACATCACATGCTAAGTCTTTTCCTCTATAAGACCAGAAGCATTCATGAGAAAGATTTACAGGTGACAAAGATCTGTCGCTAGCTCCGTTCAGTACTGTGGCGCCATCTTCGACGAGGATCTCCCCTGGTGCGTTGTCCGAAATGTTCGAAATCGGGACTCCTTAATCGAGGACTCCTTAAGCTGCAGCTGTGCTGTTTGCATTCTTTACAAGCGTTTACTCTTTAATAGAAGCTCATTTTTTTAGGCCGGTGTACAGTATTGCATTTTTAAGACACCACCTTCTTCGATAATCGAATCCTGCGTGTGGGTCGACGCACAAATCCACCACGCCACGGCGACCACAATACGATACATGTGTATTCACTGCACATAGAAGCTATGATTGAAACCTCCTGCGGTGCTAGTCTTTGAATGCCGAAGCTTCCACCTTCATCATATGCAACCAAACCCTTTTCTTCTTTCCCTCTTTTCTCCTTTACCTTCTCTCAGTCCTAAGTCCTTAGAAAAAATTTATGGGTACACTCTCATTTGCGGAACCACAGATTATTTCCTAATCAAGTCCACGTTCATTAATATTAATTCCATTCAATTAACGAGACCGCAATTCCAGCTTCCACTTCTGCTGTTATTGGTCTCAATCCAACTACATATGCATGCACGCGCAATTATTCTTCATGCTCTATGGGAGGGAAAGGACCCAAGTCCGGCGTGTGTGTGCACGTTTGGTCCCATATTTCTTTCTTTCATTTTGAGTAACACAAAACAGACACAACCACGGAAAGGAACCGAAAAAAAAGAAGAATCACAAGACCAACAACCATGTTTACTCGTCGCAGTAATGGACCGAAGGCACTAAGGACGAATTCATTTAAGTCATTCTCCGGCAAGAAGAAAGGCATTCAAGGGAGCTTCCAAGGATTTATGGAACACACTAGCGAATAAGCTCCGGCCCTCCTGTACAGACTCCATTTTGTCTGACCCGTTTTACCGGCAAGTCAGCACCCAAGTACCGCCGCATAGCATCACGCCCGGCTGCGATGTTTTGTGAAGGTCTTGTCGGTGTGGCGAGGAATTTCGTGAGAAGGGAATAGTCGCTATACACAAGCGCCGGTGGTACCTACAAATGAAATGAAGGCAATTACATTTTAATGAAATTTTTGTTCCTGGGCCCCTAATTTAACACGTTGACACTTGTTTTAATTTGCCCACTCCAGGCGTCATGTCAGCCAACCAGCCCCTAGCACACCAGGCGAGTCGGTCCAAGCCATTAAGTGGGTGGGTGCCTCGGTGGTGTATCAAGTTTCTCACATTCCTGGATGTGAAACAATTAAGTAAGACCAGAGTGAGAGACGCAGAGAAAGAAAAGAAACTTGAAAACGGATGTAAAAATTTAATGGTGCACCGCCCTGCAAGGGCAGCACGTTCCCGCTGGCTGCCAGAATGTGTGATGGCGAGGCGGTTCTGCATGCATGGCAAACGACTTTCATCTCCTGGATGAATTCACCTGCTAGTCACTGCTGCATTCGCTCTAAATTAGGTGGAACGAGCATTTGTCACATGTCAGGCGGAATGTGTTGAAAGGTAATTCTCTTGCATTTACGATGACGTCTTGAAGGCTAGAGCTTGAGCTGCGACCGAGGACGCTGGGAACGTTCAAGTTGCACTTGAAAGTGATTTCCGTTCTGTGACAGAAGGGAAGGTCATGAAGTGGAGTCGCTCATTGTTCGCGACGAAAAACGAAGGTGAACACTACAGCGAAGGCGAATTGCTGAATGAGTATGTCTCGGCACTTGCATTTGCATAGGTGAGAGCCACTACTGTGATTATTTTCCAGAAAGAATGAGACTTCTTTCATCACGCTGGGACACAATATGCTCAACCTTTTTGAAGAAATCATTTTCGCAGCATACTTGCTTTTGTTTAATTGAATAGAGTGACAGTAGTGAGGGCCCACTGGCATTTAAACAAAGAATAATTAACGTTGAAAAGAGCTCTTCAGGCAAGAGTGGCAAGTGATTAAAGGCACATTGACGTTTGTGAGCCTTTCGCTGATTCTGCTGGATGGGCCATTTGAAATGTGCTGCCTTTAGGGTGGACAAATGCAACTGTCTTCTGCTTTGCAGCTGTCTTCTGCTCAACTCAGCTTCTCTACGTCTGTTTGTTTAATGTGAGAAGAGTCACAGCATGAAAAGGGGTTTTTAGAAAAATTTGCAAGAACTGTCCCTCAACTAAAGAAAATACTTAAAGCATTTTTTCGCTGCAGGGGGCGGGGGGTAAAATTATTTAATTGAGTTTCCCGCAAACGTTCCTGTCAGTAAGGATGGTGAATGAATGAGAATAAGAAAAACCAAGCTTACCAGAATATGGATTAAGTACAGAAGGTAAAGAACCGTTGACTACTAGGCTATAGCGGATTAGCCTTTGTGGTCGACAAGAAGGGAAAAAGCGAACATTCGCTTAAAAAGCGAAGTTTTCCTGGACGGAGACCATAATCCGAGGGACAGCGCGAGACCTTTGTTGGTGAATGGCTGCTATAGCACATGTTCGTATGTGACCCGTCGCTCGTCGTTCTACATTCTAGAATGATTTTCCAACAGAAAGTTCGTTGCCAAGAAGTATTTTCAAATTTTTGAAACGGTTAAGCGTAGCGGAGCAGACGTCTACCAGGTGGAATTGCGACTAAAGCACGCCTCGGAAATTGAAGAGAAGTGGACATCTGTACCACGTGGCCATACCAGCGAATCATTACTCTGTCCTTCCCCAGAAGTAGCTGTTCAACATTGATATCCGCTCGCACTGTTGTGTTTCTCAGCCTATCCCGGCGAGTAATTCCCGCAACGGCTAGAAAAAATCGCATCTCGGCAGTTTTTACTCGCAATTTTATTCTTTCGGTCATTACCCAAATTTCACGATCGTTAATGAGAGTCGGAAGAAATACTGAGTTCAAAACCATCAACTTAGCCCTTCCTTATTACTGATCTATCAAGTTGCCTCAAAAGTGATCCAACTTGGCCAATTATACAAGAAAGCATAATATTCCATCACTCGTGAAAAATAACCTGACCTCCACTTGTTTCAATGAGACTACATTGTGGAAATGAACGCTACTTCGGATATGTCGAAGTTCACCTTCATTTCAGCATCAGCACATACGGCTACAAGCCTATCGAGCGCACGCTGGAGTTCCGTCTGGAAGGATGTGAGAACAACTATGTTATTTGCGAAAAGAAGACGACATTCCCTCAAATCTCCCTGCTACAATTGGTACTTGTAATCCAATTTTCTCTTTCGTTTCTTAGCTTATATTCACCCTCTTCGGTAAATACAATTTCGTTCTTCTTCTGGGCCTGGGCCTCAACCAACATGCCTCACGATCTATCGCCAGCTGCCGCCAGTTGCGCACTCCAAGTTGGTTGAGGTCCTTCTCCACTTGTGTGCGCCAGCTTAGCCTGGGCCGTCCTCTGTTGCGTTGTCCCAATGGCTCAGATTCGAAGACTTTTCGGGACGGAGCAGTGGTGTCCATACGCTCTACATGGCCTAGCCATCTTAAGCGTTGTATCCGTAGACGCTTCACTAGGCTCATGCCGCTGTACAGCCCATACAGTTCGTGGTTGAATCTTCTCCTCCAGATGCCATTAACGCAAACAGGACCAAAAATCGCACGCAGATCTTTTCTCTCGTAGAGACCAAGGGCATCCTCATCCGCTTTTAGTAGTGTCCAAGTAAATGTCCAAATACTCGTACAATTTCGTTATTGACAACAAAACCAAATGTTGTAAAAACAACAGAGTGACTCTGACTACTATTGCTCAGGCGTCCTGAAAATACTCAGCCACTAGTCATGCATGCATTGCGTTGTTGAGGCCAAAACCTTTTTATATGCACCAATAGATAAACAAAATTTCTTTGTTTCTTAAAACGATGCACCCCCTCTTAAGTATAACGTTCCTATGTAGGCTCTCTAGAGATATAATACTTTTACTTCATAGAATGAAAGAGCGTATGATAAGAAGCATGCGAGAAATTGCCTAATCGATAGGCACTTTCAAAGAAATGTCTCGCCTCTCTCTGGATACTGGAATGATTTACGCAGCTGCATTCCTCCACTTCGAGAATTTCCACGAATATGGAATGCTCTTTCTGATTCCCGCAGGCATTTAAAACATATGTAACCGGTCGAAATTCGATTTCTGGGTACGATTTTGAATTGAAATCCTAGCTCAGGTGTGTCTCAAAATTTTTGTTCCGGGTATTCTGATCTCAAATGGGTCTGTGTATAGGCGTTTATACTTTCGGCCCACGTTTTGGCGTTCGTACCAGACTCGTCAGATTGTGTAGATGGAGAACTCTCGCTGCTCCGTCAAGGTCGGAAACGAACTCACTGAGATCTTCAATGTCAAAAAAGGTTTTAGGCAAGGCGACGCACTGTCATGTGTTTTCTTTAACATCTTCCTTGAGAAGATCGTGCGTCACTCACACGCCAACACCAGAAACATGATCCTCCAAAAGTCAGTTCAATTGATAGCCTACGCCGACGACATTGACGTGAATGAACGAACACAGTGAGCCCTGTTTGCAATATAAAACTTGAGATAGGTGGCAGGTGGTGACAGATCGTGCTGGCTGGAGAGGCATGTTGGTTGAGGCCTAGGTCCACCCCGGACTGTAACACCACAAGAAGAAGAAGAAAAGAGAAGACGAACCCCGACTTAGCAATCTTGGGATCTTTAAAACAACAAAGATACATACACGTCATTGCTACGTCTCACACTCTGTCTTAATTCGATTTAGGAAAGAATAAAAAAAAACTCAGTAGAAACCCTCTATTTGCCTCTATCAAGCAACTGAATTGAAACGATTTTGATTTATAATGACAAATTTATTCACAGCTCGTAATGCCCACACCTTCGAGTGAACGATGATCGCGTTTTTCTAAGGGCTCTTAAACAGTCGGAACATCTTCTTGTATTCGAATGGGACACAAATAAAAGCCAATAAATATTTTATGCACCCCGGGTGAGATCATAACTCTTCCAGCAGTTCAACCTTCCCTGTTGTAAACATTTTATTAACTCTTTGGGGCCTTGTTTCCATCAAACAACGGCCTCATTTGCTCGCCTAGCATGCCCAAAATCTTTATTCTCCTCCCCATTGAGGATTGGCTCGCGATAATGGATCATTAAAAACAAAAACCATCAAGGTGGGAAGAGAAGGTTAATTGCAAACACCCTCGAGAGCGTCGGTAGCGAAGGCAAAAAAAACAAATGCACACGTAAATGCGATATCAAGGAAATCCTCCACTCCACTGCTGGGGAAGTCCTTTTGTAGTGTCAACTAATAGAACAATGCATTGAAACGAATATTAATAAAAAATAAAAATATGAAAACGGAAAACAACGCCCGTTTTAACTGTGAAATTTATAACCTTACTCTCGCCAAAAATTTACCGGAAAGCAGCACCTACTCTGTGTCCCTCCCAGACCAACTTGGCGGCCCTCTTCCACTTCCTTCCATTAAACCATTCTTGAACCTAATTTATTATGAGAAAAGCAAACACAATACCAACTCTCCCATATATCACTTTCTCATCCCCCGCCATTAACGCGAGCGCCACCACCTTCACCAATACCAGCAGCCGTTGAGAGCTGGGTATCGAGTTCATACGTAGCCCAGGCGAAAAACACACCAAACCGGACGTAGGACAGGAGCACAAAAGCGCACAAAAAGAAGCTGAGAATGAAAAAAAAAATAAAACTGAAAGGACCTTAGCATAAATTCAAGGCACACGAGAAACAGCAGCAGGAACACATATCCCGCGTGCAGAAGGCATTTCTAAGCACCCAGCTAATTGATAACGAAAATGAGATTCAGCGAATGTAAACACAATTTAAATTGTAATTTTCACCATCGCGTGTCCCTCGCTGTATCCTTCACCATCGCCACACCAGCGGAGCGCATTTCGTAAGTAGACATCCGCTTTGGCGTCGGATCTCCGCTCCGAATTGAATATTCGGGGACGTTAATTACAAGTATCAACAGTTTAAATAAATCATTTAATTAATCTCATTATGTGTGTGCATGCATACCCACACGATTAGACATGGCATATGCCCCGCTCTTACAGCATTGACACGGTGATTGCGTCCAATTTCGTTTCTCGCCGAGAGGGATTAAACTCGTAGACGGGACGCCAGAGTGAGGGACTATCAAAGTTATTTGATAGTCTTGGCAGTATCCAATAAAAATGTAATCAAAAGTTTTTACCCCCAGCGACTGACTCACTCGCTCCACTACGCGAAGGACTTTTTTTGCAGTTCTCCCCGACTAAGCCAGGCTGAGGGGAAAAAATTCATCCTGAGGTATTCTTTTGTGAGGGACATCAAATTTAATTTTTATGTCCAGTCGTAGTTTTATTTTCAACAGGCCACAAAAATGTCCTTTCCTCGCTGGGGCGAGAGTACACTGTCAACGCGGCACCTTAACTATTTATTCCATTCTTCAGAGTTCCGCCCGCGAGAGGGTGTGCAGTTTTTTGCTTCTAAATGTCCCGGGCGGTTGGCCTCCAAACAATGATAGTTTTTTCGTGCATACATTTTTTTTGGAAGCAGCACAAAAGGATTCGTTTCTGTTCTTTATGTGGTGGCGCTTCGTTTATTTTTTTGTTCGTCAAGTCAGAAGAGATGAGGGACGCCGACCCAGGATACATTTAAGGGTGACTCTTGCCGGAAAGTCATTAAAATTTGCGTTCTTCCCTCTGACGATTGTGACGGTGGCGGCAGGGTTACTGGAGTACCAAGAGAGCAAGGTTGCGTCGACGATAGCCATGACGATGATGTTGATGGCGGGTGAGCGGTGATCATACTCCGGATGCTTATGGTTGCCGGGTGGATGTCCCTTCGGATGATGGAATAAAGATGTTTGACCAGCCAGCTGCCAGTGCACCTAATGAATTGGATACACGGTTTCTGTTTTTTTTTGTGGAGTGGATGGCGGCGATGTTAGAGGGGGTTTTGCATTTTTTCCCCGTGGGGGGCTTTCGATAAGAACTTTTTCTTAATCAAATGGAGAACAAAGGTGAGTGGTTTCATCGAAAAATGGATGCATGTTTGGTCGGTGTTTGGTGGAGAGGGTTTTCTGTGGAAATTGTTTTTGACCTGAGCTTCTATGGGCAACGGATGCTACATGGGATGTGAAGCCCATCAGAATAGAAATTCTGTAATGGTATTGTGCAACAAAATTGAATTAAAGTGATTATCATCTGCATTGTGATGGATAATGTTCTGGTAAAGAAAGAGCCTAAACGGCAACAGTCAAGCCTTTGAAAAATTCAAATCAATTCGGAATCCTCAAAAAGTGGTATTTCTCGTTCGACATTTAACACGGTGATGATTGCTAAAATTGGCTACCTAATGGGGCGGATATATCATTCATCTTGCGACTTCTTTTCTTTGGCATCAAGTTCTTCTGAAATGATGCAAAAATACAACAATGTTAAGCTTTGTGACGCTGCAATAAAATGATAGCCATTATGTCGCAGTCTTCAGTCTTAAAAGATCTATCAAATGCCGATCTCTTTGGCGTCAGTATCAGTGGCTTACCTCATTGAAACAGACCTCGAATGGCACCCCAAACCAGGAAACTTCATAATCATCGCCACGTAGTCCAAAAATTCATAGGCCAACCCATTCACTATTCCTCGCAAATTTCTCCTCATCATCATACCACATTTCATCGGCACCATCTCTATGCCTTCCAGCAACAATTCGTTTGTGTCCTTTATGACGAACGACTCAGCCCCCCTCTCCCTCTCACACACAATACCACATGTCAAACATTCAATTTGAAGTCATTCCAAACCCTCACACTCTGAGAAAGAGATATGATGAAAATGTTGAAGGTGGTACCACTAACAAAAATCACTTTTGTTGCAGTGTTTTAACTAAGGCAACGCACAAACGCGGAAGAGAGTTTATCTTGTTCTATTTTGCAAACATAGGAAGACACGGGTGTTAGTCAAAAAATTGTTTCATATTGGTAGCCTTAGCCTTGTCCTTAGTTGATCATACCAAGGAACGAAGAAGAATTGTTCCACCTAAAGACAAGATAACTATCTATCACGCCTCCAGGATAAACAAGGACAACGTTTTTAGCGAAATAAAGCGCATCTTTGTCGCTGCTTTCTTGATCTTAAGAGAGGCTCTCTCATGAGGTCTCAAGACCACGCTCGCTTTATAAGATCATACCAGTCGATTGCTCTAGAGCAGGCAGGCATAGACGTTCTTATGACGCGGAGGAAAAGGACCTTAGTATATGATCAAAAATATTCTGCGTATGATTTAATATCCTTTTTCTGTAGCACCCGGAGAACTACGCAGGGTATATAAAGGATGTCCCAACAAGAACGCAAGATTTAAATTTGGCGCCATTCGAATTGTCATTGTTTAACATTTGAACAATTATTATTGTTTGTTAGTTGAAGGAATAAGGTTAATAAAAATAGAGCGCTACACGAATGAACCACGCATTCTCATTGTGAAATTGTTTTACCAAAATGGTAAAAGTTTTGCGGCTACAGTTCCCAAATTGCGATCAATTTGGTGTTACAATAATGCTCCAAAAAAGGCAACTGTAAAGCGATTAATTTAAAAATTTGCTGAAACTGGGTCTGTAGCTGATGTAAAGACAACAACGCGCCTTCGACCAGTTCGATCGACCGAAAATATCGCAGCAATACGTGATGATATCGTTCAGACTTCATCCACCTCAATTCGACTCCGAGCTCAGCAAATTGGTGTTTCCAAATCCACTATGCAGCGAATTTTTACGAAAGATTCGCATCTTCATGCATACAAAGTTCAATTGATTCAATAATTGGGTATTGGAGAGACAACATGAAAATGCTGATTTTGTCGTTAAATTATCTTTAGTGACGAGGCCCTTTTTCATCTTGATGGCTTCGTCAATAGGCAGAATTGTCGCATTTGGCGTGAGGGAAATCCTCGAGTGATTCACGAGAAGCAAATGCATCCTCAACGTGTCGCTGTGTGGTGTGGATTTTGGGCTGGAGGAATCATTGGACCCTTTTTTATGAAAATGAGTCAGGTCAGGCGCAAACAGTCAATGGTGTTCTAGAATTGAAGAAACGAATGTGGAGGGGATGTAGTTTCAACAAAACGGTGCCACATCTCATACAGCCAGAGAAACAATTCAATTGTCGCATCAGTAATTTCCCGGTCGTGTTATTTCGCGCTTTGGAGACCAGAATCGGCCGCTTAGATCGTGCGATTTAACACCATTGGACTTTTTTCCTTGGGGTTTTTTGAAGTCGATGCGTATAAGCAGACGACGACTCAAGCCTTAATAGAGGAAATTTTACGCAGCATTACTGAAATACAGCAGCATTTAAACAAAACGGTCATTGAAAATTTCATTAAATAATCGCGTATGTGCCAGCAAAGCCGCGGTGACCATCTGACCGATGTGTTATTCCACACATAACCTCACCCTGTCTATTTTACGATATAATAAAGAATTTGCGATCTTTTTTAAATATCTGCTTTTTATTTAAAATTTAAAACTTGCGTTCTTATTGGGACACCCTTTACAATGTTGTGCAATGGTAGATACGTAAAAATGCCCCACTTCTAACGAGACTGCTCTTTAAAATAAACAGAAAACCCCTTAGATCGAGGTAAAAGACTTGAGAAAAACATTAAATAAACATTTTAGTCTAACCATCGCCAACGCTTGACAATACAGGTTTCTGAAGAACTGAAGACTCCTAAGGAAGTCGTTTCATAGAATGTCAATTGGTCTGTGAATGTTGTTTCTTCTTCTTGTCACTTCTACTAGAAGCCTTTTCTATCTTCGACTTATGGTCAGCACCAACTGTGTTCTTTTTACATTCTGTACCAGCCAGGGACACTTGCCATAAACTCTGTCTCCATACCTCTGGCATTGTACCTCGGTCTACATTCCTTTGCCTCCATACCTCTATACAGACAAGGCCCCGGTATGTGCATTTCTTCTCAAATTGCCTTTGCTCCTCATTACCAGGGATCCCAGTGTGTTTCGGACCTCCCTGTGTCAGATTTAATCAAGCACAGGAACATGAGCATAGCATGAGTTCAATTCTGTGAATTTACTCTGCAGTCAATCCTGGTTTGGAAAGGACCCTCCTGAATTGCGGCATTGGGTACATTATTAAAAGCACCTTCAATATCCAGTAGAGCTCATTGCGTGAGTTTCTTTTGAAGCAATGATTTTTTTTGGTAGTGAAAACCACGCAGTGTAACGCAGTATTCAACGACCTACCTTTCAAATATGTGGGTTACCGTCGAATATAATGTTGACGCAAAGAATGATTTTGTCCTTTCACAATATACGCTGATATTGACAAGGTATAGAGTTTTGAATTGGGTACCAGACTCAGTTTCTCACAACGGCAGCAACGGCATTTGGACAGGCAGTGGACGAGTCCTGGTTATGTGGCCCATGACCAGATTTCTCAATGTCTCCTCGTGAAACTCGGTTTAGCTACCGTCCACCTTTGTCTCATTGGGACCATATCTTTTTTTTTGATTTTACAGATTTGGAAAAATTACTCCAAGAGTTAGTACATGGCCTAATTTGTCTTCGTCTCACAACAACATATATCGCATCATCGTAAAGAAACCCTTTCTATCTATTCTAAATTTTCCAATCTTTGTCATGTAAACTCATTTTAGACATTCTCTGAGATTCTCCAGAAAACGCCTGAAAAACCTTGCCTTCCATCAACTTTTCACACACACAAACATTTATCCGCACAATACCTTCATCACTGTCATCTAAATTCTGAACAGAATTCCCATCGGAAACTTAAATTAATTTATGTATTCCTCGTTTTTTTTGCATACTTGTCCGTCTTCTGTTCCATTTACGGTGACACATCTTCACTTAAATTGTTCGCGTCTATTCAGACTACGCGGCGATGAATGTGTGCGTCCGTATGCCGTTCGTGTTTTTGTAGCATCAGCCTATGTACATCCAGGTATGCACGCTCTAGCCAGCAACGAAGGTAATTACCGGAAACATACCTACGAACAGTAAGAATTTAATGAAATTTTTGATCCTTAGCCATTATTCCACTCATGTTGACACTTATTTTAATTTCCGGGCATCATGCAGTCTACGGAATTCCAACGAGGGTTTGGCAACGCAGAAGGTGGCAGAAGTCATTCCTTGTGCGATCACACGTTCGCTCCGGCCAGGCAGCCTCAGTTCGGCATAGCTCACGTAGTTATAGTCGTAGTCGGCGCTGTAGTGAGTGCCCTAGTGCTGGCGTACACTTTGACCTGTTGTACGTTTGCCATGTAACGGAAAAACCCTTTTGCTCACCATAATGGTCTTTTCTTTTTTATGTGTACCTGGGCTTTTTTGTTGCGTTCGCCTTAATTAAATGAAGGGAAATTTGTCACTCCACACCATCAGTGACGGAGGTAGTTCTTCTCTCTTGGCTGCGCTCGCTGGAGATAGTGTACATGGAAGTATGCTTTATGGGGAGTAATCCTTTCCGTCTTGCCATTTTCGGCATACAGCATGAAAGAATTGTCGAAACGTGTTGTTTTTGTCAGCAACCACGTGGACGATGTTAAAAACTGCACGACAAACCTGACGTTCGAATGGAATCTGTTTTCATTTGGGGGCGCTTTCTGTGCTTCTGCTGAAGTGATGGTAGGTCCTTGATGTATTTGTCTGAAAATATTTTGGTACGTTGTGTGAAACCGACTTTTCCTTTACTTGTGAATATATTCTTCTTATGTATGAACTTCATCCTCATCCTCATCCTCATCCTCATCCTCATCCTCATCCTCATCCTCATCCTCATCCTCATCCTCATCCTCATCCTCATCCTCATCCTCATCCTCATCCTCATCCTCATCCTCATCCTCATCCTCATCCTCATCCTCATCCTCATCCTCATCCTCATCCTCATCCTCATCCTCATCCTCATCCTCATCCTCATCCTCATCCTCATCCTCATCCTCATCCTCATCCTCATCCTCATCCTCATCCTCATTCTCATCCTCATCCTCATCCTCATCCTCATCCTCATCCTCATCCTCATCCTCATCCTCATCCTCATCCTCATCCTCATCCTCATCTCTAATCCTTATCCTCTCATTCGTATCCTTTCGCTCTCTATCAATCTATAGGATTTATGATGCAGCTTATAGTAGCAACAAACCGTACGCCTTATTTCCCCGATTGTCCCTCCATTAAGCCCGGGCCAGCAATCTAAACTATTACCGCCGGACTTGCCGCAGATGTTCATTCCAAAAACGTATCGGCATAGTTCATGCAAGTTTATGAGGAAGCGCGCTGCGAATTTGAAACCGCCCAAACCTCAAACTGTCGCCTGTTTTACAGAGGCCATTAGATAGCAGCTTTCGCACTTTATGCTAAACATCTCATTCCATTTCACACGCCCGCGTGAAGAAGTAAATTGTGCGCCACGACTCTTCCCACCCAACCCTTCGCCACGAATATTTGTATAAATCCTCACTCCTGGGAATCGCTTGCGCTATGCGCGGATCCTATTCCCGGGATATAGCAACTATACGCTATCGCCATCGTGATTCGAATTTGATTTATGTTTATGTGTATTATGTGATGTGTGCTGTGGCGTTGCACGCCGTAGCTAATGCCCAGTTGCAATGCGGATTCGGCCGAAGCCGAAGTGGAGTGTTTTGGGTGTCGAAAAGTTTGCCTTTAGCTTCGGTCGCCAATCTGTTCCCATTCATTGTTGGCTACGTCAGAGTGACTAAAAGCAATGAGTTTGGTATGATACGCTCGTTTTGAAGCAACCGGCTGTGTTACGTGTACCGAACGCTGGATATAAGATACTGCGTTGCGCCCTCACACACACAACAGGAAAGGGATGCGTTGCGGAGCATAGCTGCACGGAGTAAATTGCTTCGCTTCTCATTACCAGTGTGGGCTTCCAGTAGTTGATCTTTGGCATACAAAGTTTGCGAAAAATCAGATACTGGCAGCCACAACAATTCATTTCCATCAGGAGCAAAACTTCTCTTCACAATGGGACTCGGGTAACAAGTTCTAATTTCGCTATTGAAACACGCGGTGCCCTGGAATCTGAAGAGCTACGGTCAGTTCGTGTGGTAGCATCACATGTGACTCCAACAAGACTTAAAGCGAGCTCAATTCAGACGATTGACGAAATCTGTGACGCAGTCAACAAAGCAGGTGACTTTTAGTCGTCCTGTGTTAATCAGTTGTCAGTCGCTTACAGTGTATTTGAAGTCCGCAAATTCGTTTTAAAGAATTTATTAAGGTTCTGATCGGGAACTGTACAACCATAAATCTTACTCCATGTCGTAGGCTTATGGCTCGGATTTCACATCTCCATGAGCCCTACAGGACCTATATAAAGGGTGTCCAAATAAGAACGCAAGATTAAAATTTTAAACAAAACACAGATATTTAAAAAAAATCGTAAATTCTTTATTATATCGTAAAGTAGACAGGGTGAGGTTATGTTACATCGGCCAGATGGCCGCCGCAGCTTTGCTGGCACATACGCGATTATTTAATGAAATTTTCAATGACCATTCTGCATAAATGCTGCGGTATTTCATTAATGCAGCGTTCAATTTCCTCTTTTAAGGCTTGAGTCGTCGTCGGCTTATTTGCATAAACCATTGACTTCAAAAAACCCCAAGGAAAAAAGTCCAATGGTGTTAAATCGCACGATCTGGTCTCCGAAATAACATGGCGGGTCATTTGACTGAAGCAAAAATTGAATTGTTTCTCTAGCTGTATGAGATGTGGCGCCGTCTTGTTGAAACCACATCCCCTCCACATTGATTTCTTCAATTCCAGGCACAAAAAAATTGGTTATCATTTCACGATACCGAACACCATTGACTGTTTGCGCTTGACCTGACTCATTTTCATAAAAAAGGGTCCAATGATTCCTCCAGCCCAAAATCCACACCACACAGCTACACGTTGAGGATGCATTTGCGTCTCGTGAATCACTCGAGGATTTTCCTCGCCCCAAAATGGGCCTCGTCACTAAAGATGATTTTATCGGCAAATCAGCATTTTCACGTTGTCTCTCCAACACCCAATTAACGTACTCCCTTCGCTGTGCATGGTCAGCTGGTTTCAGTTCCTGAATCAATGGAACTTTTTATGCATGTATAGTAGATTTGGAAACACCAATTTGCTGGGCTCGGTGTCGAATTGAGGTGGATGGAGTTTGAGCGACATCATCATGTACTGCTGCGATATTTTCGGTCGATCGACCTGATCGAAGGCGCGTTGTTGTCTTTACATCTGTTACAGATCCAGTATCAGCAAATTTTTCCATTAATCGCTTTACAGTTGACTCTTTTGAAGCGCTATTGTAACCCCAAATTGATCGCAATTTGCGAACTGTAGCCGCAGAACTTTCACCATTTTGGTAAAACAATTTCACAATGGAAATGCGTTGTTCATTCGTGTAGCGCTCTATTTTTATTAACCTTATTCCTTCAACTAACAAACAATAATAATTGTTCAAATGTTAAACAATGACAATTCGAATGGCGCCAAATTTAAATCTTGCGTTCTTGTTGGGACACCCTTTATATAACGACTACTTTGGGAGTTGCTTGAGTTCCTCTCGGATACCTGCACTGTCAATAACTGGCGATGGTAAGACAAAAATGTTTAATTAATGTTTTATTTCAGGACTCGTTATTATCAAAGGGACATTCTGAGATTTGTACATAAGTCGAAATTTCGTTTCCAAATTACAAATTTCAAATCTTATCTGCGAGAAATCACAATCAGCGCACAATAGAACTGTTTATTTTAAATGGCAGCGTTGTTGGAAATTGAGGCACTTTTACATACAAACCTTTTTCGCAAAATTTTGTATAAAGCCGCAAAACAGACTTAATGACAGAGGCCTACAAATATATTCGGTATATACCTAAGTATGTCACAATTGATCACTTACTACTGAATTTTATCGTTGCAGCCCCAGTGGCACCGTACATCTGTAGAAAGAACTATTTGCAACTGCATAGTCTGACCAGAATCGCACACACACACACGCACACACCAGCATGTCTGTTCTGAAACACTGATTGTGAAAGGAGCACCGCAAATCGATGATAAGTAAATATAACACAATAACTCATTTCAGATCAGTGTGAATGCGGTGACAATCGAAACAGTCCCGCATAGTGTCAAACTGGGACACATCCATGACGCAGTCATGCGGAGTAAAATGCAAAAGCCTCACAAAAGTTTGACAAACAGTGGCAATTGCACAATTATTGACTATCCATATGACGTTGTACTTCGGATATATCTGAAATCATGCAAGGATACGTAAAGCTCCATCAAGCACAACCGCATTGAAAACTGAAACATTTCGACTACCGACTCCCCGCACTTGCCCTCATAATAACGATTTATGTTTATCTCCGACAGCTATTCAAATTGAGTTGGGTGGGAATTGGTAAATCTCCCCCACCCCCACCAAACCCCAATCCAACAGGAGTCCTGGCTAACGTCACCATACAGCTGAGGAGTACCACATTACAACACGAGGGGGACGACCAGCTTCCGGCCACACCGCAAAGCACCGCATCACATCGCAGAATAAATGTGGCAATTTGTTGTGCTAGTCCAGCAGCAGAAGCCTCCGCCGACATGGTGTGCTCTGTTGCGTCGAGTATTGAAATTCGTTCGTCGTTGGCTGGCGCTCGTCAACCCACGGTGACAGAAGTGACTGTGGCTGTATTGGCTTGATGGTCTCGTACAATTTGCAAAAATTAATTAATGTTTGCATTTTTACTGATGGCGTTCTGATGGCTGACCTAAATGCTAGGAAATGAATGCGATTGTGGCGGGTATTGTGTTGGTGCCGCGGGAGGTGTGAAAAGCACGAGACAGTGGTTGAGTAAGCCAATGCGCTCGCTTGTTTGCCTTGTTTTATAGCTGATAATTCTAATTATAGTTCCGCGGTTTGGGAATATGTTTGGCGCTGTGAAAAATTTAGATTGCAATTCCGCTAGTAACACAATGGAAGCGGCAGCTACACACGCTGCTGGGGGCAAAAAGTTACCCTATTTTCATTCATAAATGAGCAAAGTTTTTTGAATTGTTTTTTGTACAGAAATGCGTGTATTTGTGCAGGGGTTCGCGGAGAGTGTTGGGTATTAAACGATTAAATTATGATAAGCTAAAATTAACTTATTGTCATAGAGTTGAGCCGGTGGATAAGCCTTTTTATGCGGCATAACCATTAAAACGTTGCCATATGAGGTCGGTCAGCGTCCTGACGTAGTGGGTACCTGCGTTGACTCGCAAACAGGAAAGGAAACTCATGCAGTGCCGTCATGTCTGTTGCAACTTTTGGATCTCTTCCAGCAACGATGCGATTTTCTGGAAATTTCACACTTAAAAGGATCGGATAAGGCAATCATGATCAACTTCTGAAAGCGTGGAGTTACAGCAAAATTCTAAGTTTTGTAGATAAGCCGAATGACGTTTTAGAATGAAGTTCGGTTTCTCAGTGTTTGTTGTGAAGTACTATTGGAGTATAAAGAGTTCGGATTGGCTGCACGACACGCTGAACCTCCTGTATTCGATGCAATACAGCCCCCAATGTACTGTCGTGTATTTCAGTTTAAAGCTACGAAGATTGAAGGGATACTTTTTTGATTTATGAAAAACGTGGAATGTAGAAAAAATGTTATATTTTGCTGGGATAACAAGGCAGCTTTCAAATCACTGGGCAACGTAATGTTAAGCTTGTGTTATAAAAAGATGGTGGTTGCCGTGACGCTGTGGTTGCGGTTGCCGAAACTCTTTGACATTCCACTCGCCAGAAGCGGTGACTACTACCTCTTCAAATAGTTTCGTCTTTCGTGCTTTACGCCTCAAATAATCATCATCTGTAAGTGGACAGAATAACATGAGTCATAAATAGTTTGGAAGCTTCTGCAACCATCAAAACGCCAATCCAACAATCTAAACAATGGGTCATCGCTATGCTATACTACACATTGATCAGGTAGATCAGCGAACACTGAACGTTATTTTGTCCTTCGACTTTTGCTGAGAAGAGAAGAAAGACGAAAGAATCACCGACCGTGTCTATTTATACGAAGCCTTCTCCAACTTAAGAAAAGTCTAAAATCCGATACATTTAACAATATTTGTATAAAAACAGATCTTATGGCCATTTCTGCATACTATGTCGTAATATATTTGGGTATTTCCATGTTTCTTTTGCGCTCCTTTATTATATCTCTCGATTACATTCAACTTTCTCGATGGTCTTGGCTTTCATCGACATTTTTCGTGAAACCTTCGGAATAAACGAATATGTTCCCGTAAGACGTAGGAATCCGTCTTGTTTTTTTTCGGTTGAATGAATTGGACAAGGTTTTCGCTCAAGCAAAAATCATTCACACAGATTATGTAATCTCAGGTACCAAAAACAGATTGTAGCGCACGAACAAAATATACTGCTTTTATAACTTAATTCGTGCAGTTTGCTAAGAGATGGGGTGTCTTGTATTATTCTACTAGAACATGCGTTGGAAAGCTACTGTCTTCGTACATCATTTCAGAATATGCCATTCATTTGAAGCGAAAACAACAATCAATTTTTTTGTTTCACTCAAATATGTTGAACTTTGTGCCTGAAAAATTGTTTTTGCAGGGAGTTCTTCGTCTTTAATATAAAGAAAACTGCTGCGGAAAGTCTTCGTATTTGGTAGAAGTTTATGGTGAACATGCGCTGAGCTTTGTGAGTACCAAAAGTGGTTTGCATAATTTAAACGTTGTGATCTTGTTTTGGAGACAATGAACTACCTGGGCATGTTCGTCAAGACTGAATTAATGTTCATACATAAAATAAACACAAAGAAGTTGAAAAACATAGTAATTTTAATGAAGTTTATCTTAGAAAGCCTGCGAAGGGCCAGTAAGATTATTGTTAGCCCAAAAATCTATGGAAACTAGTTTTAAGCATTTTTGTCTAGAATGTAAGTGTTACTGTATAAATGAATAAAATGCAAGAAAAAAAAAAGCAGATAAGGAACTAGAGGCACGTTTTGAAGATTGTTACCAATTTCAAGAAGAAATCTCAGAATCTTTAAGTGTCACGTAAGAAGTCATTTCAAAACGTTTAAAAGCAGCTCGAATAGTACAAGTTGCACCAACTCTTATCAAACCGCATGAATTAAGTTATTGACCTAATAGTTTGTATAAAAATATGGGTACGGAGTGTTAGAATATAAATATTTGCACTAAGTTTTATTTGGCAATACTTAGAAAAGCCTTCGACACAATTTCACACAAATTTGTCACTTTTAAGTTGAAGATGTTTGGCTTTCCACTTCGAATGTTATGATAGCATAGTTCGAATCGTATCTCAAAAAGCGTATATGTATATGAGGTACTATTTGGAAGTATCTCATAAAAACGATTCACCGCTCCCTCTGGTGTTCCCAAAGGCAGTCTTCTTGGTCCGCTAATTTTCATGCATTAACGACTTTTGCCTGCATCATAAAAAAATTGAAATTTCCATCTGCGATATTGATATAAAGCATATTTTATCCCTGGCTAGTGCAAAACTGCTGCAACATAATTTTAACAATTTCTCTACTGGGTGTCACAAGAACTTACTCAAACTCAATGGTACAATAATAAATGTCAACCCATCGCATTTTTACGTTCGTTTCAAACGTTCTGCAACATAGCCCAAAAGACAATAAACCCTTGACGTAATCTGCGACAGATAATTGAGTTCTGGCTTATATAGCGTATGGTGTCTTGAAACATCGGTTAACGTTGTAACTTTCATCATTCATTTTTGTAACTTTTGTGCACCAAATTCTCGAATACGTTAGCCTACTATGTGTCATTCCTTACGTATTGAGTCTGTTGAATTCAGATTTGCTCTTTTATCCAATCTGCTCTTTGTGGTTTACAATGGCATGACCAATGAAAGTCGTCTAACACTACTGTATACGGACTCTCTCGCCAAACATCGTAGTACTACTGATACTTTTTCTATTCATCAGACCTTTCGGGTAATATCGACAGGCCAGCTCTCCTCCAATCAATCCGTTTTATCACTAACCCCCCTTGTCTGTCTGTGCACTGTACCCCTTTTCCGTATCAATAACCATGGAACTCCTCTCATATGCTTCGCTTGCTAATTACTGTGGTTATTTTGATTTCCGTTACTCAAGGTCAATACCTCGCACTCTTCTTTTCAATTCCTCGTTTATCTTCCGCACCCATCTTTAAAAATAGATATCTACGAGTAAGTTAAGTTTCGATTTAAGTTCTGTTCTTGTAGCTTGAATTAAGCATAAAAAATATGGGATGCTATCCACCGCCAAAACAAATCAAGTCAGATAAAAACTCACACATACATATATTGGGGACTCTGCAAATCTCAGCACTTTGGGTATGCAATATGCATCCCCGTATTTTATTTTCGGTTAATGTAGTTGAGTGGTATCTTTATCTCATTACAGCCACCCAAGAATTTCATTAGTTCTCTTGTTATTCATTGTGAAACAAAAATTTAAAAATCAATTTTTTCCCAAATAAATGTCAAGACAGAGAGCCCTTCAGTCTAGGAACGTCTCAACAAAAATCGCCACCGGCTTTGAAACCGTTTTCAACACATCCCTCTCGTTATATCAGTCAATAAATCTAAGCATCTTAAGGGGACAACGCCCCCATCTCGCTGTTAAGTATAACTTAAGACCAAATTTATGACTCTTATGAGTATAAAAAGTCTACGTGCATGGTCTGTGTAAAATTTTAATTTCCTTCTCCCGTCCGTAGCGTGGATTTATGTCCTCCTAAGACATAATAACAATTAATTCGTGGCCAAAAAAGCCATCTTCTGCTACGGGGTGGGCTTTCGCTAGGATAACAAGGATGTCAGTCCCCCATAAATGTGTAGCTGTTGACAACCTGTATCAGCTCGGAGAAAACACAGTTTTGCTCTCGCAATTAGGAGGAGCATAAATCTACTTAAAAGTGGTGAGCAGAATTTGCGAAACATTGCCTTAGGTGGATGGGGGAATTTGTGTGGATGAAGAAGAGTATCGAACTTTAGACCAGTCACTACTGCAACGACATTCTGGTTTAAAGTCTTAGAGTGTGCTTGATTCAGAGGCATGCGAATGACCCCCCCCCCTTCCTGGGAGCCTGCGTAGGGTTAGTGGTACGTCCTTAGACCAGCAGCGTGAAGGAAAACAAAAGTCAAGGAAAAGGAGAGGTGTGGACAGTGTTCAATAAAGTGCTGTTGATATTGTTCAGGTTGTTTTCTATGTAGAAAGTGGAGGAGGAGTTCAGTTGATTTGAGCAAAGACTTGAGGCAATGTGCAATGGCCATGTAATAATGAAAGTGCTATAGCCATGCAACAATGATTGGCGCTCTTAGAAACTTGTTTTGCACACAAGGGAAAAGGACACCAAGAGAGAAAAAAAAATCAAGCGAATGATGTTGTTGCAGTCATCTTAGAGAGTTTAAAGTCATCCAATGAATACCACCAGCATCCTTTAATGGAGTTTTTTTTTTTGCTCCAGGAGATGACAGGAAACCGAACGCGATTGATGTAATTTGAAACTTTTTCATTTCATCTTCACGTTTTCCCTTTCCCATTTCACAATGATTACTTGTGACATTTCGAGTGACAGCATAGGCCAACAGCCAACCTCCTAATTTAATATGTTGTCGAACTAAAATAGTATGAGCCGTCCGCATCGGCATCCTCCTCGGCGTCCGCACATCAATGTGGTATTGCCTTTGATGTGAAATTTATTTCACTAGCAGCACGATTATCCTTTATCCTGTGTGATGGGTTTATGCCTTTTGAACTTGTGTACTCTAGGCACGTGCCACAGTTCTTGTCTTGAAAAAGGAAGAAAACAATATTTCACATACCTGCACAAAGGGAAACATAAGTGAAGAGGGCCAGAGGGCATGACAGAGGAAAGCCATGAAAGGAAACACCTTCTCTTGATGGATCCCTTCGATGTGCGCATTTTAATCTGATTCCGTTGAAATTTCGTAAGCACGTTCATCCTCAATTCCCGCAGCCAGGAATTGAGGATGAAGCGTTAACTTAGTTGGCTTTACCTTGGAATCATTTGAGCATTATTTGATTTGGATTTTATAAAATTGCATAAATGATATTTCATTTGGGGAATGATTGCTACTTCCGTGGGGATGTTGGGATGTGATTTTTTTTTCCGAGAAAATCAATCACATTAACATTGAATCAGTTGATGACTTAAGCACCCGTCGATGAGCTTTATCTTTGTTCACAGTCACATTCACATTTGGAATACATTACTTTTCTTCTTCTTTAAATGGCGCTATGGTATGAAGTGGACCTAGGACTCAAGCAACAGGCCTCAGCAGCAACAGGCCTAGCACCCAGCTGTCTCCAATTTTCCACTCAAACCTAGTTGCGGTTTTTCTCAACTCGTATGCTCCAGCGGATCTGTGGGCGTGCTCTGTCGAGTTACGGGCTGGAACAGTGTTGTCCATGCGATCTTTATGGCTAGGCCTTGAATTCATAAAACGCCGGACTATGTTAAAGTCGGTGTACAGCAGTTCACATTCACGCTTAATGTGACGTTCTTTCCAAGTCTCGTATATTGTGTGTCCTTACTCGATTACAGCAAACACTTCATTTTGCCATTACTCACCTTTAACCTCATTTTAGCCGCCTTGGGCTTGATGCCAACACACGCTTCATTGACGGCTCGCTGTGTTCAATTTATCCCATCAAATTATTCCGGAATGCTAGCAATTGCACAAGTTTTTGGAAAAAAGTGCTTTTTCAGTTGGCGAGTGAGTTCCGCACGACATTCTCAAGTACGATGTTGAAAAAGTCACATGACAGCCCGTTGCAGTGTTTAACATCTTTTTGGACATAGAGGGTCACGGTGAGTTTGATAGGACTACCAAAACTAAACATAGCGTTGTAAAGCTCGTCCCTATTCACATTGCCATATGTGGCAATGAAACCGGCGAAGAGGTGTCGATTTGGATCTCTAGCAGCTCCTATGGTGATGACTTAGGCCGCCATAACCGCCGATGGTCACTATTCCCTGCTATATTTTTGACCATGGCCTCAAAATTAATGCGACCGTATTTTTTGAATCTGTGTTAGATCCTTGGGCAAGCAAACATTTCGATCGAAGACATTTCAAACCAAGACTCGGCACTGTCTCACAAAGCGCGCGTTAACCAATATTGTTTTTTAAAAACTACACTTAATTTCTTCGTCACAATAGACTGCATATTCTCCTGCTGTAAATTTGTTGGATTTCTCTATCTGGGGTATTTTGAAGGCGAATGTTGATACTAAATAATACCAAAATATGGACCATCTCAAACAAACACTTTGCTGGAAGTGGGGCCAAAATACTGCACAGCCACTTCCATGCAGAGTGCGGATCTTACTGTGATCGCCTATTATTTACCCCAAAGGCGGGCATCTTAAACATTACTGATATGGTTTGAAAATTGATGTATTTTCCAACATTTTTTGCTTTGATACTAACCGCTCTATATAAGGCACTTTGCAAAATAAAACCACCATGTTCGACTTTTTTCGTGGTCGCCGTGGCGTAGTGGTAAGTGTATCGACCGCGGCGCAGAAAGTCTGGGTTCGATTCCCGGACGGGGCTACTCGCATTTTTTTCACGGCACCACCTCTTTCGAGTTGCTGACAACACTCAAAGAGTATCAATTGTCTATGAACAGCTTCTCAAATCTGGCCGTTCGGAGTCGGCAAAAAACTGTAGGTCCCTTCTACTCGTGAGAGAACAGTAGTACGCACAACACTAGTAGTTGTTGTAGAAGCTAGGCGCTGGTCCGTTGTGGGCTGTAGTGCCACTCAATTATTATTATAATGTTGGACTTTGTCACTATTTTACTTATAACTTTTTCCTTCCGTAATGCAAACACATCATATTTACTGCACAACATCCTTATTTCATCGGTAGCAAAACCCATAAACAAGATAAGAAAAAATGCATTCTAAACATAGAAAAGGCCGGTTATTCGGAATGACACCGAATATGCAAAATAATAACACCAAGTGCAAAAACTCATAAATATGAAGTAAAAGTCAATGGAAGAGTGAAGTCTTTTGTTTATATGTTTGTAATTGGGTTAGTATTTGGTCGTGTAACCTTAATTTTTAAGTACGGCTTCACAACGTTCTGGCATGAAGTCGATTAAGGCCTGACGTCGCTGAACAGAATATTCTTCCACGCAACCTGCACAACATCCCATAGCTGTTTTGTATTTTTGGGTTTTACTTCATACATGGCTTTCCTTACATTTGTCCAAAGGTTTTAAATGAGATTCAGGTCCGGCGACTGAGGCGACCACTCAATAACTTGAACTCCATTGCTTTTGAAAAATTCTTTCACCAGTTTGCTCGTGTGTTTGGGGTCATTGTCTTGCTGTAGAATCCATCTAAGCGGCATATCCTACTCTGCATAAGGTTGCATGTTTTATGCTGATCCAAACTCCGGCGGTCATCATTGGTTTTATCCAAAAAATGAGACTAGTAGCATAATAGGAAATTAATTTAATTTATGCTCCGCCGTGGTTTACAAGCTTGATAGAACACTCCGGTTGAAACTCTTGGGTTTTTCGCCTGCGAACAAATGGCCTCGTCCCAGAAGTGCCAAATAAAAATATTTTCGATTAATCCGTCCACAATATATTGCGCCACTTAGAAGGTTCCCAGTTCAGTTGTTCTTTCGCAAATTTGGTTCGTTTTAGTAGGTTGATTTTTGAAAGTAGTGATACTTTTCTGGAACTTCTGGCAGGTAGATTCTTCTTCTTATTGTTGATGTTGCCGCGGGTAAATTTAATTGCTCTTTTATTTCCCTAGCGGTCATAAGCTAGTAACGTTTTACTAATCTTACTCTTTGTCTTTCATCGGCGGGGGTTAGTTTCGGTTTTCTTCCTCTTTTTTTTTCTTTTGAACGTATTTTTGGCAATTCGGCAATTCACTTATAAATTTGTAAGGTTTACCCTCAGAAAGCAAATTGTTTTTATTAAGGCATCATCCATTTTAAATTGCTAACAACGCTGCACTTTTAAAATACTATCTTTTAGTAACTACGGTTTGTGTTGTTGTATGTACATATGTAGTTTAAAGCCAAATATGAAACGAAACACTGGTATACACTCCGAAAACGCTCTTCAAAATAACGAGGTGCTATTATTTGGATGTAATAAGGATGTCGTGCAATAAATATGAGGCTTCCGCCTGACCATTGGAAAAAGTAGTTAACATAATAGTGAAAAAGTCGAACATGGTGCTATTATTTGTCACAGTGCTGTAGGGTACAGTGATGACCTTTTTTTTATTATTTCCAATAAAAACTGGAAAAACAAGTAACGCATACACGTCTACAACAGACAGACAGCTTGCGAAAAGTTCTACCAGTTGGCGCCTCAGTCTGCGAAAGAAGGTTGTAACGAAGCGTTCTATTACGTGGGAAATGCAGCTCTTTTGTATATGCAGAAAATATTTGTGAGTCACAGTCCCTACGGCGTATGCGGAACAATATTTTTATTTTTTCCATCCCGGATTTTTTTCTCACCGTTATTATTTCTTGTGATAGACAGATCTGTGTTTAAATATCTAATTCTAGGTTCTTTGAATTGAGATTCCTACTTTTCACGAATTTAACACTAAATAACTTGTCGTTTGAAGTAGTCATCTTTTAACTTTAACTGATTTATGGGACATACGCAACATATCGCTAAAGCTACCCCGGACAGATATGAACTATTCGAACTCCTATCCCTTCGTCAAAGCCAAACCGGAGTCAAACTAAATATTTTCATACCAACGCCAGAAAAATGTTACACAGCGCTTTAAAAACCGCCCTAAAAACTCAACCCACATATATGGGGAAGCATACATTACATGCCAATATGACATAACGTTGTGGGTGAAAGTTTCATAAGCACGTTTGAACTTCTCCAAGTGATGGCCAGGAGCCCCCTTATCGAACTTTTAGCCTTCGTTAGTCCTGCCTTGAGATACTTATTTGACCTTATTTTACTCAAAAACATTGCCGCTACACCCAATACTCAGTGGCTTCGCGAAATCCCATAAGCTACCAGGACCTAACGTCTTCAGGAATTACTTTTGCGAAATTTGAGAAGGAAGGAAGTCTAGACTAGACTACGAAATCTATTTCCTGACGATCGGCGTGTGAGTCACCGCACCTAAGCTCTATAGTACATCGGCCACGGGGCATATACACCCCTTGAAAAATAACGCTCTTTCCGTATTCAAAAATCCAGTCAAACCTTTTATTTAAACTGTTTTGTTTTCATGCAGATCAACTCACCCTACGAAGCACTCGAAGTCCAATCCATTCACGAATTTTAAAATTCCGCAAGCAAATGAAGTAGTCAAAAGCTTCCCTATACAAATGGCACTCATAATTTTTCACCCAAAGACCAGCCAACCACTTCAATTCGCCTGAAATAGAAATTCGTGTTTACACAATTTTCGACACTTAAAGCATTCCCCAGCAGAAGCAGCAGCAACAGCGGCGAAAGCAAACCCATTCAACCGTCAGATTTTCAGTTAACAATTTCACAGTCGAATCACATCTCCTCCATTAACTTCCCTTAACCAAAACTCATTCCCCATTATTGTGTATAGAGGTGTGTACATCCTAGGTCAATACCACCATTGCGCTCCACTCACATTCGGCATTCAAAATAAAACAATTCAGGCCACGTGGCAGCAATTGTGCCATAGAAAAGCACACAAACACCTGCCACCAGCAACCGCCACCTCTGCCGCTACCACGTCCCCATCCACATTCACGACCAGCCATCAGCCAGCAGCCAGTTAGTTCATAGCCACCAGCTCCAGCCATCAGCCCAGCAGTCTACCCCAGCAGCCAGCCACCAGTCAAGCTTGTCCAATAGTTGTAAATGGAAATATTACCATGGAATTAATTGCTAACCAGACTTACAGCGGAGAAGAAATAATTACATCTGTTCGGTTGTGTTATCAAATCGCACCTTCCTTTCGCTCGCAGTTCCCCTAACAAGGCGTGCAATAAAAATACTTAGCCGGGTGCAGAGTCTTAAACTAAACACGAACGCGCACCGTGCCACGTAGCGTCGCGACGGTTGCACGCTCCGAGTCCAATAAGCCATCATGAATTACTATTCCCTCTGCCTGGGGATTTTTTTAACTCCGGCTGCTTTCAAGTCACGTCACTTCTTAGTGTCCCTCCCCACGCTGCGACGTAAAAAAGGATAATGTCGCGACCGGGAAGTATCAGTAGAACCTGCGATTTTTTTTCCGCCTCCAGGCAAATATTCGTGTACCAAATTAATTCAGAAAACTGAATGACGGCTTTGATGAGTGTGGGCGGTGCGGGTGTTGAGCGCGGTGCGAGGCTATACACACGTTTGACGAGATGATGCATGCCACGTATGAAGCCTGACATAATTTGGCGGCGTCGGAATGCCGTGCATATCTACATCAGCATCGCTATGCGATGCGAAGTATTTCGGTGTGGGAGAGGCAGAGGCCATTATCATCAACATAGTCGTTAGCGTCATATGTTTCGCCAATTAGTTTGTGCCACCGCCGCCGACAAGTGCGGAGGAATCCGTGTGGGAATCCGGACGGGGAGGCTGTCAAAACGTTGGCCTTTAGAGGCAGGGATGCGTGTTTGTTAAATCAATTAAGTTGGCGAAGCATGTTGATTAGACAAAGTTATACAAAACTAACTCAGATTTAAGGCATGTATGTACGTCAATGGTCCGCGGCTGATGTGCTCAACTGCATGCTTGTGTGTGTGTGTGCGCGCCGAAGTTATGATTAAGTTTGATTTCGTTTTGATTTAGGCATTTCACACTCCGCTGAGCGCATTTTATTGGTACGTGTGGTATCTGTGTTTATTTATAGGTTTATGTTAATGCGTCGTCGGATTAATGTTCGTTTTAATGTAATTAGGCTACGGCTTATCGGATGGAGTGAACGGATGCCGGTGCTCTAATCGAACACACCGTTGGTGGTGGATCCGCGGTGAAAATGTTCTTCATTGAGTTTGGAAGGGCAAATGGTTTTGACATTGCCTCCTCTACATTGGATGTTCATGCATGCTTTGATTTGTGAAAAGTATGATGGGAAATTTTTGAAAAAGGTTGAAACAAGAGGTTTTCCGAAACGATATCCGGCCAACCTCTGTTGGTAAAGGTAACCTTCTGAGAATTCCATAATATGAACGTCGTGAAAAGTGAAAGGGAATCGAGCTTAAGCAACTGGTTAGGCGGAAATAAAAACAATTAAGAAATTTACATTGGGTGGGGAAGCAAACAATTCTTGTTGTGTATCCTTTTCTTCTCTTACAAGTTACCAAGAGGTTATTCCTGACTCTTAACGCGAAATTTTTGAAGCATTTCATGGGCAGTTATTTTCCATGAAATTTCCCTTTGACTTTAGAAAACCAATTTGTAAATATATACGTGTAAGACGACGTAATTACCCACTTCCCTATGACAACGTCGATTAAATAAGAAAGGTATCTTTCAAAGAAAAATTCACAACAGACAACCTGTAGACCGACGATAAAAACGAATTTAAGAAAAGAAGCAAAAGTAATAATTAGATAAACACATTACAAAACTTGGTTTGAGAGTGCAAGTTTTCTTTTCGCAGGCAGTAGTCATCAGCTTGTGTTGCAGGTGGCTTGTCCCCCTTACATGGACATCACCCATTGCACACAAAAATATTCGTGCCTAAACTAGCTAAAGGAAGATAGAAGCGAAGAGGAAGAAAGAGAGGGAAGAGGAAGAAAGAGAAGCCTAATTACCCTAACTTGACAACGGACGGAAATCTAACGGAGGAAAAAAAGGGGGCACGGATAGAAAAGAAGGGTGTCCTAGGCCTATGCCCTTACCACTAAACAAGGCCAGAGGTTGCACGCGGAGCTAAGCTGACTATCGTATCGTAAATCTAAACTAATCTTCTTTTCTTAAAACTAAGCCTACTCTATACCTATACTAACTTAAGACTACCTTGCTTCACCCTACTACGAGACAAAGCCCTTTCAGCGTCGTTGCGTGATAAAAGTTCGTTAAGGACCCGCGAGTGCCTGATATTATTGGCACAGGTCGCCATCCCACCCCTCATGTCGCGGTTAACATGACTTTTGCTACCTCTCTTGGCGAATCTCTTTGACAGAGAAGTTAGCCACAGCTCAACGCTCCACTCGGTCTGTTACACCAAGAAGGACGGCCGTCCCTATATCCATCCACATAAAATTCAGAAAAATGCACGAATCGATAGTACGGTCCATATAATTTAAATGTTGACCTTGACAGCGCCTCAAATGGTCCATCCGCTTAGTCCAATTTTGGTATTCTCTGTCCAATATTTCAGCGGGTATCTCAGGAATAAATTCTTCAATGTTGTCTTCCAATGCGTCAATTGAAGCGGGCTTGTCTGTATACACATGAGCTTTAACAGAACCCCACGTAAAATAGTCTAAAGGCGATAAATCGCGCGATCTAGGCGGCCAATTGACCGGTCCGGAACGTGAAATAAAATGTTCACCGCACCGGCATGTGGCACCGTCTTGTTGAAACCACATGTCATACAAGTCAAGCTCTTGCATTTGGGACAAAAAAAGTTCATCTCACGGTAGCGCTCACCATTCACAGTTACGTTACGATTCGCATCATCTTTGAAGAAGTACGGTCCAATGATGCCACCAGCCCATAAACCGCACCAAACTGTGACTTTTTCTGGCTGAATTCGTAGCTCTTGCAATGCTTCTGGCTGATATTCACTCAAAAATCGACAATTCTGCTTATTTACGTACCCATTGAGCCAAAAATGAGCTTCGTCGCTGAGCACAATTTTGCGGTAAAAAAGTGGATCTTCGGCCAACTTTCCAAGAGCCCAAAAATTTTACGTTGCGGTAGGTCGTTTGGCTTCAATTCTTGCACCAGCTGTTTTTTTAAAGGCATCACACCCAAATCCTTCCTTCCATAAAATGGAAGAAGCGCGCAATGAACTTTCTTAACAAAGCACGCATTTTGATAATAGAATTCAATAATGTGCAAGCGTTGTTCGTTTGTAAGACGATTCGTGGTTAATTTATAGACAAAGATCATGTTCGACAATGAAACAAAACACGAAACGTGTGTCTGTTTAGGTGTTTAAGCCAGTGTTGCCAAAAAGATAATAGCAAAAAAATCCCTGTCACTTGGGATCCCCAAAGGGTTTTATTTTGTTTTCTTATTGATTCTGTACTCTTCTTTTGTTCCTTCTTTTCTTTCTGCTGCACTTTAAATTCTAATTTGTTTTTATTTCATCTAGTGTTGGTTTCCACCAATTTTTCCACCAATTTTTATTTCGTTTTCACTACTCACCAAAACACCCAACTTCTCGATCCAATCTCGACGACTTCTCGATTTTTTTTCTTTTTTCTCCCTGTGTCTAGTCTCTCCTCTCGATCTCGAGCTTATTCCCCACCCCGTTCATCCAATGCGTTTCAGCCTGGAAGTGCTGTCTCTTTTAGACTGTAGCTTTTTGGTCTCGTTTATTGTTAATAGTGCTGTAATCGAACATTAATTGACAAACGCGTGCATTGTTTTGGTAAGTAGTTTTCTGTTTCTCTAACTCTCTAAGACCCATTTACTAATTTTTCTTTTCTTTTTAGGGATACGACAGGTGGATGTTTACAAGGATCATCGTGGGTAATTGCTCAAAACAAGTGGATATTTCAAGATTTCTTTTGTTTGCAGATCCCCAGCATGTAAACGATAGACGACGGGGTTGTTGGACACAAGTTATGGAGGTTCTTGGATTTTGTACTAACGTTCAAATTATTTCCTTAACTATTTCAAGAAAACTACCGTTACACTTGGTTTCTTTCGATGCGGCAATCGGTCAAAAAAAAATGTACATCACCTATGTATAAAAAATTGTATTTCAGGGGGTCCAGTGTATCGTGTGATGTTTGGCCTTGAGTAAGGCCCGGTACATCTTGTAATGTTTGACCTTGAGTAAATGCACCCAAGTTTGTGGTCAACAAACTTTGGTGTTTTTTTGGTTACCATTGGTGGCCAGAAGGAATGTACCAGACCAAAACAAACAGTCTACTGTTATAGCATTTCTTATTTAAAGAGCCTTTACGCTCACGTAGAAAATTCTGGTTGCATTGCGCTTTAACAACTAGGGAACCAATTCCTTGTTAGTTTACCATTTCACCCTTTTCAAAGACCGACATGGAAATTATTTCTTTCGTGGCCTTAGTGACTCAAGCAACAATTTTGTTCTCGTTTTCAGTTAAGTTTCAAGGTCTCTTGGAAAGATACTCTGTTTTTATCGAGTTATCATTTCCATTGTCATACTTCTGCTGTACAGGGGAATGGATGTAAGTCAATGTAAGATTATCCAATCAACTTTATTTTGTTTTCTAGTCGAATTTGCTTACAGATTCTTTGAATTGACATTAATATAAAGTGTGTGGTCGCCGTGGTGTAGTGGGTAAGTCGCCGTGGTGTAGTGGGTAAGTGTATCGACCCTCACGCAAAAGGTCTAGGTTAGATTCCTGGTCGGAACACCTCTCATTTTTTCACGGCACCACCTCTTTCGAGTTACTAACAACACTCAAAGAGTCAATTGTCTATGAAAAGCTTCTCAAATCTCTCTGTTCGGAATCGACAAAAATCTGTATCGGTCGGTCCCTTCTAGTCGTGAGAGAACAGTAGCATGCACAACACGAGTAGTTGTTGTAGAAGCTAGGCCCCGGTCCCTTGTGGGCTGTAGTGCCAACCAATTAATATAATTATTTCTACAAAAATCACATCGAGGTAATTTATATCAAATAAGATAGCTAGACGCTTGCATTTTTTATTTTATTTTATCTTATGTGGCCATCAATGAAAAACCTTAAAGATTTACTTATCCAGTCCTGGAGCACCATTCCTCCTTCCACCTGAAGAAACCTATGTAAATCAAGGCTCTCTACTTTCTTCCCCGTTATCGTGTGTAAACAAATTTCAAAGTTCGTACTGCATCAAGAACAAAAGAAAAAAATATTTTTTTCTATAAAATATGTAAAAATTGCAACAAAGAAGTGATATCAACGTTTTTCGAACAACACCGTAAATGCTCTTTTCTTACCCTTATTCATTTCTGTTACCCATATTCAAATTCCTCGATTCTGATGCGTTTAGATAGAATCTTACTGATGGCAACACGGTCAAGCAAAATGTGATCCACGTTTGAAAGATTTGGAATTCTGTTATCCAACACGTCGTCTTTAGAATTGACATTATTGTTAATCGAGTTACATTTGCACACTTATGAGTCGTAACACTTTTACAGGTGACCTCCCTCACCCACCCACTTGACGATGATACTGATTTGAGTATGCTTCCGGTCATTCGCCCGTCTACAACGACGCACGTTACCATCCATTGTCAATAAACCCATGAGTCGTACGTCGTGCACACAGGTTCACACACAATTTCCATTACAACCTCGCTCCGCACTTGCCTGGAAGTTATTTGCCTCTATGTCGTAAACAATGGATTTGAGTGACCCGTAAATCAGCTCGTTCAACTGGGCTAGATGGGTGAACCAAAATGTAAGCCAACCGGCCGAATATATGGGTTCCAATAATAAATCACACTGCTCATCCTGTCCGGCCATCCGTTTGTGGGCTGCCCCGCACCTGGGAGCACTTCCTTTGGAGAATTATCCCGAAATTAGTTACCATGGCAATGGTGTGCCCCAACTGTTGGGCGAATGTACAACAAATCGCCCCGATTGACAGGATTACCGATTTGTGAGCCGAAATCTTGGGGTCACCTGCATGTGAAAAGGGGGGACGTGAAGTTGCCTGGGCGGAGAAGATTCTAGATTCAATTTCCTAGTCTGTTTCCGGCAGCCAGTGTGAAGTTTGATGAAGACATGGTACAACGTGATGCAATGTCACGTTCCGGAACCGAGAGAGTGCCCACTGGGCAGACTTTCGAATGCACTGAAGGCTGCCGTGCAAATCGAACTAAGATGTGCGGAGTAAGAACGAAGCAGGAGTTTAGTTAATTATTCACTCGTAAGGACTGGGCGGCCCCAGAAGCAATTATATCCGAGCAAACATTCACAAGGACGAGAGGAGCTTCCGACTTGGATCAAGGAGGAAGGGCATATTCCCAGCGCATTATATCTCGATAGCTAAGGGATAGATCCGTCAGCTCGATTATATCATTGGGAGCGACCTTTTGTTTGGAATTCGATTTTATGGCAGTAAAGGGATGTATGCACACACGGAGGCAATGATAAATGGGTGGCACCGGCCAAATGGAATCTACTTTCTTTCTTCGCTGCCGTCCGCGTGAGCTTTCAAACTATTCTTGTCGAACGGAGCACAGCAATGCCTTTGGTTCAACGTAAATTAGAGTGTGCGAGGTGGTTTCCTGTGGTCTGGTAATCGGGAGGCGGTCGCGAGCACGTTCTGAAGGCAATTTCGCCAGTTGGTGGTGGATTCTTAGTGTGGCACGGTAGTCATGAAGTTTTCGCTTATCCCCGAAGAAGTTTACGGGTTAATCTCTCTGGGGAAGGTGCGCAGTAATACTTGATTCATGGATCTGTGATAATGAATTTTGAAGGAGTGATTTCGGAGGAAAACTTCAATCAATATGTTGGGCTTGGGAACTCGCTTGAGGGTTGTCCCTATCCTGCGAGGTCTTACGTCCGTGGGGAAAAGGAATGTAGAGCGACTGGCGAGGGTTAGAACCTTCGGAGTCATCGAAGATGCTGTTGTGGCTTGTTTTGAACAGGATTATTTTCTTGTTTTGCACTTATTTGTGGTGAATGTAATGTTGGGTATTTGGATATTGAAAATAAAGGAGAAAACAGAAACCAAACAATCGAAGTCATTTAATTCTTCAATTTCCTTCAAGTTACTAAGATATAGCACAAACTTTAAGAAGTACAAAAATAAAGAGTCCTGTCACGACAATCATAGTAGACACAGGAGCAGCCTCAAGAGGTAGTGGATAAGTTCCTCACTTCTTATACGGGTCTCTACCAAGTTGCTAACAAAATTCAACAAATAATAATCCAAAAAATTCGCCGTTTGGAGTCGGAATACATCGTGTAATTAGGCTGTGACAAAAGCCTCGGGTAAGGGTCTATGTACGGTGCCTAAAAAACGCTAATATGCTGAGTTTTTGAATTACGCGAACATTGCAATTCTGTCTTTTTTACATTCTATTGTCAAATAAGGCCGAGTCACTGTTACTGGGCTTTAAACAAACTAAGGAATACCATAAAGTCAAATTTGAAGTGTAAATACATATGATATGCAGATGGTGTGTGAAAATCACAACAGGACTAGCTATGATGCAATTTCATGAGAAACCCCTATTTAATTTGGCAACAAGTAAGATTTGCTTAACGCAGGTTTGAGGTAGGTGACTGATGTGAAATTTGGTTATGTATAAGCCGAGGCAATTGAGAGAGAGAGAAATTGAACGCACAACACGCGTGATTGCGAAAGATGGTAGATGATGTCCTCTGTTCCAGTGTACACACACAAGGGGTAAAAAATTCGTATTAAAACTTTCCAAACGTCGATCATTTACTGAAAACGCCATTCTTTCATATCGAGGTCGGAAACTTTAAATTTTCTGTGGTAATTATCTGATATTTAGGCTTTTCCGGGAGAGAGCGTCAAATTAGCTGTAGAAGAAAAAAAATCTCGTAGGCAATGCCTTCGTGCTTGTCTCAAAAAATACAGAACACCCGAATCTGGGTACAAGAAATTCCATCGCAATGAGATTTTGTATAACGAAGCCAAGGTGAATAGGGTGGATAATTTGTTTATTAGGCTGATTCGAAGGCATGTTGCTCAAATTCGGGGCTTACTACCCTAACGTCGCATATCACGAGAATGGACGCCGAAGTGGATTCATTCCACCGGAAGCATTCGTATATCTTGATCGGATGGTATTGTTCCAGAAGAGGAGGGACGTCCACTTATTTACCACGTGGTAAGGAGAACAGTGGACAAGCGGCTGCTCTACGAGAACCTTGTAAGGACAGTAAGACCGGTTGACCTCCGGTTCAGTACATCCATCCCTGTTTGCGACAGAACCAAAAGTAGTATGGATCGAGGTTTTCATTGGTGGCTACAACCTCATCAAAATCCAGTTGTCGTTAGCTTTTCCGGCTAACATTGTTGGTCCCCTACGGTCAACTTACATGTAAGTTAATTTAGAATAGGCTAGATTGTAACAATAAAATAAAACAAAAAAATAAAAAAAAGTTAGTGTTAGGTAGTTAGGTAAGTTACTTAGAATAGTCGTAGGTTAAGATATAAATAAATAAATCATATCATTTTAAATATTAGATTAGATTGCTAAATTTTCTCTGTAACAATTTTCTTAGGTGTAATAATATCTACAAATAGTGCATACAATACTGCAAACATAAAATACAAAAGACAACGCCGAAAGGCACTCGTGATAAATATTTAGACTAACTCAGAGCGCCCGGAAATTTGTAACTAGTTTAAGTATTTTTACTTCTAGATTTAAGGAATCAGAAAAAATTAACAATAAAAAACTACATTTGGAAATGAAATGAAATGAGTGCAAATCTCGTTCTGACTTAGAAAAGTGCAAGAAGCCATCTGGTCGGTTAACCGACCCGAAGTCTCCAAAGTCAAATGCTTTTCTGATATAAATACGTTGCCCTTCACTGGCAGTGAATTTTTAATAAAAGCAGTTGTAATTGTATCAGTTGGAGTTTTATTTAAAATTTTCCTCCCTACAGACGTCACAACAGTTTTAAAATTGGGATACCAAACATTGTTCTGCGCCATTGTTCTGCGCCATCTTCCCTCTGAGGCTCTGGATGTATACACAACCCTGTTTAACAACGCGTTGAGTAATGCCTATAACCGGAAGCATTGGAAAACAGCTGTGGTACAGCCAATTCCGAAACGGGACAAAGATAAAGAAACAAGACCCAGTGTACAGGCGCCTGCCTGATCGATATGGAGAAGGCATTCGACACCGTATGGTTAGAAGGTCTCTTCCTCAAGTTGGTCAGGCTCGGCATCAAATTGAAAATTAATTTCCGGAAGTGCGAAACTATTCTTTTTTGAACCCCGCTGTCCAGGGCCTTAAGAGACAAGAAAAGAAACTGGCGCAAGTTCGGTATAGTTGACCCACTGGGTCAGCCGTTAAATGTGAAAAATGTAGTTAGATATCTTGGCATTTGGTTGGACCAGTATCTGTAGCTCGGTAAGCATGCAACTACAGCAGAGCAGTGGATAGTCGGCTCCAATAAGAAGCGGACGTCACTCGTAGCCACGAAGAACTCCTCCGGTTCAGTAGGGCGATCGCCACCCGAGACAGAACTCAGTCTGCCAAAGAACGTTACTTTTACTGGTGGCTCTACCAAAACCAGCTCCCGTCACAGTTCGTAACTAACCCTGAAAGCTGACGTTGTGATCAGTTTACATAGTTTCTAAGCTGGTTCGTAACTTTTTATATAAATATGAAAAAAAAGGTGTAGAATAGCATATAAAATATATATGTCAGGCATATAAATGCCGTATACGCTATGGTGCACATATCCGTAGTCGTACGGATATAGTTAAGTAGTTTTAATAGTACCCCTTGGTTTAGTGTAAGTCAGTCCTACTTTGTCACGTTTTTTTCTATCTTTTCTTGGGCATTGCAATATATGAATATATGTTAAAAAATATAAATAATTTAACGCCCATTATGCCCAAAGGCAATTGTAATTAGAATAGATACAGATTAGCTTAGAGCACCTGTGTAGGGTCAGTTCAATAAGCTAGTTTTAAGTATTTTCCTAGGATTAAGTAATTATACTTCAAACATTTATTAATTAAAACGCACAAATAAAAAAAAACAATTTTAAAATTTTATAAATCGTTTCTTTCATATGATTGTAAGAAATATTTGCATTTTTAAAGATTTCTAAAAATAATGTACATCAGGTAATGATAATTTGAACATAATTCAGGGTTGAGTGGCTGATGTCCAGAAAAGACCAAAATTAAGGAAATTATTGCAATACAAGGTCACTATTCTTAAAGGGTCCCAAAGATCATATATTGTCATACATCATAAGATCATACATTCGATGCTGTTTTCCGACTCAATTAATGAGCCCTAAGATAAATAGAATTTCAATTTTCCTCAAATATTTTGCAATCCCCGCATCAACCAACAGTGTGAACATTAGTCTTCGGCAAATCTTCAAGCTAAACCTCTACAAAGATACTTCTCACATTCATAAAAAAAGAAACAAAGGGAGCAAACGAAATGACTACACAATCAATCATTTAAAATGATATTCCGAAGGAAATAACAAAAAATACCAAAAAACAAAATAAACAAAGATTCGACAGCAATTCTGATACAATAGATGATGAACTGTCATATCCTTGTCGTAACAATGGCATCTTCTAACGAAGCCTATCACAAAATTCTGTCAGAGTTTACAATCGTTACACAGTCCCACTCCCTGTGCAGAATAAGGGGAAATCTCTAAAGTATCTGAAACAAATAAAATTCCTATCGCATCAATTATTCAGCCAATCATCGCTCCAAAATCACATCTAACAACGAAGATACACAATCCATCAATAAATGATTTACATAAATTCTGCATCGACATCTTGTCACATTTGTCACCATCAGCAATTCATCGGTACGGCCGCTCCATCACGGCTCTGGGCCATGCTCCCCGAGCAGCAGAGGCATCGCCAGCCACCATTGAGCTTGCCTATCAAATATTCAATTTGGATTATTTTAGTGTCGGTCCTTTAAATAACATAAAATTGACGACGTCATCGAAAGTACAATAACTCAATTCGGCGAATAAATTGTCCAGAATAACAATAAAATTGGAAAGAGGATTCGAAAACGAACAGCGGAACAGAAAAAAAAAATCTCAAAACGCGACCGAAAAGAGTGCAAAAAACGACGAGCCCAAAACACCCTGAAAAAAACCCGAAATCGCGAAATCGAGTGCAAATAGCGGGGTGTATTCGTTTGTTTCTAAAACGCTCCGTAGTATTGTGAGCGTATATAACTCATTGAAATTTATTTATGAAATATCCATTCGTCAAATGATTTGAATACGCAAAAATCCAGCTCCCTCTTCGTTATGAGACTCGGCGAGCAGAGGCGACCCTCTGCGCGCTGCCTGCAAAATGGAATAAATTATTTTCCGTCTAAAAATCAATGAAAAGGATATTGACGAAGGACTAAAAGCCGGATATGTGACGGTTTTTTTTTTATCCCGATTTACATTTGTTTTGTCAAATCCTGTTGTCCCACTCGATGGCCCATTCACGTGTAACAAAAACATCGGGAACGGCTTGAAATGGGCGAGGCGCGTGTGCTTCGATTCGCACAGAATTTAGTATGAATTGATTTTAAACTTGCATGCGTTTGTCTCTGAACAACAGATTTGGAGGGTTTGACTGCGGCAGCACAACCATTAATATCTGTTCATAGTGACTTACCACAACAATTCAAACTGGCTTCTTCGCTTTTGTTTGAATCTGAAGTTGGTGAGAATATGAGGACGTTTGAGCGGATTCCGCGAGTAGACGAATATTTGAATTTATAGAACACAGATATTCTGGAGAGAATTATTAGAGTTGTAATCCGATCCCTCAGACTCATTTCAATGTGCTTTGTTGTGACGATAGTATGCTAAGCCTTATACTGCAAGTTCATCTATTTCATTTCTTCTCTGCTCCGTCATGGTTGATACAATAATCATGACTTTGTAAATCTTTGCATAAGGAAATCACCTCTGACTGTGGAAACTATCAGGTTTCTCAAAAGGGGTTTCTATGCCGAAGAAAAGCTGAACTAGAGATACGAGTAAAACTGTGTGTTGAAATTGACCAAATCAATTATTATTACTGTTTTTTTCCTTCGTCGGCTTTCTTGGTCGCTGTGGATTCTCAATTAAACAAGGTAATTTCATTGTTGTTTTTCCCAACGTTTCGGTTCTATTTAAACAATAAAACAAACATAATTTCTTTTTACATGCCTACATAGTAAAAATATAATTAAATAAATGTACAATAGACTTACATTAATTGTGTTGATATTGTTACGTATTTGCGAACGCACCCGAACTAGTCTTGCGGATTTTGACAACAACTGCATTTGACGATCTTTTTCGGAACTGTCACAAGATGCGAACGACCGTCTCTCTCGTGCGATCAAGCAGACGAAGTGGTGTTTTTTTGAGGTTAGGAAATAAAAAAGCCTGCTACAAATTTTTTGGCATTTTTAATTTCAAAATTCATAGTTTAATTGTCATCGTTGTGGCTCTCCAAATCCACGAATATGCAACAATATTATAAAAATTTCTGAGTCGTAGATGTTCTTTTCAATTATTGTTACGAAAAGAAGGGACAATTATTAAACTAGAACTAAACTAGCACAGAGTGATTAAACAAAAAATATTCAGCACTTCTTTGTGTGAAGATCAGTCGTGAATGATGGGAAATTTTAAATTTGAATTTAATGCAATACGTCTAAGCCGTTACAAGTGCTGAATTTACGACAGATATGTTCTCTATTTTCTGTTTCTTATTCATGTTGTTGTTGGCCTTGATTATGTGCAGGGCTTCCAGAGTGTACCTTTTGCTGGTATGTTTTTCCGTTTGAAGGATTTTGACGTCATCAAGGTCGGGTAGATTGTTGGTCTGAACGCGGTCTGCTGTTTTCACTGAGTTCTTGTTATTGATGTCCAATTTATGACCAGCTCGTCCTTGAAAAAGAAACTGTTTGATGGTGCCTATGTAACATAGATCACAGGATTCATTGTCCTTGCTCTTGCAGCTGATTTTGTGGACAACGTCAGTTTTGGTTCCTTTGTCTGTTTTTGGTTCAAGCTTGGTGAAAACCGATGCTAGCGTAATCGAAGACTGAACGCTACTTTTATATTGTTACACCGATTAGCAATTGTGTTCTTAAAATTTGTCAACAATGTTGGGATTTTTCCGGAGGAAAACCAGCCAGTGATTCTGTGATAGAGAGCATAGCTTTTCATCTCCCACCACGTCAGCGTCAAACAACCGCCACCTGATCCGAACAGAAGCGGGACATTGACAAAGAAAGTGCTCTGTAGTGTCTTCACCTTTTCCAAGGGCGTCGCAAGGGGTGTCTGCACTAAGCCCAAGTAGGCTTAGGTGCTTAGCGAAGGTGAAGTGTCCCGTTTGTACGCCGACAAGTTTTCTGCACTCGTTTGTGTTTAAAGATAACAGAAAAGCCGCCGATTTCTTTCTGACGTTTGGGAGCATGCACTTGGTCAACCTGCATTCTAGAGAGTCGTGCTCTCTATGGTTGTGCTCTTGGAAGACTTAACCCTCGACGGACGCCTTAACCAAGGACGCAGGTAGTCCCAAGGTGGATTGGGGCCCTACTTGCAAGTTCATAGGTACTTAATTGTAAAATCATCTCCGAACAAAGCAAATTTCGGAAGAAAAGTCTATGTGTGCGAAATTGAAGAAATTTTAAATCAATACGCCGGAAGCTCCTCTAGGATTTTGTTCGTTTATGTACGAAATTCAGTGTATACATACCTATTCCCTAATCACTCTTCACGAACTTGTCAAATTTGAGACTATATGGGTTACAGAGATGTTTTTTTGGCCTTTTTGTTATGGGCATCATATTCGGAATTCTGTGTAGAATATTCTCTACAGAAATTTAATTTTTTTGAAAATCTCTGAACGCTTCAGAGAATAGTAAGTAGGTTTATAACATTTTCGTTTTTGATTCTGTTTGTATAATGCAAGTGAACATATTGATAGCCACTTAAACTGTTCGATGTTTTTAATTTTGTCTACGGTTCGGCGGCTTCATTTGAAATGTTTCCTTTACCTGATAACGCAAATTTAGCACAGTCTTCTTAATAATGTTGTTGGATCTTAGGTCATTTCGACTTGTAACGTATTCTTCAGCAATAACAATAATAATAATTGAGTGGCACTACAACCCACAATGGACTAGGGCCTGGCTTCTACAACAACAACTCGTGTTGTGCGTACTACTGTTCTCTCACGAGTAGAAGGGACCTACAGTTTTTTGCCGACTCCGAACCGCGGGATTTGAGAAGCTTTTCATAGACAATTGACTCTTTGAGTGTTGTCAGCAACCCGAAAGAGAGAAAAAAATGGGAGGTGTCCCGTCCGGGAATCGAACCCAGACTTTCTGCGCGGCGGTCAACGCACTTACCACTACGCCACGGTACCCACCTTCTTCAGCAATAAGCATAATGCTATTTTGTTTAATTTTCTGCTTCTATCTTAATCCTGCGAGTTTGGGTGTTCTTATACTTTGCACATATGTTACATCGCCTTCGTGAAAGTAATGAACGCAACAGCTCTTTAAAGTTTTGCTGAATTTTCTAGAGTTTGAAAGAAATAATCGCTTGTGACGTACTTCAGAGATTGTAAGCAGATAAGTCGGGATATATGATCTAAGGAGATCTACATGAGGTTGGGGTGGAGCGGCTAGTTGTCAATTAGCAGGCCTATTCTCACGTCACGCACATACTATTCTTAAGTACGCTTGAAACGATTGTGTTATGTAGCTATTGTAGTGCCCCTCACTAATGTTTCTGAGTTCAGCTGGTTTGTCAAAGAAGTACTTCCTTATTTTGCAAGACCTAGGCAGTCGCAGAGGAGTCAGCAGCAGCAGACCATCGTTTTGAGTGATGCAGAGCCGGGAGTAATGTGTCCCAACAGCGCAATGGAATGTAACTTCCATTCTGTTCCATAGTTGCGTTTTAGCTAATCTAACGAGTTTGAAAAAAGCGAAAGAAAGTTGTGACGAAAATCCTTTGCTCAGAGGACAAGTGGAGCTCTCTGATTTTAATTCTTTTTGTTCGCTCAATGTGTGTGGAGCAAAGGGAATGGAAGGCGCGTCGCGGGATTTTAGGTGTATATTAAAGCATTTAGCCCTCTCATTATGATATAGACGGCACTATAGGGAGGTTTCGAATAGAAGTTATGGCCTCCATGGAATTTGCAGCCTGAATGTCTGAAAAGATGATTATAAATCTTTTGGATATGTCACTGTTTATCCTGACAAAATTCGTTTAAAATGAATGCATGTGCCTCCACAGTGAACTTCATTTAAGTCACGCGAAATCCACATTTTCATAATTTGATGTAACAACGAAATCCAAAGATCTTCGGTCAAAAGTCGGTCATGTCGTGTTATATTGTTGCATTCATCGCATTACATGTGTTCAACGAGATAATCCACCACTCTTCATACAGTACAGCGACAAAACAAAGATCAACCGTGTATGCAGCTGAAAATTTGAATTTCATTGGAAAATAACTCGATTTCAACGGTGACGTCTGACATCGCGTCTCGGGGACACCAGATAACTGCGGTAATTTCGCAAAACGTTCCTCCGCTGCAAGTTTGTGACACCCCACAACCAAGCGCATTCCATTGTTGCAGCATGTTATTATCTCTTTTTACATGTGCCCTCCACTTAACTTTCATCCGCTAGCCGTTCATTGTCAGAGGCTTTCAAATAAAAACCCATGAATTGCCAAAAACTTTACCAACTACACAGCACCGGGAAGCTCGTTCGCTCATGCAGCAGCTACGACGACGACAGCACCGATGTCCCGTGGCTTAACGAAGGACAAGTGTTGGAAGTGAGAAGCCATTCACAGTACATTATCCTATCTTGAGCGCAGAGTGGACCGGGAGTACGTTAAGAGCATTCACTGCTCTGCATTGGCATGTTCAGTTGATTATCCTTGAAAGTTATTTCGTTGGCTGAATGCAGTTTTTTGTCTTCCCTATTTTTTCGCCGTCAATGTTTCGGGAACAAAAATGTGAAAATCCCTTTCTTGCTCGGCGGTGAATTGAAAGAGTTTTGGCAAATTCATCTTCCGCAGAAAGTTCACCGCTCTACGGAAAGTTGACCAACAAATAGAACAAGATGGGCCAAAATTGAATGCATGAGTGCGGGCTCGGGAATTATGTGGAAAACTTGATAAATGTGATACAAGTAAACTATCACGGTTCTGAAAATGTGTGCCGTCTCTTTTGACGTTTAAATAAGAGGGTCCCTGGGGGGGGGGGACTGTATGCATTCTGTCGGGTTTGCTGCAGAACGTGTGCGTTTATTTACATTTTGTGGTTTGACTGTGGAGGAGCTCCAAAGGGGCATCCTGTTTGCCGTGTTCAGGTACCTGGGATCAGAAGGCAAAGAGTGCTTCATTTCTGAATTCAGTAAAGTTACTCAAACTTGCTATTTCCAGGAATATTATCTGCACTTACAAGTGAAGGAGAAAATATGAACGAGGATTTAGGTCTCACAAAGTGACCACATGTGTACTTAAACAAAAATTAAATGAGAAACTATCAACCCATTTGCTGCACGACGCTTGAGATCTGAGAAAATCGTCATGTCTTTTCCGTGAAAGAACTGACATATTCTAATAGAGATGATAAAAAAAAACCTTATTCTTCCACGCAGAGTGCACTCAGTGTACTCTCAGTACCCTCTTAGACTTACGATGTCTTATTTATATTCTCAACCGATGTTCTTAGGGGTGACAGTGTGTTGGTTGGATTGGTGGCCCTACATCTGTCAATGGACCAGGTTTGAGCTTCTCAGAATCCAATTATATAGGGAATATTATTTTTCTGTCCGGAGTGGAGATGATCTACAGTTAAACGCTGACTACGAATGCGAAAGTTTAATTTCTTCTCATTGACTCTCTCAGTGAGTTTTAGAAACTAGGGGGAAATTTGTCGCTAAGCAGGGTTCAATTTAAGGTCTACACCTATGATGAAAGCATAGACAGAACTTTCTTTTCGAACAATTCACGCAGCCACGTACGGAGTGCATATGAAGATCCCTTATCACTAAAGTTTATTCAATAGTTCGGTCTCTAGAAAGCTTTCATATCTGAACGCTATGCACCAATTGCGTTTATTGAACGGGCTTGGCATCTTATCCAGCAATGCTTGGGAGTCAAAGGCACTTTTGGAGCTTTGTGGGACAGATTTCTAGGTCCTTAGAACCGATTGCGTTACATTAGGAATCAGAACATAAGCTAACACAGTGGTCCACGAACAGTAATCTTTTCTACCCATAACACTTTTCAAAAGTAGGAACGACGAAGTTAAATAAAAATCTTGAAGTATATTACTCATCCTCCTTAGATCCATCCACTTAGGTGCAGAAAATGTTTAATTTCACAAGTGAATACATGCAATGAATGAAAGTGCGAATCTCAAGCTAGCATATCCTACTTGCATTGAATCGTGTGTCATTCAAAAGAACTTATGACAGTCAGCCCAAAGGCCTTATGAAATATGCTTCATTCAACGCAATTTTCTCATGAAGTTCACATTCATGTTCGATCAGATGTTTCATTACACTCGCAAGCTGCAATCGAAAAGATTCGATTGACAAGTATGCGCTTCGCTCCAGGAACATATCTTCAGATCCGCCTTCATCCGTATGAGCGCGATCCGAAGACTCAAGCACTTCAGGCGGGATACAATCGACGCCAACGTGAGTAAGAAATAACAAAAAAAAAAATTCTTGAAGTTGAATGCATTCACCTTCACACTTTCACACACTCGCTACAAGTCCTCGCGGGTATCATCGCTCCTAAGAAGCTTTTCATTCCAGTAGGCAGGCACACAGGAATGGAGCGATGGAGCGATGGTGAATCCTGCTTGGAATTAAATTTTTTTCTGCCAGCTCTTTTTTTTTCTGGTAAACAATGCAATGACGGAAGAGGAACTCAGCATTGAATATTCCTCGGACGTGATGTAGTCTTGTTGCATTTGCAGCTGACTCTCATGACGTTTCCGAAAAACGAGATGAAGATCCTTTTGCCTTAAGACCATCTGTTGACGTCTCAATGGACAAATGTGTTCTGCATGGTGAGCAAAGTAAGTCATGGGAATGAACTCATTCCGCGTGGCAAAGCATCGTGTGCACATTTTCTACATCAGCACTTTCAGTGATAGAGAAATGGAAGGAGACAGCGACTTTCTCTGGCTTTTTCGATTTTCTTCTGTACTAAGGAAGGAAATTTGTTACACGAATTGTGTGAAACTGCACAAAGGGAAGAATATTGTCGCTTTGATTGTGGTCCAAGAAATCGAAATGTGTATACAGTCGATGAACCTTGGAAAAGGAAAGGTGAGGTAGGTGTTGACAATAGAAGTATCCACGGATGTTTGCGATGGTCCACATGATTTAATCCAGATGTCATGTACAGACATTTCGGCTTTTTCGAAAGAGAGATCCACATGATGGTGCATGGGATGTTTTACAGAAAAAAGATAAGGTCTACAGTTGTGAAGCGATTTGACGTTTCTATTTTGACCGGTGCCTTTCGTATGAGTGCTTGGCTCTAATGCTTTAGCTTTTAGAAGGTATTCATAGACCAAATTCAATTCGCCCTCATGTCTACAGACGACCAGAGAGGAAGTCCTTTTTGCTACTCAACATATTTCCAGATGGTCAAACCCGTCAATCAACTCATTCAATCTGGGAATGATTTTTTTCTCAATCTTGTCTTCGTATAAAAGAGAGCAGCTTTATGTAAGCGCCAGTCTCGAGACGAAGAACATTTTACACACTTGAACGAGATATACAAAAGAAATGCTCTTGGAACGCATTTTCAGACACGTGGATGAGCGCGTGGATCAAACCGGGCTCAGCTGACTACAAATATGCTGAGGTCACTGCTTAAACTTGCAGCCCAGTCGGAGAAGAGAAGGAATAAAAAGACTGTCTGCCACATTGGATGATATTTTTTTGATTGGTTTGAGGATAAACTGACCTTTTTTTTCTTTGTTAATGGCTACATTCCGGGGTGAACTTATGATTCAACCAACAATGCTCTCCAGCTGGCACAATTTTTCAGCAACGTCTTTCAGTTCAACCAAGTTGGTTGATGTCCTTCCCCAGTTGTGTGGTCGGAGGGCGTCTTCCATTTCGCTTTCCTAATGGTTCTGAATCGAAGACACTTCGGGTCCTAACACTGGTGTCATTTATTCTACATGATCTAGCAATCGTATGTGTTGAACCCGAAGAGGCATGCGTCTAGTTGCCTCGGTACAGCTTATACAGTTCGTGGTTGAATCTTCTCCTCCAGATGTCATTAAATAAAAGGGGACCAAAGATCGCATGTGTTTATAACGTTTCTCTCAAAACGACCAAGGACTTCTTGTTCATGGGATGGGTACTCAGGGCAAAGTTGGTACTTGCACAGAAACTGGTAGGATGCCATGGCGATAGTTGCTTGTGCATAAGTTAAGTTGTTCCTTGTGGCGTCCCATGGATATGACAAACTAATGTATGTTGCAAACCCTTTGGTCGAGAGTTTAAATAATGAGCCAGCCATCTTAGCTGGAGGTCATGCGTAAAGTTAACTCGCTCACCACAACAAAAACTAGTTCAGAGGATACAATGATGTAACTCCTGTGTAGTTAAAGTTGAGTCAGGATACATTTGATTGTACCCCAACAAAAATATTAATCGATAAGTCTCTTGAAATTAAGCTTGCTTTGTAACTGTTAGTGGTCTCCGTGGCGTAGTGGTAAGTGCATCGACCGCCGCGCAGAAAGTCTGGGTTCGATTCCCGGACGGGACACCTCGCATTTTTTCACAGCACCACCTCTTTCGAGTTGCTGACAACACTCAAAGAGTATCAATTGTCTATGAAAAGCTTCTCAAATCTCGCCGTTCGGAATCGGCAAAAACTGTAGGTCCCTTCTACTCGTGAAGAACAATAGCATGCACAACACGAGTAGTTGTTGTAGAAGCTAGGCCCTGGTCCGTTATGGGCTGTAGTGCCTCTCAATTATTATTATTTGTAACTGTTACAAAGATATTAAGTTCCAAAATTGAAGAAAATATTCCCTCTTTCCAGTGCACAAAATATAGAAATGAAAACAAAGCACCAATTTCCAATGAAAATTGTCTCGGTCATTGGATTTCATGGTTTCTGTGTTATTCTGCAAGAACCGCAAAAAATGTAAAATCTAAAAATCCACAGTGAAAAGTTTTAAAAAGATTTCTGAGAACAGAAAATATAAAACGTTAATATCATGTGCATATGAAAAATTCGAAGAAATTGCAGATTTTTTACCTCGACCTCGTACATCTCCATGGAAGTCCAGCAATCAAACTGATATTGCGTGGAATAGCAAACAACCGCGTAACGCGTACTGTACACTGATGCTTACTGGCTATGCATACATATATGGAATTTAATACAAACCATATACATGCAGAGTTGTGTGTTAACTTAGGAAAAATCAGTTAGTAGCAATTTGTACACTATTGGATTTTATTTGTACGTATTTGATTGAATCTGTCTGGTAGTCACAACTTAACTATATAGATGCTATGTTCTGGTGCTACTGTAGGGCAGGAACCCATCGTACTTCGGTTCCCGCCTGACCGTGCGGTAAGCCCCTTTGGGGAAGTGTCGTGTTGGCTTTGGCTTGCAACCCAATATCGCGAGGTGTACAGTGCTGACTGGTCAAGTTTTTTTGTTTAACCCAGAACTAGGTCATGCGGTTAAGGGACTTTTCCGGCTCAGTGTGGACTTCCATTCTCAACCGGGTGCTAGGACCCAGAGAGAAGTAGAGGTCTCAGAAAACACTCGCCCCAAACCAACGTGGGGTGATTGCCCCACAAGCATGATCTCATTTGCTACTTGGGTAACTTAGGCGTCTAGTCTTGCGTTCTCTTAGAATCTTGGGAAAATTAATTTATTTCGATTTCTTGTATCAAATAGGTCTTTAAGGTAATAAACCTAAATGTGGTGTTTCCACACTTGAGCATTTTATTTGATATTATTTGCGTTTGCCCAGGTGAATATTCGAAAATTTGGTTGCTGGTAAAATACTCTAATTGTGTTGTATTCACATTCTCGTTCAGAGGGATCGTTAAATCACTTTCCCAGCAGACCAAAAACTGCAATTCCGGAGAATGAAGTAGAGAGGAATTATACATGTTTTCTGCACTCCCTAAACTGCAGAAACTCGCTTCCCTAAGAAAATTTCAAAGAGCCGCTCTCTCTATGCTAAGCTTGTACAAATAAGGAGACGGGTTCAAAAGTCATGCATTGTTGATCTCACTAAATGTACACTGTTTTCGTTTCAGCTTACGTCCGCCCTGAAGTTATCTCATTTCCAAATTGTATTTTATTCAAAGAATGTGCGTCTGCGGAGAACCTCCAATCATAAATCTCCCTCCCAATTAATCATTTTCCAGTTAGTAATCGCGACTCGTGTGACAAGAACCATGCAAAATGTTGTGGGGCGCTCAAGACCCTCTTCGACAAAAACGTCAGACATGATATGTAAAGAAATGAAAATAAACCTCTAACGTCACTTTTATAGTTTTCACCTTCATTTCGCGTGATTCTCCCAGATTTGAGGAAACTTTTTCATTCGTAAAACTTTCAAAAACCACCCCAGCTCCCGCACGAGGTCATAAATATCAGCTTTCTCCCAAATTGGAAGTCAATCCAATCTTTAGTGTAGTAATGCTCTCCTGCAGAAAAAGGGGGAATTGTCGGCAATTTTAATTTAAAAAAAAAAACTTTTCCCAACAAACATTATCCTGCCAGTGGTCGATTGATTTATGACACCATTAAAGTGCCACAAATTATCCAAGAAAATCGGAAAAATCTCAAAAAAAAAAGTCCTGAATAGCCTGAATAATTTTCGCAGCGAGCGTTTGTGGCAGTGCTCTTAGTTGGACAGTCTTTCCTTATTTGTTTGTCTTGGTAAAAGTTCAACAGAGAAAAAAAACGTAAAAGAAAAAAAAAAGACGAAATAACCAAAAATGTTCCTTTATGACCAATAAGTCCACATCATTGAGAGTTTTATTGAATCTTTGGCTGGATACGCGCGGAGAGACTGGCACTGAAAAATTCCCATCAACTGGCCATTAATCACTTTAACACGAAGGACGGCCTCATATTTATTCTGTAGACTGACGTCAAGAGGAAAAGTTTTCGGAAAAGTTTTCTGTTATGACTTCATCTTTTTGCTTCTTCTTGTTCCTCTTCTTGGGCGAAGTATAAACATTTTAGGCTGCTCACTGAGAAGTATGGTCAAAATCTGCGCAGCCATTGCCCGGGCCAAATATGTTTGACAACAAAATCCATTTCAGCCATTCAACTCTAGCAAACCGGAAATCCTTTCATGTTCGAATGATTAATTTCGCCCTCGTCCCCCCCATCTGAGAAAATTATTTCCATTGATGGCACTGGAGATGGTGGATGTCTTTCACCTGACTTCGCCAGTAGAAATCACGTCCCCTTGAATTAACCTCGACGGGAGAACACCAATTTCTGACAGACAGACATCCACATGTGCGCTGGGCGAAGCGCTGAGTATGGAGGAGAGCTGCCATTAAGGACGTGGAAATGAATGAAAAATCTAGCTAATGACTAAGCGTCAATTTGACAGGAGATTAATGGTCTGGAATTTGCATGCAGTGTTGGGGTTCTTGTTTTTTTTTTCGCCGCTTCTCCCTCCTCGAGGGAGATGTGTCAAAGATACTTATCACACATATATAATGGATTTGGCACTCTTGCAATTTACTCGTTTATGTGCTCACACGTCGAACACATTATGTGTGCGTAGGTGTGAGGGGGCCATGTGGAACTTGTTAAAGCGAACTTTTCCACTGTCGCAGTTGTGACGTGCTCGATTTTGGTGAATGACAGGAACTAATAAATTGCCTGCCACGACGTTAGTTGTTGGCAGAAGGCTGGTACTAACAATTGACGTTTTGGTGGAACTTTTTTCAATATTTATGTGGCGATTACGCAATTATGTTGCCTGTTATGAGATACATGTCGGATGTAGATGAGTACGAGGGAACACGTGTGGATAAAGCCGCGAAGATGGAGTGTAGAGGGTACTTTAGCAAAACAGTTTATTCAGCTAAACAATCAGTGCTATCAATGCACAAAACGTTGCTATTTAAACGCGTTGGTTACAGAAATTGGACTTTAAAATGCCTTTAATGTAATTTGACAGTGTACAAACAATAGGACATACAGAAAAGATTAAGTACCAACCTTAGGAGGTATTATCTTGATGGCTGTGCAAGTCCACCTGAACTTTATAAAGAGCCGATATTTTGGGAGAATACTCATGCATGTGATTGTTGGTACTGTTTGGGTTGGTGGCATCTGGAAGGGGAAGACTTAACGACGAACTCTAAAATCTGTATGACGGCCTGCAATACATAGCTTAAGATGACGTAACTATGCACAGTGTATGGAAAAAAAACAGCTCCAGTCGGAAGAGTCTTTTTGATTCCAAGCCAATGGGACCACAGGACGTCCTCAACTTAGAGGCCGAGCACATGTGGAGAGGGACCCTAAACAACTCTTTGTTCGAAACTTTAAGTAGCTGGTGAGAGAACGTGTCAACAGGAAAGGCATGTTGGCTGAAACTCGGATCTGCACCGTGAAAAAGATGACAATGCACAATTTCAGCCTGGAAGTGCAGTCAAGATATAAAAACCTTCGCGGGAGTTCTTTTGCACCGAGACTGTGAAATTATAAAATGAGGTTGTGTCAAACGCAAATGAGCTTCAAGAAGACCTCCTAATAGCTAAAAATGAATGAGCGAACCCATCGAAAGAAAATCACTATTCTTTGAATTAAAGCAAGTGACATCGCCAAAGGATGTTTACAAGAAAAGTACTAATCAAACCACTGTTTTTTGACAAAGATATATTGTTCTCTTTACCTTTCCCTCTTTTCATAAATACAAAAAATTGACTCAATCTGTGGACAAAAAATTATCTCCGATGATAGAGGCGGGTTTTCTATGAACTGCCGGACAAGTAGTAACTCGTTATACTTGTCTATTTTTTCCATGCCACCGCTCACATTATATATACGCTTTTGATTATAGCGTAAAATAATGCCATGCTCTGTGAAGTGACTCCGTTTCTCAAGTTTGATCTCCCTAATGCGACACCACTATATCTGTGGATGTTTATTCACCACTAGGATGTATTGAAATTCTAATACCTCATATGAAACACGAGAAGTAATAGCACACGGAAGATTTATTCAATGGCTGAAAAGAAAGTGATCACAAAAATGGCTAGAATTAAACAAAATGGCGTAAGCAGAAAGAAATAAATGTTGCCATTTAAAGCTTTATTTTATGACACCTCCGCAACACTCATCTATTTACATTTTTACAATTAAACAAAGGGAAAATTAAAACAAAATTAATCTAAATTTTTACAAGTTATATAAAATAATATAAACACTTAATTTCAACTATAGTTGAGAAACATAGTATAATCTAAAAATTATGAAAAACAGTAATGATGTTTAACATATCACTAGATAAGCTCCACGACTGACACATAGGGGGCGCCACTAACAAAAAATTAATATTGTTTTTAGAAAGCACAACCGTTCAATTACATGTCAATTTTCATGACAATCTGATTATAAGGTTACAAGTTACAGTGCTTCTAGTGACGCTCCTTTTGCGATTTTTAAAACAGTCAAAAAAAAACATATTTTTGTGTTCTGATTAAACACTGCTCTTTGATGGAAAAAAATACCGTACAACTCAGCAATGGCTTGCAAAGTGTTACAGGGACTCTGCCCCATCAGAAACAAATATTTGTTGGCGGTATGCTGACTTTAAACGTGGCCATACGGGCACCAACGATGCTCAGCGCTCCGGAAGGCCAATTGAGGTGGTTACACTTGAAAACGTTCAAAAAAGTACTGAAAAACGTTTTGGAAAACAGCAAAGTGAAATTGCGTGATAAAGCTGATACCTTGAAGATATGAGAAGGCAGAATGTAAAATTTTTTGTATTAACATTTGCCCAAGAGAAAATTGTTTTCGAAATGGGTGCTGCGTTTGTTCACAGTGGACTAAAAACCACAACGTATTGATGATTCGTTTCGTTGTTTGCATCGGTATGTTACCATGGATGAAACATGGGTCCACCACCACAATCTCTGAAGTGTAGAGTCAAAGTGGACAGCAGCCGGTGAACCACGCCCAAAGCGTCCTGCAAAGTAGGCCTCCTTAAAATTCTGTACGGCGAGTGACTTTCTAATTTAGAAGCAAAAAGAAAGCTCAAGAGGCCAAGTCTGGAGACTACTGTAGATGGGTCTTAACAACGGCGGCGATATGAATCTGTGCACATTTCCCTTTCGCCATGTACATAGGTCCAATTTTTTTTTCTGAGTTTCGGCATGGAATCGAATCTTAAATTCGTAAGTGCTCTGTGACTGTTTTTTCCCTTCTCCTTCCTTGTACTCTATGTAGATCAGACTACTGAATGCGGCTGGCAAGGTCATGGCATCCGTATTTTGGGATGCGCATGAAATTTTATTCATCAACTGTCTTGAGAAAGGCAAAAGGATCAACAATGAATACTGCATGGCAATATTGGTGCATTTGAAGGAAGAAATTGCAAAAAAGCGATGCCATGTGTCAAGTAGTTGGCTATGATGGTGAAATTGTGCGAATTGGGCTTTGAATTGCTTCCTTACCCGCCGTATTCTACAGATCTGGCACCCAGCGATGTCTACCTCTTTTCAGACTTCAAAAAGATGCTCTGAAGGCTATTTTGAGGCAATATATAAAAATGGTATCGAAATGTTAGAGCGGCGTTGAACTGATTGTATCACTCTTGAAGGAATCTTGAGGAATAAAGTCGAATTTTTTTAGAAAGTTTGTTTTTATTGGTTAGTCTCGCAACTTATTGAGTGATGTGTTACGGTCGTAAGCTTAATAAGAAAATAAGCTAACATTTCGTCCGTTGAGAGAAACTTTAAGGTAACTGTCCCATCGGTTATTGCCTCAGGAATGTACTGGTAACGGATATGAAGATGCATTGAGAGCGATCTCTTGCCTTGGTAGTGTGCGATATATTGTGCACTTCTAAGCAATTCGTTGAAGACTCTTTCCTACATATTGTACACTTCACTAATTTCGAATGTAGGCAGGCCGTTTTCTACTACTTTTAGTTGCAATAGGTATACAGAGACACTGCTTCAAACTTCAAACTTCTTGAATCTACTGGTAGATTTCAGTATTATGAAAAGCCATAATCTTTGTAGTCTATTGCTTTTACAACGTAAAGTACATTCTGTTGTCACGCTTTGATATTAATAAATCCATCCGTGTTAGGTCGTTTTTCACAGTTGTTTTCAGAGACAACTTTTACGTCATTTGAAGTAACTCTGGTAATTAATATTTTTCTTTTAAATCTGGAACATAAAGAGTATTAAAAACGTCATCAAAGCTGCTTGTAAACTTTCATATAACTCAACAAGGCTCTCAAGCAGATTAATAGCAATCAGATCATTATCCACTTTAGCTTGAAGTTCTATATGGTTGATAACTGCATCGCACTCCTTCACGTACTCGCCCATACATTGAGTTGGATCCATTTTCATATTATTTTATATCCGCTTTCTACCTCTTCTACCTCTTCCGTTGTACGTTTTCTCGCCGAATTGCCATACTTCCCTCGAGTCTGCGGAAGAGCAATAAGTGGTTTCCCGATTGCGTGAGCTATATCGATTGCGGATGTTCTCATCCGCTTTGCCTTTGGATCCAATTAAAAGACATCTGAATTTCGTTACTGATATTATTGTCCTTGTATATTGTGGAGAGGATTAAGTCGCCGACAACGAGGAGCTTCGTAGGAAAGTCAAAACGTGATCTTTAATGTGCAAATATGAAGCTTTATTAAAACATAAAAATATTTACAATTCTGAATAATAACAGGGCACTACAGCCCACAAGGGACCAGGGCCTAGCTTCTACAACAACGACTCGTGTAGTGCGTGCTACTGTTCTGCCACGAGTAGAATGGAACTACAGTTCTTTGCCGACTCCGAACGGCGAGATTTAAAAAGCTTTTCATAGACAATTGAGTGTTGTCAACAAAACTCTTTGAGTGTTGTCAGCAACTCGAAAGAGGTGGTGTCGTGAAAAATGTGAGGTGTCCTGTCCGGGAATCGAACCTAGACATTCTGCGTGTGGATCGACGCACGTACCCACAACGCCACCGCGACCACTATAATTCTGCACATAAGATGCTAAAATTGGTTGCCACAAGAATAAGTCGTTTACAGATGACTCCGATTCAAAAACACCTCAGTTTTGTTACTGATGCTACTGTTCTTATGAAATCTGTACCTAGGAGGTCTTTGAGAAACCAAACAGCTTCAATTGTTACAACATAGCTAAAGTTAATGGTGATGGATGAGCCTTCCAAGGCCCATGATGGTCCAAAGTGGTACCACTAAAACCTAAACGTTTCCTCCAAAAGGTTCCTAAGATTTGTGAATTCCATGACAACTTTAAAATTTACTTTAATCTAGTGGCGTTCTTCCATAGTCATTTCTCCCAGCATAATTTGTTGCCTTTAAAATGCTCCTAGAACACACTTTTACATCATCTGTCATGTACACGAGTATAAAATACCGATCAGGTAACAAGGTGATGACTGGAAACAAACCACACAGTGATTTGTACATTTCGGACTTAATATAAGTGACACATTGCCCTCCCGGTAGGTCAGTTATCCCTTCGACCGGCGTTAAATTGATTTCCAAAGGTCACATTTTTTACCCTTTTTGTGAATGATTTTGTGCACCTGCTCTTAAATGTATTTCAGACCAAAGGTTAAATAAAGTAGTCCCTGTAAGCAAATCTACGTAGGGTAGCAAACAATAAATCAGTTCCCTTTTCAGACTCAATCAATCACTTTTTTGGTAGTCCATCAGAAGATATTTTTAAAGGTTTTTTGATTTAATTCCTTGAATGAAATGAAAAATGTGCGCATGGAACGAATAGGAGAATATGATGTATTTTGGAGTTGTCTATGCCTTCTGTGTGTTAGTTAAAGCCTTGAATGAAATTTAAAGCATTTAAGGAAACTGCAAGCGGAGATTGCACTTGTATGCCATTTGACCACATTCCAGTGGATTAATCCAACATTTGGACAGAAACTATCTCTCCCTTCATCCTTAGTCGGCTAGTTTTCTGTGGAACTGATTAAATCTTACGCTTACATATCCGGCAACACGACATCAGTGCTTCTTTATGAAACTACACACACTCGCAGTCAAAATCCAGCCTTTGGTTACACAAGTGTACAACACTTCATATCCCTTTTTAAGCTGAACTAAATTTACGGAGTCTGCTTATAGTCAAACATAAAAGTACAACAAAATCATTATGAAATCGGATAATGAAAAGTTTTCTCATTAAATTCTCCCTTTCACAAGGAAACTGCTTCTCTCTAAAGCAGTTTTAGTCCTTTGGGACGCCTGCTCAACGTCCTCCTTCGTCTTCAGTCGTCGTGTACTTTTTAATTCGAGACGATCATCAATTTGGGTATATCAAAGTCAGATGATGGAGAAAGTTTTCTTGGCGACGAGGAGCGAGTGGAACAGAGAAACAGAACGAGAAAAAAAAAAAAACTACAATGAAATTTGTCCCTTAGTCCCGGTTGTGGTGTTGGTCGTCTTGCACTTTCCTTCGAGATCTATCAAAGTGGTGAGCTGTCCATAAAATATAAGGACATTGTCGTAAGGGATAACTTTTACACTTTCGCACCCAGTGATGATTCGCGTTCGCACTGCAACAAGAGCGCACAATCATGTGCGGCTGGGGCGGTAAGTCTGCGCTTTGGGATCTCATTAAGGATCCCAACGAGTACGCGTGCAATGACGCTTAAATGTTGTGATAATCCAAGCAACAAAAAAATCGTTATGACATTTTATTATAAACGTATGAAGGCTTAAAAATGAAGAAGAATAAAACGCAACAAGGGAGAGGAAGAAGATCTGCTTATGAATGCTCTCACACACAGACGCATCTATCTCTCACTCGTAACCCCTCATGAGCTTAATGAGACCGAATGCATGGGTAAATTTTACGAGCAATACACTCGCAGGATATAAACAACAAAATACCTTTTATGCGGCTGGTGTTAACGAAATTGGTTTTTATATATTTTTATATGCATCGTGCGGTTGCGGTGTGAGATGTGAATTTTTTTCCTTGTTTTGTTTTGTTTCGTGAGAGATTTTATGAGGCGGAGGACTGTCGGTCTGATGGCACGACGCGTCGGAAATATGCTGAAAAAAGTCAATTGCTTTAGACGGTATGACGTATTCTCTATTCCCCTGTGCGCAACAATTGAATCGTTTGATGAGATTGTAAATATGACGATCGGATAATAATTGAAACATCAGTGTCATATGCAAGTGGAATTTTTTTTTTGTTTAATTTTGAATAGGTTCTGTGAATTGCCATGAGGGACATGTGCTACATTATTTTGAGACTGCTGTGATGGATGTTCTGAGGATTAAGAGAAAGTTTTAAATAGGGATCTGTCCCTTAATTAGTTGTTGCTGCTGTCACATCACTTTAAATTGAATTCAGTGCAAGAGTTTTCACAAAAAAATGGTTGTTGGAGGCAAAAAATGTGTTTGAATTGATTAACTAACAATTTAAATTTTAGTCTATACTTGAAGACTCACTTGATGCGGAAAGACTAAAGCATGGCCCGAAATCGAAACGTCGCGTCGTTGTTATTTGTTTGTTGTGCAATTGCAATTGCACTCCTTATCATTTAACCCTTTGCACTCCAGCCTAAGAAGCAATAGTTAGAATTATGACGAAGGAAATTAAAACATCATTGTATAAACATAAAATGTAGATCACACACATTGGAACGCAAACATATGTAAATCTTTTTGAATAATCAAAAATTAAAAGTATTGAGTAAGAACAAGCGTGTCGCGCCGACAAAGGATTTATTATTAAAATGCGAAATTTTGCAAATGCGGTGGCAACCAAGTGCAAAGGGTTAAGAAAAAAAAATGTACTGTATATGGAATACTGGAAGATCATCGACGTATCATTCAGCAACTACTGAACGATTTGAGTGATCTTATTCAAATCTTGGTTATGTTTGCTCAGTTTTTCAGTACTAAAGAGAACATAATTTAACGTCCTCCATTGTGAGAGAAAACGGAACAAAATTCTGAAATCCAAAAATTACGAAAAGCGAAATTAAACAACTTAACAGTTTTGCAGCAATTCAATAGTGTAGAAGATTTATTACCTGAATTCAGATCCTGTTTTATTTTCAATAGCGACCACACGCAGATGGACTGCGGAGATCACCAAATTCCCCATCACTCCTTTGAAACGTTTCTCGTCTCTCGGGTTCATGTTTGTAGGTGTATGATGGCTTTTTCACAGTCGATTACAATAATCCGTACAGGAAAGACGTACATCGACTTAAGTGCGTGGTTGCCTAGACAACCAAACAAACAAACAAAAAAAATATTTGGAAAACAAATCAAAATAATAAAAATTCAAGCAAATTGAAAAAAAAAAAACAATCAATTTAAATAAAAAAACCATTTTAAAATGGATGAAGAGCTGCTTTCGAGTGACAACTCGGAAAGCAGCAAAAACATAAGCAAGAAGAGAAGGAAGAAAATGAAGCCGCAGGCGCAGTTTAAGAGACGGCTGCGTACTATGGAGTCTGTTAAAAAAACAGAAAACAACGACATTGTGACGTACAGCGGAAGTGGGAATGCTTTTGCAAAACTCGCTTCGTCAAACGAAATTGATGCAGCTGAAAAAGAACTGGAGGAGAAGATCAAGCAAAAAAATGAGCTGGAGGAGTTTATTAAAGCCCTCCAGCAAAAGCTTGAAACAAAACGGGCTGACAATCAGCAACAACAAAAACAGCAGCAAGAAAAACAGCAGCAGCAACAACAACAACAACAACAGCAGCAACAACAACAGCAGCAACAACAACAGCAGCAACAACAACAGCAGCAACAACAACAGCAGCAACAACAACAGCAGCACCAGAAACACCAGCAGCAGCAGAAGCAGCAGCAACCAGAGAAACAGCAGCAGCAAAAACAACAGCAGCAACAGAAAAATAATAGGAAACAAAGGGTGCCGCCGATAAACATCAGTGGCATGGAAACCGCGGACACCATTCAGGTATGTGAGTTGTCTGTGGGGGACGATTTTTTCATTAAAAATAAAGGTAATGAGAAGCAAGCTGTCCACTGCTTAACAGAGGACAGCTTTAAAAAAGTTAAAACTTCGTTGACGACAGCTGGGGTGGAGTTTACCACTTTCACCCTAAAAAGCGAGAAGATCCATACGGTCCTTCTCAAGGGCTTAGCTGCTGCAACTGAGCCGGAGAGTATCTTGAAGGCTCTTCAAAAATTGAAGGTAGAGGGCGTGGAGTTTGTGGCGGTTCGTCGCTTCTCCACTGTCCGATCCAGAACGCCGCCTGTGCGCATGCTTCCCCTCTTCCTGGTCCAGGTCTCTCCGGGGAGCAAAATTGAATGTCTGAGGAGCATTAAGTTCCTCAACAAACAGGAGGTCTCCTGGGAGAGGCTCAGGAGGACGAAACAGATGCTTCTCTGCGCAAGATGCCAGACCTTTGGCCACGCCGCGGCGAACTGCAACAAGCAGCCTCGTTGCGGCAAATGCGCAGAGAGGCATCTGTCTGCGCAGTGTCCCCTTGGAGAGGGGAGAGTTGAGGACAGGGCGCGCTTAAAGTGCGTGCACTGTGGTGCAGGTGGACATCCCTCAAGCTACAGGGGCTGTCCAAAGGTCAAGCAACTCCATAGAGAGTTGCTTAAGAAAGAACTAAAAAAAACAACAAAAGTGGCGGATTCAAGGCCAGTGCCGAGAATTCCAGCCACAACTGTTACGCCGGTGGTTTCCTACGCCAATATGGTGTCAGGTAGGCGATCGGCACAACAGACATTGCCGGCAGTAACGTCGGCACCAGTAGGGGCCCCAAATATGGGAATTCCCGAATTGTTCAATCTTGTGTCGACAATGATGGCCAAGATTGAGCGATTTGAAGATCGTTTGGTGCGAATGGAGCGAGTCCTTTCGTCAAGACCCGGTGGGTCGAGAACGTATCCATAAAAATGGATACGCCAGCTGCTGGAGACCTCTCGATCCTGGCGGTGAATGTAAATTCACTCGTCAGGATCGAGAGAAGATTGACTTTGCTTCACCTTTTGGAGTCCCATAAGCCTGATGTGTTGATGGTTAGCGAAACCAAGCTAAACCGGAAGCACGTACTCAGGTACAAAAACTACACAGTCATTAGAAGAGACCGCCCCCGTTCCACACAAGCGGGCGGGGTCGCTCTGTTCATTAAAAAAGGCTTACGCCATAAAGTCGTGTATTGCAGTGAGGTGCGAACCTTCGGTGTACTGGAGGCTTCGATTGCGTGCATTTCTCTCCAAGGTGGAAGGAAACTGTACGTAGTTGCGGTCTATGCATCAGATGCACCTCAGTCTGCAAATTTCATCTCAGAGCTCGAGACTCTCTTCCGAAAGCTTCGGCTTTGCTCGGAGGAGAATTATTTTGTCATCGCCGGAGATTTGAACGCCAGGCACATGGAATGGGGCAATTCTGTTCCAAATCCGAGGGGAAATTCACTCTTTGAGTGGATGACGCGGCACTCCATTGAGTTCAAGCTGAATTTGCTTGCAACCGATAGACCGTCGTTTCCCAGAAGCGGGTCTTATTTGGATCTCCTGCTAATAGATAGACGACTGACGTTACGAGACGTAGACTCTCGCACTAGGAATTGTATGACAACGGTGGAGTACGACAGTGACCACTGTGGTCTTGCCGCGGTTATTCAATTCCCGAACGAGCTGGTGGAGCTTGAAGAATTCGCCGAGACGCACCCTTTCGATTATAGAAGGGCTCGTTGGTCGCGTTTCTCTAGGGTCCTATCCAGGGAACTACGTTCGAGCGAGATAACACCACCTTCGGACAGAAACCTGACGAACGAAGAGGTTGACAAGTACCTCATACAAGTCGACAACACAATTCAACGAACCATGGACAGGACGCTTCCTAAGGTATCACCTACGACAGATGGCGACATTTATCGTAATGATACCATCGACGCACTGCACGTGCAAAAAAGCAGACTGCTGTCGAGACTGAAGACTCTATACAGACGCTTTACAGACCCAGACGACCCGGAAATACGATTGCTCAAGTCGCTGTTGAAGAACATCCAGAAGTTGATTCGGATGAACTATAGAATTGCTGTCAATTCGTATTGGGGAGATAGGATTCGGGCCGTACGTTCTAACGGTCCGGGTATGTTTCCCCAAATCAATCGAATCTTCCGAAGGAGGGGTCATAACGACTTAGAGGCTGTTCGACTTGACAGGACAACCGACAATGAAAACCTACTAACTTCGGTTGGCATAGATCCGGATGAGGCTGTGCTTGACAATGAGTTCTTCATTGTTGAGGATGCCCAAGAGAAGGTAGAGGCAATAGGAGCTGTTTTTCAGAAAGTGTACACGGTCAACGACTCTCGTCGGCCGAACCACGACCTGGAGAACAGAGCCATGCTGTACCACTTCCACCTTAGAAATGAGATACAGCAGTGGCGTTCTGAGAATCCTGGTTTTACCAGTTTCAATGACGAAAATCAGGCAACCAATGCTGTCGCCCAAGATGGCTCCAATGCCATCCTCATTTCGAAGGAGGAACTCAAAGACATCTTCAACGGTTTGAAGAACAAAAAGTCGACTGGCATCGACGGGATACCAAATATAGTGTTACGTCATCTCCCTGACGAGGCGGTAGAGATATACACAATCCTGTTTAACAATGCACTGAGTAATACACATTACCCAGCGCATTGGAAGACGGCGGTAGTGCAACCTCTCCCCAAAAAGGACAAAGATTCCTCGCTTCCGAAAAATCTTCGGTCGATAAGCCTCCTCCCCTGCATAAGCAAGGTTTTCGAAAAGATTGTCAACAGGGTCCTGATCCAGTGGACTGAGGACAACAAAATTATACCGAACAACCAGTTTGGATTTAGGGCGAGGCATGATACTGTACATGCCGCGTCAAAACTGGTTTCGGACATTCAGTGGAACAACCACAAAACACAGTGCACCGGGGCCTGTCTCGTTGACTTGGAAAAGGCATTCGACACCGTATGGTTGGAAGGCCTCTTCCTTAAGTTGACGAGGATGGGTATAAGCAAACCGCTGCTTTACACGATCTATAACATGGTAACGGGTAGGAGTTTTGTTGTCAAAAGTGGCAACAAAGTTTCCACCAACGTTTTCCAAATAAAAAATGGGCTCCAACAGGGTGCAGTGAACTCACCAATCCTTTTTAGTATTTTCACCAGCGAACTGATTGGCTCCATGTACAACTTGATTGCATTCGCCGACGATTGGGTTGCATACCGGACGGCACCAAAGATAGAAGTCATTAACACGCTCCTGCAACGTGACTTCGAAAAAGTCCAGCAATTTTGCGACGACTGGAAGTTGAAAATCAACCTCCAGAAGTGTGAAACAATCCTCTTCCGGACTCCGTTATACAGGGCCTCAAGAGATACGAAAAAGAATTGGCGCAAGTTCGGCATATTGGACCCACGGGGTCAGCCACTAGCCCTGAAAAGTGTAGTGCGATATCTTGGCATTATGTTGGATCAGTATCTGTATGGAGGTATCCATATAGATACAGCTCTGACGAAAGCTAAGAAAGGCTTCGCTATGGCAAGGGGGTTGTTTTACAGCAGCCAACTTGAAGCCAAAGTGAAGCGAATCTGCTACACGGCCCTCATTCGGCCAATCATGGTGTATGGTTGTCCTGTGTGGTTCAATGTGAGTCCTTCCCAAATGGAAAAGATGAGGGTCTTCGAGAGACAATGTCTTCGCGCATGTCTCAAGAAGTACAGAACCCCGGAATCTGACTACAAGAAGTTCTATCCTAATGAGGTCTTGTATAACGAAGCAAACGTGAATAGGGTTGATAATTTTATTATTAAACTGATTCGGAGGCATGTTGCACGAGCCATGACCTCTGAGAATGATCTCATATTTGGGGCCTACTACCCAAATGACGAATACCACGAGAACGCTCGCCGAAGGGGTTTTATTCCACCGGAAGCGTTCTTGTATCTTGACCGCATTGGACTGATCCAGGATGCGGAGGCATGTCCACTTATCTACCACGTGGTGAGAAGGACAGTGGACAGGCGACTGTTGTACGATGCCAACGTCGTTAGTCGGGATGCTCTCCGGTTCAGCACATCCATCTCCATCCGTGATAGGATGGACACGGATAAGGACCGGGGGTTCTACTGGTGGTTAGAGCCACACCAGGAACCCCAGCTGTCGTCAGCCTGGTAGGTTAGGGTTGGTCCCTCACGGCCAACTCACATTTAGTATAAGTTAGGTTAAGTTAGTAATTAAGAATAAATATAAAAACTGCACCATAATAACAAAAAAAAAAAAAAAAAAAAAAAAAAAAAAAAAAATAAATAAAAAAAGGTTAGTCGTAAGTATATTTAAGTTAGAATAGGATATATTAAGTTAGATTAAGATTTTTTGTAGAAAATTCCATAGATAGCTAAGTTTTTTAAAAAAAAACGTTTTCTTAGTTTTAAAAAATAAATAATAGTTTTTATTAATTTTAAAAAAATAACTAGCATTGAAGCCGAAAGGCAAAAACAAATATATTAATAGTTTAGCTTAGAGCGCCCGCATAGAGCCAGTAAGTAGTTATAAGATTTCCATTCTGTCGTGCCTAGGTTAAGCGTTTTATACCTAGTTTTAAGATACTATTAGATAAACAATAAAAAAAATGCCTTTTAAACTAAACTAATGATGGCTTTTCGGAATTTTGGGCATTTCGGAATCTATTCTCCAACCCTCAAAAATACTCTCCTTAGGCTTAAGCTGAACCTGCAATTTGGTAGCGGGGTTCAGAGACAACTATTTTGGGTAGAACATCAAGCATTAAAGAGAAAAAAGAGTAATTGTTTTGGGCTTGCGTAGATTCCAAAATTATTATACGGTCAACTTCGCTCAAAAGTTAAAAAACAAGAGCTGGGGAAACCGCAAAACCTTATTCCAGGTCAACTTTCCATTAATGTGCAAAACTAAAAATACTTGATATACATTTTTAATGAAGTGCTGCTCATACTAATGACAAAAACAATTAGAAGTAGAAAATATGTAGGTCAAAAGGAAAAGTAACAAATTTTGTTTGGTGTGACGTAATAACAATACTACATAATAACATAACTTAATAATTGAGTGGCACTACAGCCTACAAGGGACCAAGACCTAGCTACTACAACTTCTACTCATGTTGTGCGTGCTACAGTTCTCTCACGAGTAGAAGGAACCTACATTTTTTGTTGACTTAGAACGGAAAAATTTAAGAAACTTTTCATAGACAATTAGTGCTCTTTGAGTGTTGTCAGAAACTCGAAAGAGGTTGTGGCGTGAAAAAAGAGGTTTTCCGTACGGGAACCGATCCTGGAACCTTGGCGTGTGAGTCGACGCACTTACCCGCTACTGTACGGAGACCACGTTCCTTTTGATTAGCAGTCTCTTTAATAATCCGCTTAGAAATCTATCTAAACGAAACGCTCCACTCATATTCCAGGCTCCTAGCAAACCCACTATAAAATTTAATATAATGTTATCTATTCGCGAATACGACCTGAAGCGCAAGTCTAAAATAAACACTGATCAAAAAGGTTTCCCTGTTTGCGTTCCTATCATATACAGTACTACATATATGCAAATAAACACTACTTTTTTAAACTTTAATATATATATATCCAATTATACCGAGAAATGTCAAAGATAGCCTTTGTGTGGTAAAATACTTTATAAACAAACAAAAAAAAAACACAACTACGTTGAATCCTTTTAATATACAGAGCCCGTTCGATTTCGCGCCTTTTCGTGACGACCGCTCAATTCAGGCGGCCTGACAAAAACATCTTAGAATAATTTCAGTAAAAAATATCTGTATCTTCATTTTTTCAGTGCTTTTTAAAGGATGCTTCATCGTGAAGTTTGAATAGTAATAAAAAATAAAACACATGCGTATGAATGTGAACTTCAAATTGTAATAACGGGTTAAAAAATCAATTCATGGCATTTACTTTTTTAAAATGGTATGTTTTTGAATGATGGCCACGACTACGTCTGAGCCATTCGAAAGGTTAAATTTTTGGCGGTTTTATTTAAAAATAACGAACAATAGTGATGTTGACTTCCAAAACGTTAAAGGCAGCTGGCTTATTCATGAAGACATGTGACTTTGCATATTCCCAAGAAAAATGTGAAACTATGTGAGCTAAAAGTATTTTTCAACAACTTTATTGTTTCACTAGCTGTATAGCTCATAGCTCAGTCTTGTTGAAACCACAGCTTACCGACACTACGTGTTTAGATTTCAAAAAGCACATATTCCGTTTTTATTGCGCGATAATGCTTACCAGTGAAGTGACAGTCTGATACGATTAATTTTTTAAAGAAATATGAACCAATGATCAGCCCATAAACCACATACGAAGTAAATAATGATAGGAAATAAAAGCACGCATATTAATGATCAGCTCAAGCCAAATTTGAGTTAATAGTTAAACTAACAATTCTGCACCAGCATTTTGTTATTTACAGTCGACTAACGAGCATTAGAGCTATGACCTGAACATGTCTTTATGACTGCCGAATTACTATTGTTGACTTTAACCACCTTTTCTTAAACAGCACTTTTTGTTAAACTATCAAAATGCTTTCTTTGAACTGCTGTACTTTTATGCTATAAAGGTTTTTTGTGACTTGTAAGGCTTTTTGGATAATAAGAGAACATGTTATTTTATTCGGGCATTTGGAAGAATATTCATTTATTTTCCTTAAACTTCAACAACCAGATCTGTTTGCGTAGAGAAACGTTGAGAAAAATATGTTCATTGGCAGTAAATGTAGCAGCAAAGGGTTGATAAATAAAAAAAAGATCGACTAGGCAACACTTCCTAAACTGCATTTTGTTACAGGTCGACAGTAAAGGTTGTTAGACTTCCAAATCTAACTTAGGCATGTGCTTGATCAAAGTTCACTGTAAGTTGTTTATAAATTTCATCTGATTAGAATACACCTTGACTCATACAGCAAGCGGGGGCTCTACAATTCTTTGTTGGCCAAATTTTGGAAAGCTTTTTACAGACAATTCATGTGAAAAAGTAAGAAGAAGTTCCAAGAAAAGTTCAACTTAACAGTCTAGGACCAACAGCGTGTAAGTTGAAGCGCTTATCCAGTAAGCCACGAAAGACACATAAGCATGTCGAAATAAAATATTGCACACTACGCACTTTTTTAGGATAGGGGGGCTTTGCTATTATCATTCGCATCCAGCCATACAGATCGATTGAGGTAAATTACTTTGCAGCCGATCAGTTTCAGCATAGGGCCGTTGAAGCGTTAGTGGTTAGTGCCTTTTGTCAGGAGTTTTCTTGAGTTCCAAGTTCTCATAGCACTGATCTTGGAATAGGAAATGTCTTCACAGTTAATAGACACCAAAAGCAATAGCGAATATCCTAAATTAAGTGGTAGCTTCCTTCACTTAGTTTGATAAACTGAAACACAATGATTTAATACATTTAATTGTTGTGCTCTCAAAGTCAAAATGTGCGTTTATTACTTGGCTCTTGTCAAAATACGGATTATCCAAAACAATACCAAAGAAAGGCTTTAAATATGTTACACACTATCTCACTCCCCTTCAATATATTCTCCTTTCTATTAAATATGTCTGTTTCAAAATTAGAAATGTTTAACTCTTGACACACCTTTAATCCACTTACCACTTCAAATATGCGACTCATTTGTTGTGGGACAATCTCTCACATCACTCACTGACTCATTGACTACGGAGAAAAGTGAGATATAATTGAGTCAGAAAAATCCATCACCTATCACAAGCACGTACAAGCATCGCCAGATTAATGCCCTATCCTTAGACTCATCGATTTCGCATTATCTCCTTTTGTTTTAGAATCCTTTGTCACGTCGTGATCCATTAAAACAAAAGCCAAATACTTGTTTTTTTTCACATTTCAAAAAGCGTTAAGCTCCACTTTCCCTCATCCTTAATTCACCGAAGCTTCGCACTCTAAGACTCTTAATCTTCATGCCTTTGACGAGCTTGATAAGCAATAAATAACAAAGCACTCGAACTAGGCCAGCGAACATGGATCTCAGACGGAGTGTGGCACACTGAAGTGTCGAAACACTGCCACAAAGACGAAATCGAGACAACAAAGGATGCTACGCTAAGCTCAACCCACTCCGAATGCTCCTTCAATTATATTATTACCCAATATTATCCTTTCAGCAAATGAAGATAAAAATTCAATCGAATCCAGGCTGGATTCATGTGTATCCGCCCACATACTCGTAATTCAGTGCCAAATGAAAAATAAACTCCGTTCGCCCGCTGTGTCCTTTCTCGGTTGAGTGATTTCTGTTCTGCCTTAACCCTATCTGCTTAGGAATTCAATCGGAGGAAAAGAGAAAACTTTTAAATTGTCATGTTGGGACTGCTTCAATCCCCCAGAAGCTCTGCCGTCTAGGGCTCGTTTATTGGCTGTCAATGAGGGGGTGGCTGCCACCGAGTTCGACTTACACTCTCAAACATGTGGCTGAGTCGAGGCAAAAAATCTAGGCAACCTAATTTCCGAGATAGACACACATACACTTACAAGCAGGCAGCACGGATGTTCGATAGACGGCTCTTTTTGGAGGCTAAATTATGCAAATGATTATTTTTCTCCTTTGCAAAGAGACGGACGTATGAGGCGGATAATTAAAATTCAGCGATTCTTTCCCTTAGATAGAGGACGCGTGTGCACGTGTGTGTGGATGGTTTCATGTGAAGGGAACATTCCCCGTCGGGCAGACAATGAGAGATGTGAAGAACAATGGCAATGTTAATGCAAATGCTGGCGATAGCACAAACTTTGATTGTGTTTACATAAAGAGTAGTGAAGGCTGCTGAGCATGTGATGATGGGTTGATTGAACGGACAATTGGTTGCTTAGTCCTTCGGGTAAAGTGATTAAAACACTGATTGGCATTTGCGCGCAGTGCTTGGCTTAAGTGTTTTCGACAATTAGAATGATTTTTCTGTGCTGTCTATGTGTTTGGATTGTTTCTGAGGGACGATTTAATTGAATTTAACGATTGAATGCCAATTGGTTTGAAAGAGCAGAAGAGTTTTAATTAAAACTGCTCTCATTATCGACATATGTACATATGTATGTGTACGGATGGGTGTACTTGTGGGAATGGTGTTGGTGATGGGCGCTTTGAAATGTTCAAGCAATGGTGATCTGTTTTATGAAAGAAAAAATTAAAGATAGGTGACTTCTGTTTAAACTTAACTCCGAGGTTTGTGAACTCAAATATTTTGCAAATACAAGGAAAATCAATGTCAGCAAGTCCCAGCTGAACAACAGCCTCCAACAACATTTTGAAGGGTGATATAGCCGAAATTCCTTAAGTGGCCTAAAAGTTATTTATTACTTCTTTTACTTATTAGAACTGGGCGTTTGTCCGGGCCAGAAGAAAAGAAACCTAACTGACTGCGTCAATTATCGAGGGATCAGCCTGCTTAACGGCGCCTACAAGATACTCTCTGCCGTATTGTGTGAACGTCTGAAACCGTTTGTCAACAACCTGATAGGTCCTTATCAGTGTGGCTTCAGGCCAGGGAAGTCCACAATCGACCAAATCTTCACACTATGGCAGATCCCGGAAAAGACCCAAAAAGTGTAAATCGACACTCACCACCTATTCGCCAACTTAAAGGCCGCATATGACAGGCTGCATAGAGACAAGCTATACAAGGCCATGTCTAGTTTTAGCATTCCTGTCAAACTCGTCAGATTGTGTAGGATGACTATGGAGAACTCTCGCTGTTCCGTCAAGATCGGGATCGAACTCACCGAGACCTTCAATGTCAAAAAAGGTTTTAGACAACGCGACGCACTGTCATGTACGCACATCGTCCTTGAGAAGATCATGCGTAGCTCACATGTCAACACCAGAGGCACGATCTTCCAAAATTCAGTTCAATTGCTAGCTTACGCCGACAATATTGATGTGATTGGACGAACATAGCGAGTCGTCAATGAGGCGTTTGCTGGCATTGAAGCAGAAGCGGCTAAAATGGGTCTGGTGGTTAATAAGGGCAAAACGAAGTACATGCTGTCATTAAGGAAGGACACACAACGTCGTCTACCTCGGCTCCGTAGTATATAGGGACAACAGCACCAGTACCGAAATTAAATGCAGAATCACTCTCGTCGATCGCTGTTTCTTTGGGATCAAGAGGCAATTGAGTCATTCTCTCGAAGAACTAAGGTTGCTTTATACAACAGCTTGATCATCCCAGTCCTCCTCTATGGTGCAGAAACCAGGACGTTACTAAAAGTGGATGAGGAATCCCTTAATCCTTTCGAGAGAAAAGTTTTGCGTGCGATTTTTGGCCCTGTTTGCGTTGATGGCATCTGGAGGAGAAGATTCAACGACGAACTCTAAGGGTTGTACAGTGATATACGCCTAGTCAAGCTTTTTCGGATACAAAGCTTAGGATGGCTAGGCCATGTAAAGCGTATGGACACCACTGCTTTGGCCCGAAAATACTTCGAATCTGAGCCCTTGGCACAACGCAACAGAGGACAGCCTAGGCTAAGGTGGCGCATGTAAGTGGAGAAGCACCTCAACAAACTTCTTTCATAGCTTCTTGACAACGTTTCCATTCTTCTTCTATTGTCAGTGCAGGCAGCGTCGAACTTTGGGAGAGTTTTAGGAAGACTCGGTCGGCAAAGATCCCAGCAATCTGTTGCGATTGTAGCTTTCCGATGTCAAACCGTTTTGGCTTATCTCGACTCCGTTGTTCTCTCGATATCCGGGTTCTTACCTTGGCTACAACGAGGAAATGGTCCGAGTCGATGTTGGGGCCTCGGACATCGAGAATGTTGGAGAAGTGTCTGACGCCCATAATAAAGTGATAAATCTGGTTGACGGTTAATTGGTCAGGGGATCGCCAGGTTCCTCTATGGATGTTGAGATGTGGGAAGCGCGTACTGCTCACAGAGAGGTTCCGCCCCGCGGCGAAGTCCAACATCCTGAGTCCGTTTCCGATAACGCCAGCAAAGATGTCCTCTTTTCCCAGCTGTGCATTGAAATCTCCTAGAATGATCTTGGGGTCGTAGCTAGGGCATCGATCGTATGTTCTTTGTAGGAGATAACTCAACCTTGCTGTAGTCATCCTTCTCTTCTCTAGGGGCGTGGGCGCAAATAAGGCTGATATTCGCGAATTAAGCCTTAATGCGGATTTTCATAAGTCTTACGGGATCGTAGCTTACGACTTTTTGCCTAGGTCTGCTTCGAACAACAAATCCGCATCCGAACAAGAGCTGCCATCTCTCCCTGTAGCAGTCGCTGTAGTATATGTCACAGTTCTTATTCTTCTTTCTGCCCGGTCCATCCCGCCGCACTTCCTGGACGGCGGTGATATCTGCTTTGTAGCAGTCAAGGGCTTCCGCAGGTTGTTCGGCTGCACGTGGTCTGTTAAGGGACCTCACATTCCACGTGCGGAACGGAAAATCGTTGTCCTTTATTCGTCTGCTGGGGTCGTCAACATAAGATCCGTCGATATCCGAGGCATGTTGATGTCTCTGAATTGGGTCCTTTTTTATGTGGTGTTGGAATTAGTCTCACGCATAACTTATAGACCACACCACCAAACGGATGTTGTGATGGCTATCCAGGGGGCGCCACAAGAATGCTACAACAACGAATAAACATGGAAGGTGTAAGTTATAATCACACATACGTGGTTTCGTTTTTTTTTTCAACGCACTTAAACACAAATGTTAATCCAATTGCTGGTCAATTTAGAAAACATAATGGCACAGTTTTAAATTTTTCTAGGTAATTGGACCAGCTTACTACACAAGAGCCTCTTAGTTTTAGGCACCAGCAGTGATTCCAAGCAACACAAATCAATTAGATGGCATGAAACCACTGTATCATAACCATCCCGCCTTTTGTATTTATACAATACATCTTAACCGAATCACACCGTCCAGTCAATAGGGTTACACTGTTCGTGATTTTGCACTCACCTCAAGTGGACCATTGTATAGGAGGAATGTGTATTCCGGCAGTCTGTTCGAAGGATGTGCAACAGAAAATATATGCTGTTATAGCTCACGCGTCAGGGTTTCTTTAAGAGCCCAGTTGTTTAAACGACTCGTTTTAAACAGAAAACAGAACTCTCACTCAGGTTTTCTTCGCAAACGTCAGCTTTAACTTTTCTCCCTAAATTGCCAGCCAGCATAGCAACAAGTTCGTTCCACGGAGTGCTTCCTTTAGAAAACAATATCATGCTAAATTTGAAGCGCTCTTAAAGAGCTCCTCTGCCAATCTGCTACTGTGTGGAAAGTTGATACCCGATGCACTCTGAGAGAATAATGAAGTCGCCTTTTCCTTTCAAGGATACAATACTGTTGATTTGGATCCATTTCCTTATGTTCCGCACAACTGTCTATCCCGAAGGCACATCACACAGAAGCTCTGTTTGCGCACGGAATGATCATCCAACGCCTTCCCTCCCCCCACATTCACATTCACCCCGGGCTGCAATCGAAAGATCCACATACATATGTAGCGGCGCATCATGTGGCCTTCATATCATTTGAATCATCTTCGTCCTTGTGGCGTCAGTCCACCAGACCGTCATTAACCGTGCATTCAACTGCAGCGCTCACTCGCTTGCCGTTGCACTCTGGTGTTTATTTATCTCCGCACACAATAGGAATCAACAATCAACAGCAAACAACGAAAATAAAAAGAACATCCTTCCGTACGGGATGCGATGGCGAGGGAGCAGGATGGTCCAGAATGACGATGACTGGATGGATGGATGGTGGTGATGGTGGTGGTGGAGCTTGTCGAGATATTCCACGGCTACGCAGACGGTAAACAATGTGCACGACAAATCAATTCACCGGCTTCGTATCATGAGAACTTGCACCGTCTGCCGTCTGTTTGTTTGGCGCTATTCCTCTTATTCATCCTATCCATGGGTTGCTTATTTGTACTGAAGTGTATCCCATTTTTCGTCCACCGGATGCCGAAGAGTTAATGCTACTCGCTCCAAACGCTGCAAACGTTGCGCCAAAGACTATCGCTGCCTGGGGACACTCGTTCGGTACGGTTGCCTAACAAATGACAGACCATACACACATGGTGAGCGTAATTAAAATGAAATGAAGCTTTGAAAGTTGAGCGGAGGGAAGTCTTTGTGTCCGGAGTGCGGTCCTCTTCTGGAGAATATATATGCGATGCAAATCAGTTCTTGATGACCGGAGAACGCTGGCGAATTGCGATCATCAGGCAACAAACGAAATTCTATCTGCTCGAGCGTTAAGGCATTAAGTGAATCATTTTAAGCTGAACGGAAAATTCAGCAAAAGAGGAATGTGCAAGCAGTCGCGATACGAGGCTGGAATGTAGATGGAATGAACTTAATTTGATGAAAGATGTTAAGACAGAGAAAAAACAGGTGACTAACTTTTAATTAACGTCGAAGATTCAATATGAGTCGTATCGGGATGCAAAAGTTAAAAAAGAGTGAAATGATGTGGATGGTTCAGGAGTTTTGTAATCACTTAGAGGAATTGTTCGATTCCGAAATAGCTCGATGAACCGTGATGCCTTGCATATTTCACTTTGAGTTGCGAATATTGCAGGGGGGAAGGTTGATACTAGGCACATGAAGAAAGCACTGGGAAGATGCGTGGCATTAAGCCGGTTGGTTGTATAATGCTAAGAGGTCAACCAACTTATGTAAGTCTCCAAAAGACTAAAAACAACTTTGTCCAGAAAAAACTTATGTGTGTAATTGCGTTTCAGGGAAAGCAGACCTAAGAGAGCATGCCGACGGCCATACGGAAAACCAAAGGTTCGAAATAACTTACTGGGTTCTTCTGAAAAAAAAATGACTCGAACTTTGAGGTTTTGAAGGCTCTCTGCCTCCCTGCGGTGATAAATGTGTCTTCCCGAGATCGTTGCCAAGCATGAAGGTCCTCCTTAATCCAGCTATCAATAGCTATACACCGGCTATTGATTCCTAGAGTATGGAAGCCACCAAAGTGCGTTTAATAGTCGGTACAAAAACTTCTCTCGGGTTATAAAAGTACCAGCAAAGGATGTTTCTGATGGACCTTACAGTTTGGGATCAGTACCTGATTAAGAAGAGCTTAAAGATTGTGATTAACATCGAGAACACGAAACAAATCTCTCACTTACTACATCACAGAATTATTCGGAATCAGATGATGCACAATTTGAAGGAACAGGAAAAGGGAGGAAAGAAGTGAGTAAGAACTCTAGAACAGCTGCAACACCAACCCTCTCAATTTTAAAGGCCGCCTTGATGGGTTCAATTGTCGGGAAGAGTTTCGGGAGGGATGCAAGTCTTCGAGGATACTGTAAGCTTACAGCATACAGAAGATTCACAAGAAGACCACCGGCACTGGTAACACCATAAGAAAGAACCCAAGCAACAATTTAAATTTGGCACATCCTTCAAAACAAAATACAAATTCTAGGATTTTAAGCCTCTTACAAGGAAAAAGGGGAAATCCAAGCGCAAAGGCATCCGGTCAGCTGATGAGGCCGCACACAGAGCTCGCTAAAGAAGGGAAACAAAACCGATTGGTAACGGTCCATGTAACCCAGTTGGAGAAATATCTTAAGAGTGAGATCAAAATCTTGGAAGTCACGGCAATCGACAAGAACTCAAGCAACTGCAAGTTCGATAGCGCTGATTGCCTTAAGTATGTTTAGGTGCAGCAATAGAAGTTTTACAAGTTTCTTACACCATCATTCATTCGTGCTTGTACCCGGTGCATGACGTTCACTTTTTAAAAAAAGCAAGAATGAAGGCTTGATAGATTTGTGGCCGTTGATTAATAGAGCCCTCTCTCGAAGGACTAAGCTGGCTGTGTACAGCAGCACTAAAAGCGGATGAGGAAGACCTCAGTCTTTTCGAGAGAGAGGAGAAGATTTGACGATGAACTCTATGGTCTGTACAGCTACATGCGCCTGGTCAAGCGTCTTCGGATACAACAGATTAAGATGACTAAGCCATGTAAAGCGTATGGACACCACTGCTCCGGCCCGAAATTTCTTCGAATCTGAGCCATTGGGACACACAACAGAAAGTTGCGTTGTCGCAATGGTGGTCACCCAAAAGTGGTTGCGTTTGCTTTAGGAAGACACGATAATTCAAAAATAATTTTTCTTGAAAATCTTGATGTTTTCATGATTTTAAACACAGAGACAGCTTATGGCACAAGCCGAATGAGAGGAGTAATCAATCAATAAACTAGATCTACGACTGAAATTTCCATACGACTCTGAGATTGAAGCTACATTACCCCAATCATGTTAGTGACACTTGTGGCGATGGTTAAAATAACATTTCATCTAAATTGTGTGAGAAAATCAAGATAAATCTGTTTACACCTGCTCACTACATTTCATTCAGAGTTATCAGACCTTGTCAGGCCATTTTGCCTATCTGTCCGTGCCTGATTGTACATAAATCTGAACAAACAACAAGTGACCTTGTGTCCGATGTAAGAGCAATCTTTGTCCCCTTTCTTATCCAAATACACAAGATAAACGACATTAAGCTAATCACCACAACAAACAACGATTCACATCGAAAAGTATGGACACAAAGTTCGCTCGGCTGCCCCTACGAACAAATATAAAACTGTCAAGCATACAAAAGTTACGATACCGGCACTGGAAAAGTTATACAATCCCTGCCACAACTACGAGCACCAGCAACAACACAACACAATCAATTCGTTTTGCCAATATTATCTACTCTTCGATTTCGGGAGCAAAAACAGGCGAAAGGAGCCGAGCAGAAGGGAGAATTAAGCATCGCTCCAGAAAATAAAAGCTACGGACAACCATCGATTGATTGCCCAGCAAACGATGGCGGCGATCTACGATTGACGTACAAGCGCATGGAGGAGGGACATTTAAGTGTGGTCCTTAGCAGACGTCGACGGAGGGCAAAGACTATGAGCGTAGCACGCAGTCGAAGGAAAGCAATAAAAATCGACACCTCTACCTTTCCAAGCGTGAGGTTCCTGTCAAGCTGACTGATTTATGGTCGGCAATCTTCGCCGGGGCGAAGCGACAGAGAGTGGGGGCGACCAACTCTGGTCAAATGGCAATTTCTAAAGGTGTCGACAAAAGAAGCGCATGGGGGCAGCGCTGGCTATGGGGGAGACCGTTAAGGAAACCCAAAGCATACATCATGAATACCAAGACCATCCGCAGGTGCACCGAAATAATTCTCCAGCTCGTCCCTGTGTGCGAGTGTGTGGGCCTTATGATAAAAGTTGTGACTCCCCAGCACCGACGGAGAGAATTAGTTTTATTTGATAAATATCCTGTTACGTTGGAAGATATTGACATCAACAAAAAAAGGGGGTGGCGGGTTGCTCTGCGAACAAGGCAACACACCTGCGGAGCGGCGATAATGAGAAAGCAGGCGAGACATGATAGCATGACGCAGGAGTGTAATTTCGGCCTGACATTATGTTTTCTTGGTTTTTTTTTTGCTACCTTTTGCCTTTTTGTGTCGGTAGCGAGAGCGCTGGGGGAATTGTGGCTTAAAACATTTATGGTAAATTGGAATCAATACGATTTTATAGGCATTTCGTTTTTTGGGGAATATGCTGCGAAGCCCAGACGGGCTGAAAAAAATGTAAAAATTGAGGTGTAAAACTGAAGACTTTCATAAAACTCTAAATACTGGGGTGGGGTGAGACGGTTACGGCGCACTTGGATAGGATGTAATTTAAATGTTATGCTTCTTTTATGAGGATATTTCCGCAGCGCACAGTCAAGTAGGCCACCCAATTTGTTAATGTTGACCTTGTTTCAAGCTCAAAAAGGTAGGTCAGTGAAAATCATGCTCTACGTGCGGTTATAGCTGGCGAATAGGGTAGGCACTGCTTGTGCAATATTTGTTCGTAGGTGCAACAAAATCATTTTAGAAAAGTTCTTCTGCCTTCATGTGGCAACCAAACATAAAAAATATCTTTACTGAGTACTTCTGAGTGTGGCTCTAATCCGCCGATTATAAGATTTGATTGAATTTTCGGTGACTGCTCCAATAGACTGTGTTTTGAAATAAAAGTCAATGCAGTCAGTGTTAACTTGTGGAATTGCAGAGTAAGGACTAGAGGGTGTTATAGAAAGAGGAATGTTAAGGCAACGGGCTGGCGACACAAATACTCGAAAGGAGTCATTTATAAAGCATTTCGCAAAATAAAACTACATCAACAACCGAATCGTAAACGGCATTTATAAATTGGTCATTGACCTTCAAAAGGGATGAAAACGCTGACTGTCATTGTGCTAAAGGCTTTTTCCTCAAGTTGGTCAGGCTCAACACACTGTCATTTGAAATGGATGGCAATACAACTCACAAGGAACCGAGACCCATCGTCTTCAGCAACTACGCAAGTCATGGGTCCTACTGTTCTCTCTTGAGCAGAGGCGAGAAAGCGAGAAAAGAGTGTTAAAACGTGGTGCTGTAAAAGAGAGCAAAAACTTCTGACCCAGGATCGAACCTGAGACCTCAGCTTCTTAGTCGTCGCACCTAGCCAGGTCCGCCGCTAAGCCATGTTATAATTTTTGTATGATAAAATGATATGTACAAAATTTGTCGTGCGATCAATAGAGCAGCAAATCAGTCACAGAAAATTTTATGTTAAGTGGCGCTACAGACCACGAGGGTCAGGCCGTAGCTTCTTCCGCGACTACTCGTGTTATACGTGCTATTGTCTTCTCACGAGTATTAATGAGCCAGGTTTGGTAAATGAGAAGGATAAAACTTCCCAGCTGAGTGCTAATAACGTGTCGCCAGACGGTTTTTTTCTTATACAGGGTGGTTTATAGTGAGGTTTGATTTTTAATGTAAAATAGAACACAAAAAGTTAAAACTGAGTTTTGAATTTTTATTGTCGATTAAAATATCAATTCATTGCATTCACTTATTAAAACAATATCATGTAAATGTTGGTCATGACTACGTCTGAGGTGGTCCATTCGGAAGGTCGAAGTTTACGAAATTCGTTCGAGCATAGCGGCTGGTATTTCCCGGGTAACATGAGTAATATCGACTTTCGAAGCATCCTGAAGACCTGTGAATCTACATATTTTCAGAGAAAATACATTAAAGGTGTGATTGACATGATCTAGGCGGCCAATTCAACATTCCTTAACGTGAAAAAATGTGCTCACCAAATTCTCAAAAAGTCCTTTGTTTCATACGGTTAAGAGCTTCTAGCACTTTCTTGTTGAGAGCAGAACTCACCGAGACCATGTACTTGAATTTCAGAAACCAAATTGTCTGTTGTGGGAATACAGTTACCATTGACGATAAAATTCTGAAGTGTCACATTTTAAAAAAAAAATATGGACCAATGATCTCACTAGCACACAAACCATCATACAGTTGTTTTTAGTGGATGAGCTAAAATAAGACAGTTGCTTTTATGAACGTATCCATTGAGCCACAAAGAGACAGCATCACAAAACACAATTTCCCAATAAAACACAGAATTTTCATTTGATTTTCCCGAGTGCAATGAACCAAAATATGACGCAAATACAAGTTGCCTGGTTACAATTCTTGCAACGACGATGAATCGATTCGTCGTGGTCTTCGTCTTCTTATATTCTTGTCACTACATCCTGAACGTGGTTTAACCGGTCGAGTATTATCCACAGGGTTGAACGGGGACTCAATAGCAATAGTGGTTTCAGAAAGTCAATACTCACCGTAAGTTACTCGATTCGCACGAAAAAAAAACCTCTCACAGAATGCACATTTCCTTAATACAGCTGAACAATTTATGATGATGCTGTTATTTTGTGAATCTTTCCATGATGTTTTGCCAAAATATATTGAATGAAAATGATAAAGCAATTGACACAAGTCAAGTGTGATATGTCAAAAATATTAGTATTGAATTTTAAGCCACGCAAGGCACTGTAGGAAAGAAAAATTAAGTGCCTTCTGGCCTATTCCAAGCATCGATTAATTGTTCTTGTGAACTTTTAGATTTTGCCCTTACCAGAAGTTTCAAGAACTCACAACAACCCTACACCTTAAGGAGAGCTACGTCTTTCCGCTAAAGCGATTTGGTCTTGCGGAAGATGTACAGTGTCGGACAAATCAATAGCACTTAATGGCACTTGGTTACATTTTGCCAAGTAAAATCGCGAAACTTTATTTATAGATTAAGATAAGAGATTATAGACTATAATCTCTAAAAGGCCCAAGAACAAATGATACTACTTTAATAGTTTATGAAATATAAGCAAAAATTGAGCAATTCGATAAAAACAGCTGCGACAAAACTAAAGCAGGCTTTTTTGTTTAGTTGTTAAACGCCTTTTTTTCAATATTTCCATTATATTTTTATAACTGCTTCACATCTGCGGGGCATCGATTCAATTTCCTTGTTTATAATTTTCGCAGGTATACTTTTCCAAGTAAATTCTGTTTGAGCAAAGGAGAATCCTTGTTATTGCGCTTTCACGCTGAATCCTTCGATCTATAATATCCCATGGATTCTCTTTAGGATTCAGGTCTGGTGATTGTGCTGGCTATTTCAAAACTACGATTTTTTTTTCTGAAAGCCAGTCTTGCACAAGTTTAGCGGTGTACTTGGGATCGTTATCATGTTGATATGTATATCCATTTCAAAAGCATCTCTTCTTCAGTATATTGTATCATGATGTTCTAAAGGATATCCTTATACACGAAACGATTCATTATTCCGTTTATTCTGTGAATCTGTGCAATTCCCTGACTAGAAAAACATCCTCAAACCAAAATATGGCCTCAACCTTATAGTAATTCTTATGTCCAGCCGTTTGCCTTTTGGTTTTGCACTTGTTCCATTCCATCAGAATGAATTCTGATTCATCTGAGAATAAGACTGGTTTTCATTTGGCAGTTGTTCAATTAATATGCACCCTTCGCTCGATAGATCTGATCATCCTTTTCCGGACTCCGTTATGCAGAGCCTCTAGGGATAAGAAGAAAAACTGGCGTAATTTCGGCATCTTGCACCCACAGGACCGACCATTGAATGTGAAGAGTGTAGTGCGATATCTTGGCATCATGTTGGACCAGCTTCTGTATGGTAATATCCATTCAGCTACAGTTCTGACGAAAGCCAAGAAATCCTTCGTTATGACAAGTAGGCTGCTTTACAGCAGCTAACTTGACTCCAAAGTTAAGGTTATTTGCTACACGGCCCTAGTCCGGCCAGTCATGTTGTATGGCTGCCAAGTGTGGTTCAACGTGAGTCCTTCCCATATGGAAAAGATAAGGATGTTCGAGAGGCAATGCCTTCGTGCTTTTCTCAAAAAATACAGAACACCGGAATCTGGGTACAAGAAATTCTATCGCAATAAGATTTTGTATAACGAAGCCAAAGTGAATAGGGTGGATAATTTTATTATTAGGCTGAGTCGAAGGCATGTTGCACGAGAAATGACATCGGAAAACGACGCAAACGACGCATATCACGAAAACGCACGCCGAAGTGGATTCATTCCACCGGAAGCATTCGTATATCTTGATCGGATGGGTTTGATCCCTGATGAGGAGGGATGTTCACTTATTTATCACGTGGTAAAGAGAACAACGGACAAGCGGCTGCTCTACGAGAATCTTGTAAGGACAGTAAGACCGGGTGACCTTCGGTTTAGTACATCCATCCCTGTTTGCGACAGAACGGAAAGCAGTATGGATCGAAGTTTTTATTGGTGGCTACAACCTCATCAAACTTAGGTAAACTTAGAATAGGCTAGATTGTAACAATAAAATAAAACAAAAAATAAAAAAAATGTTAGTGTTAAGTTAGTGTTAGGTAGTTAGGTAGGTTAGTTAGAATAGTCGTAGATTTAGATAAAAATAAATTAAAGTTGAAGTGTTTTTTGTAACAATTTTCTTAGTTTTAATAATATCTACAAATAGTGCATAGGATACTGCAAATATAAAATACAAAAGACAACGCAGAAAGGCACTAGTAATAAATATTTAGATTAACTTAGAGCGCCCGCATAGGCCCAGTAAGATAGTTTAAACAAGTTTAAGAATTCTTACTTCTAGATTTAAGGAATTCGAAAAAATTAACAATAAAAAAATACATTTGGAACTGAACTGAACTCGATAGATCTGGTGGAAATATTCAAGTCTAGTTCACTTCCTATCGCTCTTGCAGATATGTGTGGATTCTCTTTAACTACACGGAGTATTGCTCGGTCCTCTCATACGTTTGTTTTCCGAGGTCTTGCGCGTCTATGGATTGTATCAAGGTATCCTGAATTGCGAATCCGGCTAATTGTACGGGATATTACGAAATGATGTATCCCATATTTTTTGGGAATGCACGCCTTCATGAAAATTCGCTATAATCGTTTGCTTAAGTTTGGTGAAGTAATTGCTACGTGCCATTTTTTAAACTTTGTTAACACTTTAAATTATAAACGTACTGTGAGGGTTTTGCAAAATCCTGTGATCGTTTCAAATTTAACAGGTTATTGTAGTCGAAAATAAAATCTTTTTTTTCTAAATACTATACTTGTTAGCCAGACTGTATGTCGTCGCTCACACTATCTATCTCTTCTTTGACCATTTGATCGTATGATTCACCCGAAATGTCTCCAAATCAGCTAACAGCATGAATTTTAGTACTTAGCCTAAACAAAAGAGAATGTACAGTTCGGCCCTCTTTAGAAAGTCGAAACACCAACAGATGGCTTATCCGCTTATCTCCTTCGCTTGAGACCCCTACATAACTTTTTGTAAAGCAGAAACAAAAACAAGCAAAATGAGCTGTGAGAAATCTGGTGCGCTTGGTGCAATATTTTCGTCCTGTTTTGCCGCAGCTGTTTTCATGGACCCGCTGTATTTTGTAGTGTATTTTCTTAACACTTGAAGTAGCATTATTTGTTGGTTGGTATTTTAAAGCATATTTTCCTATCCAGGTTATTGATAAAAAATTAATTTCAATCTTAGCAATTTTATTTAGCACAATGTAATCAATGTTTCAATGTTGTCAATGACGTTGCAATATTCTCGTACAATACAATTTTGACCTGTTTGACGTTTGGATGTATCGCGTGATCTGGTATACAGCAAGATCAATGGCACTGTTTTTATTAATTTTGGCATATTCAACACAAAAACAAAATGCTATCAAAGAACCTTTGTATGACTTTTAAAGCAATCGAAATAAAAAATAAAAATATTACTCGAAGCGCTACCCTTTACTCATCGTGTAGGTGCACATAATCACATACATATTTCTTATGTAGTATTGTAACATTACTCCCGAATGATGTCAAATTTCGTTAATAAAACATTATTGTAATTATTGTTGTAATTATTGTAATTAAAGTTTCTTCTTCAAATTGTGCATATTACAATAGCTACTCGCCAAAATTTCAGAAATTTATCTTGCACCATTATCTATTGACAGTCGTTTTTGTGAGTGTATTTCGGTGATTCCCCCAAAATGGAAAAAATTGAATATCGAGCTGTAATTAAATTTTTATTTCTGAAAGGCAATACGCCTTCACAAATCAAAGATGAGTTGGACTCTGTGTATGGTGACTCTGCACCATCGTTTACCACCGTAAAATTTTGGGCAGCTGAATTTAAACGTGGTCGCAGGAGCTTGGAAGATGATGAACGTCCTGGGCGTCCAAAAACTGTTACCACTAACGATAACATCGCTAAAGTTCATCAAGTACTAGACGACCGCCGGATTAAAGTTAGAGAAATAGCTGAGATTATGAAGATGTCAAAAGAACGTGTTTGACATATATTAAACCAAGATTTGGTCATGAGAAAGCTGTCCGCGCGTTGGGTGCCGCGTTTGCTTACGCTATACCACAAACGTGCGTGCATGAACATTTCCAGCGCTCTGTTGGCTCAGTTTAGAGGCAATAAGACCAAGTTTTGGCGCCGATTGATAACTGTAGACGAAACTTGGATTCATCATTATATATAGAAAATCCAATGTAAACAGTGGATTGAAAAGGGGGAACCGGCCCCAAAAAAACCTAAAGCTGTGTATTCGGCTGGGAAAGTGATGGCGAGTGTTTTTTGGGACAGCCATGGAATTATTTTTATAGACTATCTCGAAAAAGGAAAAACTATAACAGGAGCATACTACGCATCATTATTGGACAAGCTAAAGGAAGAAATTTCGAAAAATCGGCCACATTTGCAAAAAAAGAAAGTCTTGTTCCACCAAGAAAACGCACCATCTCACACCTCAACAGTCGCCATGGCGAAAATCCACGAATTGCGGTTCGAACTGCTTGACCATCCACCTTATTCACCGGATCTAGCACCAAGCGAATTTTTTTTGTTTCCTCAACTTAAAACTGCGCTCGGCGGCCAGAGATTTTCGTCAAATGAGGAGGCAATCTCTTTCGTGAACTCGTATTTTGCAGACAAAGATGCCAAGTACTATTTGGAAGGGTTGCAGAGATGGGAGCATCGCTGGGAGAAGTGTGTGGAGTTACAAGGAGACTATGTAGAAAAATAAATAAAAAAAATTTTGAAAAAGTCGCGTGCATCATGGTTAGGTCGGTTATTTATCAGACAGCCCTCGTAAATCCATCAACACTTGTGTTTTGTTGTTTTCTTTGTGGTTACCTTACACCTTTTCAGTTCTTTTTTCGTGGATGCTCATGAAAGAATTTAGTTTTCAAACCTGTCTTGTTAAAAAAATGAATTATTAAAGGGGTTGGCATTTGACACCTGCCAAACGTAACTGTCGCTCAAAGTGTCACAATAGAAGTTGAATGTTTGTCATTTACAACAGTGGATCGCTGAAAAATCAAACAACGGGTTAAATTTCTTAAAACTTTTTTTTGTCTATAAAAGTGGTGATTTCCACGAACTACGCTATGATTATGGTCTAAAATAACTGGCAACTTTATTTCGAAAAAATGTTCTCTTTAGTATGCGGAAACTTCAACAATAACAGTATCTTTCCACGTAATCCTGAAACCATATGCCTATCCAGAATATGCAATTAAAATCTGGATGGCTTTTGTTACTATCACCACTCAAACTCGTTTCATAATATTCCGTCATTGTGTATCCATCAAGTCAAGTACGAATTTCATGAAATTTGAAATTCCAGTGAACTGTTTGCTATCAGGTAAATTATGCTCTGAATTCAGAGAACTGATTAATTTATTTTGACAGAATTTAATTTAATGTCTATTCGATTACAATAATGGTGTGATTTGGGTAACAGCATGATGCGGTGGGTGACTGTGACTAGTTCTGGAAAATAAGTCTAGTGCTACTAAGAAAATGACACATGACATGAATTATGTGCATGATGTGAAATTGTTTGTTTTTGTTTTTCCTTTTGTAGACGTGATAGCCACTCCATACACATTGCCGTCAGTTTATTTAATCCCTTCCATCAACGCCACGCTAGCTAGCTCCTCAATTATGTCACCCGTTGACCAAGTGTTTACGTGACAATTAAATCCGATTCGGGGATCATTGCACCGCACAAGAGTAGGTACGTCAATGATTTTGAACAGGGGATGGGTGTGGGTGGTCAAATATTTAACAGAGCCATCCTCATTACGGAAACATAATGCTATCGCAAGCGGACGACCGCATTCATCGGTGCATTACGTAGCTAATGTGTCAACCCTAATGAGGATGATGACGGTGGCGATGGCGCGTTTAGATACATATCAAAATGCAGCAAGTGTTTGTACATCAAGTGTGCACTTGATTACGTCAATGGATTGAGTGTCATGGTGACGGAAATAAATTGCACTGAAACTGAATACGTACTTGGGGGTTAAGTAATCGGACATCTTTATTAAACTAATTCGGGTGCGCTGGACCTTAAGGGGATTGCTCTAAAATGCAGACACTTCCTGTAATTTACGATTATTGTGTGCTATGATGATGGTTCATCAGCATCGATTAACATTCAAGATCGATACAACTCAATGGGAGAGTGTGTGTTTACTCGTAGCTGGGTGGTCATTCTGACTTATTGGGGGTTGAAATTGATTCCGTTTTCAAAAGATGGCGCCACTTGCAAGTTGTGGCTGATCTTTGAAGCGAATACCTGTTTGATTGTAAAGGTGTGCATCGTCTTGGCCAGACAAGCAAATTTTTAAATGAGGAATTATAGGCTTTCTGGCATCCAGAAGAATCGCTGGGAGTGAATCAGTTTCTATTCGGTTAAAGGAATTTCGATTTAATCAAAAGGAAGAAAATTGAGTGCCGTACGAGTTGAACTCGAGAGATGTTGAAAGGCGATTGTTTTTATCTCGGAAGTGCTTCTTGAAAGACATCAAAGGAAGGGATGGGACTGGAGATGAAGAGTGGATATACTACGATAACTACAAGAACAAAAAAAATATTATGCAAAGCCTGGTGAAGCCTTTCCATCGTCATATCGACGGCGAAGAAAAGCATCCACAGTTCCAAGGTCTTGCTCTACATATGGTGGAACCAGATGGGTGAGGTGTTTTATGAGCTGCTAAAACAATTCGCAACCATTGCTTGAAAACGTTATCCATTGCAACTAATGCCTTTCAGTCATACATTACGTGAAAAACGGCCAGTGATTTTGCAACATGACAACGCTCGGGACCTTGCGGCTAAAGCGGCCAAAGGCAGGCCTCACAAGCTCAACGATTGGAGCTATGCCAGAGAGGACTAATTTTTTAGAGATAGGATTCAAAACTTTTCAATAAAAATATTATTTGAACACAAAATCAAATCGAATTAATTTGCACTCCCAGCACTTACTCGGATTACTTTCATTTGAAAATTGTTGTTTTGAGTTTGGATTGATCGATCTATCAAATCGAAAATTACGTAATTAGTCACTCTACGTTTGTACGTTTATGTGCCTTTATGATACTCGTATGTCTATCCATGTACATACAGTGGAATCTACTTGGGTGCAAATGCAAGTTTTGATCTTTCAGGAGCCTCAACCATTAGCACGATCTTTCGCCAGTTGCCGCCAGTTGCGCACTCCAAGTTAGCTGAGGTCCTTTTCTACTTGTGTGCGCAACATTAGCCTAGGGTGTCTTCTGATGTGTTGTCCAAATGGATCAGATTCGAAGACTTTTCGATCCGGAGCAGTGGTGTCCATACTTCCTATATTACCTAGCCATCTTCCGCTTCAATGCCAGAAAACGCCTCAGTAACGGCTCACTGTATTCGTCCAATCACGTCAATGTCGTCGGCGTAAGCTAGAAATTAAACTGACTTTTGGAAGATCGTGCGTCTGGTGTTGACTTGTGAGTTACGCACGATCTTATCAAGGATGGTGTTAAAGAAGTCACATGACAGTGCGTCGCAATGTCTAAAACCTTTTTTGACTTTCGAGGTCTCGGTGAGGTCGTAACCACCCTTGACGGAACAACGAGAGTTCTCCATCGTCATCCTACACAATCTGACGAGTTTGACAGGAATGCTAAAACAAGACATGGCCTTGTATAGCTTGTCTCTATGCAGCCTGTCATATGCGGCCTTGAAGTTGGCGAAAAGGTGGTGAGTGTCGATTTGCACTTTTTGGGTCTTTTCCTGGAGCTGCCGTAGTGTGAAAATTTGGTCGATGGTGAACTTTTCTGGCCTGAAAGCACACTTACAAGGACCTATCACGTTGTTCTCGAATGGTTTCACTTTTTCACACAATACGTTAGAGAGGATCTTGTACGCGATGTTAAGGAGACTAATCTCTCAAGATGACGCTGAGATTCAACTCATCAGGCATACTTTCCTTCGACCATATATTACAGATGAGCTGGTGCATGCGCCCAACCAGTTCACCTCCAGCTGCTTTAAACAGTTCTGCGGACAGTCTATCCGCTCCAGCAGCTTTGTTCGGGGGACGGAATTCTTGCCTACCATCGTCCAAATTGAGAGGAATATTCTGCCTAACAGCGGTACTTGGGCCACCATCGCCGTTTGAAAGTCTGCAGAAATGATCTTTTCAGATTCTCAGCATCGATTGCGACTCTAGTATTAGGTCTCCGTTTTAGTCCCGGAAGGCTTCGGTCCGAAACCTATGTCCACCAGATTCACCTTTCGGTAAAACTTTCGAACTTCATTCCTGCAAGATCACCTTTCCATCTCCTCTGTTGGAAAGAGTATGCCAAAATTGGACTAAACGGAAGGACCATTGGAGGCGCAGTCAAGGTCAACATTTGCATGAAATAATCTTCAAACAATAAATTATATGGACCGTACTATCGATTCTAAGTTATCCTTACTTTAAATGCTAATAGACTGCAATTTGAGATGGTGAAGAGGCTATCCAATACCAACCTTCTTCTGTTAGGTGTAAATGTATAATTTTAAGATTCCTAACATAATAAAATTGTATAGGGTTGGGGACAAAAGCTCGTAATCCAAAATCCCGAAAAGCCATAATTCCGAAATTCAAACAATTCCAAATAGCAATGTCGTTGATCGCGCTCTACATGGCGAGCTGCCAACACTATTCTCGCTTGTGCACAGGTCAAGTTGACATATGTACAACCTCCTCGTGGCGCCGCCTGGATAGCCATCAAAATATCCGTTCTATGGGGAACCAATGTATGCAGAAACCCCCTTGTTTGAGGGCTATGACGCGAAGAACGTTAAAAGTATTAGACGTGCCCCCTTCTGATCGAATAAATCCAAAATACACAATTTGGACATGTGTACGTTTATAGGATTGCAATTTTAAAGCAGCCAGAAGGCGGAGGCATGTATGTATGTACATATGCATGTTGATTTCTTACCCATCTCAATTTAAGCCCATTTAGTAAATGTAGCAATACCCACATGAGAATAAAAAAACGTACAAATACTTTTCATGTCATGAGAGAGAGAGAGATAGAGAGAGATAAAGAGAGAGAGAGAGAGAGAAAGAAAAAAACTACACATTTGACCACGTTTTTTCGCCGCTGATGGATACCAATAAATTTTCGCTCGCAGTGACTGATTCAATGCAACGACTTAGAGAACACTTATATCCTCATCACTTATCCTGTCACTTCAGGAGAAGCACACAGACAATTTAATGGCACCGAAGCAAAAAGGAAAAAAATGTAAAACTGAAAAAACGGGTATACCAGGGAAATGGGCATCAGTTCCTTTTTGACAACGGACCTATTAATTTCATTCATCGTCATCCTGCCGCTGACAGAGCGATTGTTCCAAGCACAACCCTACATTTCTGTAACTACTGTTCGTTACCAAGTGCGAGTTTTTTTTTGTGCTTCTCTCAGTTTTTCTGCTCCATTCTTTGTTGTCGTCGCATCGGTCAATGTAATTCTTCATCTGGCCCTCTCAAAGAAGTTACAAAGGACTCTTCACATGCACACGGCACATGCACATGTGTCACTCTTATATCATGCCGAGAGGGCTTTCTTTCTTTTCTCCATCTTGAGCAATTTACTGTGAAACTCTGCAAACTATTACATACGTCTAGAGGAATAAAGGACTTCCATGTAAACCCACTTGACTCCGCGTCATCGCAGCCACCACAGCAATGCCACGCCACCCTTGTAGTCGTAATCGCTGCCATAAGGCAGTGTTACTTCTTCGCCAAGGAGTTGTAATCTGCAATTGCGACAGAGTATAATTGCGAGTATCAAGAGTCAGACGTAGACAATGACTGCTACTAGCACTGCGCCTTCCATCATTACGGCCCACCCTCGTGGAGTTGCTCGCCACAGTCGGAGATGATCGTTGTGTCTCGGAACTGTGGAGTGTCCTTTTGTTGGTTGCTGATACGATTGCAGTGAAATTGGTCGAATTGTATACGCACTTGTGGCTGAGATCCAACAAAGCTGTTTCTCATCACCCACCCCCCATCCCGTGTACCCTCGTTGAGAGGGGACAGTAATTAAGTTCGCTGCTCGATGGCGCTGGGCTTGTGCATGCGGGCATGCACCTTATCGGAGGGATTAAAATCGAATAATTGTTTGCGTCTGCACATATGCGCACCACAAACACGTTTGTATTATTTACTGTTATTGCCCTAACATTTGCCCAACCACCGTCACCATCGGCCGGCTCGATCCAGCAGAGCGTTCTGTAAGGCGGTGCGGGCTAATCTTCGGAATATAAATATTTATAGTTTATGGTTATTGCATTAAGTCGCTTCGCATGTGAATAAATTGTTATTTATTAAACGAGCCAAAGTTCCGGCGATCATCCCTCAGCACTGACGGGGTGCATAATAATAGAAAGTTATTATTGGTGTAACTTGCGCAATGAGATACTGTTTTGCGAAAGAGTTTTAATTGCTATCTTGAGAAAAGTTGCGCCTTGTTGTCGGTGAATACCTGAAAATACAAGCCACCACACCACCGCCACCGCCGTCGCTGTCGCACTGAAGGTATGATGGGTTGCTTCTGAAAATTAACCGCGACTACCTTGTGGAATTTATTTTTTAATTTTCCAACTTTTAATTAGAAATCAAAAAAAAAAGTGAACGCGGCAGGCAAAAGGAAAACAAAATTGGAATAAGAAAAATGCCAAATGAGAGCGAGAGGAAACGCAAGAGAAAGAACGGCTACAGGAAGAAAATATCCATCAAAATTAAAACCAAATGATATCCTTCGTTGCTTTGAATTTAAATTGCTTGCTCTGAAATGCGGCGAAGAGCTGTAGGTGAAGTTGGTGGCGAAGCGTTGCCGAGGAGGCGGCGGAGGGAAAACAAGAAAATGTTTTATTTTCTTTAAACGCTATTGTGACGGGTATTTACTCATTATCACAATGCGAAGGCGTTCAGTTGTGACGGAGGCACGGAGCGTGGAGCACAGTAGAGGGAAGCGATTCGAGTGCAGTGGGTGAGCAGTGAGTTGTTTCTAATAGTTTGCAGTTGCTCGAACATCGAAACCAGTTTCGCGTGTAGCGTTTAAATTCAGGGGTGGTGAAATGAATGCGCACTGGAAGTCGTGGATTGTTCTGTACGCCTGGCAATCACATACGCGTTAAGTTGCTGAAGTCATTTGTTCACGTCAAAAGCAATGCAAGGCAGTCGAAATAACAATTTAGTCTGGGGGTAGGTGAGATTAAAGAGGAACTCATACGGAATCTAGACGGATTGTAACTCTGAACAGATAGAACGGTATCAAGGGATGCTGAGTTGGAATGCAAAAGTTTTTGATTTCAGTGTTTACCAAGATTTTTCTTTGATTTCTCTTAACGACAATATGTGTGGATAGGGAAGTGCTTAAATGATTGACGCATTTCTGAAAGGTGTGGCACAAATCCTACATGGGTAATCTTTACCTACTAAGGTTTAAAGGTTAAGAATGCTTTGATGACATCGACGTCTAGGACAGAGCGTCACTTGGGCAGCAGACATTTCGAGGAAGTCAAGGACTTCGTTTTCGTTCCGCTCGTTTTAGTCGAGACGCCAGTGCACCCGCAGAGAGTGAATATTGATGTGGTAGTATTTCTAGAACAGTTCTAGTGGTAGAACTAGAAGCAGGCCCGATGAGTGGAATCTCAGCGTTGTCTGTCCGGTCCACAAGAACGGAGACCCCTTGGACTATCGAGGGATTAGTCTCCTTAACATCGCGAAAAAGATCCTTTCTACCGTATTGTGTGAGCGCCTGAAATCGTTGGTCAATAAGATCCTTATCAGTGGGGTTTCAGGCAGGGAAGTCCACCATCGACCAAATCTTCACACTGCGACAAATCCTGGAAAAAATCCAAGAAGTACAAATCGACACGCACCACCTGTTCGTAGATTTTAAGGCCGCATATGACAGTGTGCATAAAGACAAGCTATACAGTGCCATGTCTAGTTTTGGCATTCCTACCAAACTCGTCAGATTGTGTAGGATGACGATGGAGAACTCTCGCTGCTCCGTCAAGGTCGATAACGAACTCACCAAGACCTTCAATGTCAAAAAAGGTTTTAGACAACGCGACGCACTGTCTTGTGACTTCTTTAACATTATCCTTAAAAAGATCGTGCGTAACTCACAAGTCCACACCAGAGACGCGATCTTCCAAAGGTCAGTTTAATTGCTAGCTTACGCCGACGACATAGAGTTGGTTGGACGAACACAGAGCGCCGTTAATGAGGCGTTTGCTGGCATTGAAGCAGAAGCGGCTGAAATGGTGGTCAATGAGGGCAGAACCAAGTACATGCTGTCATTAAGGAAGTACACACAACATCGGCGTCTCGGGCAGAGCATCAACTTCGAGGTAGTGAAGGAATTCGTCTAAGCTTGCTTTGTACGACACCTTGATCATCCCAGTCCTGCTTTACGCATAAACTTGGACGCTACTAAAAGCGGATGAGGAAGCCCTTAGTCCTTTCGAGAGAAAAGTTTTGCGTGCGATTTTTGGCCCCGTTTGCATTAATGGTATCTGAAGGAGAAGATTTGTCGACGAACTCTATGGGCTTGCAGCGACATAAGCCTTATCAAGCGTTAAACTTAACAGAACGCTTGAAATTTGACTAAAGGGTGAATGGATCCGCATTCCAAAAATGGGGTATAAGTAATTTCAAAATCTTTTAACGATAAATTAGTGATAAAGACAGGACAAACTCTCCTGTGAGTTTTACCATTCGCTTTTGGAGTCTAGCCAGTAGGTGAAGAGTAATCTTTGAAGCACTCGGCCAAATAGGAACATTGAACTCAAGCTTGGGGCGAATATAAGACCAATATATGGCAGCTAATTTAAAAGGGGTAGAATAATTCTTGTATAATTTTAAGAAAGTTTAAGATTTAACAACTTTTTTTGTTACCTCACTCCTTTCACCAATTTCATCTCCGCCAAATTTGCACCTACCTGGAATAGACATTCACACAACAAGTAATATATGTAAATGACAAAGGACAACCATAACTTATCTGGTGTCATATAAGACTCTTTCTTATTTTAGCCACTTTGTCGTGCCTTTGTCATCGCTCTTTCCAGATTTCCACTTCAGGATTAATAGAAAATAAAACTTTTTCAGTTAGCGTGTTTATTTTGCGATTTACCTGCTCACTTCAAAATAAGCCAAGCTACTCATTGTTTTCTAAAAAAAACTTACTACCTCTGTTCACAAATGCCCACATTTTGTCTATCTCACCACCGCAGCAGTTACCAGCAGCTTCTTTGCTCATGCTCTCTATCAAAGAACAAAACAATTACGACCAGAAATACGGAGCAAAAACATCTACAGGAAAAGGACACCCAACATTTCGAATCCCTTTAGTGAAAGTCCCATCCAATCATCACTTCACTCCAAACGAAAAGAATGGAAATTTCGCTCTAAATTTAGCAGAAATCAAAAAAACTTGCATAACAACAGAACACTGACATGATGGTTGGCTGAGGTTAACCGTAAAGGGGGATAATAAAAGGATGAGCACAACGTGATTATCATTCCCTTCCATCTAAACCGTTGGCGAAAGCGAAAGGGGCAAAATAAAATAAAATGGATAACCGAACAAAAGTAATCTGAGAGAAATCGTTTTTTCTCGGATGGTTGTACATATTTAATACAAACTCCTCCGGAATACACCTCCTTTATTCAAAGCCAGTAACGATGTAAGCAAACGAGCAGCAATGCCGAAGTACATCCTTTTTTTCCTTGCCCGGCATTGTGTATGTGCGGGTGGGTGTGCTTTTTGTGCCCTACAAACCGGGAATCCTTCAGCTCTCTTGCATGAACGAACACCGCTCTTCATGTAGAAAATTAAATAACGATGCAGGATCTCAGATAACAAGCTGAATGCAGAGATTTTTGTTTCTCTCATCCATATCCTGTCATCTGCCTATGATTCCCGGTTCCTCTATTCGCCCGGTGATTGTGAATGAATTTTAATAAGTATGTGCGGCATTTCTATCCCACTCCCAGGAGACATTTTTCATTCATTTTAAATTCAATTGCCTTCAATTTATTGGATATTTCCTTTTTTTCGCTTATTCCAATTGACCGACAAATACACTCTCAACATGGCATGGGACATGATAAATGGGCGCTGCATAGCGAGATATATACAAACAGTAGCTCAACGAACCGTCAGTAGTGTTTGCGTCCAACAAACACACTCCGCTTCCAGAGCGAACCTCTGCGCACAAACCTGGGCTGCCTTTGTGAAATGCTGACACAAGAGGGCTCTTGAAAAAAATTCAAATAATTCCAATTGAAATGTTTTCACGTCCTCAAAAATGGCAACAATTGAATTTCCGATTCCACATGATTTTCTCATTTTGATTTTTTTCCCTCACCCATCTCTAAATTCCTGTGTGGCGAATACCTCCGGCTCCACCACCACTCTCCTGACGGAGCCCCAACCTGCGGCCACTCAACCAACAAATTAAGGGATGATGAAATTATTCATTTACATGGCCACCTTACAGACCCCCTATTTAGTTTGCGTTTTTCAGCTGGGCATGAAAAACTCTAGAGCTTTGCATGTCATACATGTATTCATTGGGCACGGCTAGGGGAGGCTGTTGGTGGTGTCCGTCAGAGTTCCATTTGTTTGATGATCCTTTAAATTTATTGTTTTGGTATGCAAACGGTTTTTTTGCATGCAAAAGCTGGCAAATAATTTGAAATTACAAATGTAAAAAAAATATTAATTATCGTCGTAACTACGTAGTTTGTGAATTTATTTGGCATAGATATAAACATAGGTTATTTTTGGTAAAATCAGAAAATATTTTTTGACCACAATTTGTTATAAATTTGGAAAATGAAAGCATAAATGTTGACCGCGAGTGGCATCAAATTTATTGTTTGCTTTTTACAATTATAGATAACATTAATTATTTGACCAGGTCCAAGGGGTCAACCTGTTATAGAAGATAACATTTTAATAGACATGAGCTTTAACATAGCCCCACAAAAAATCGACTAAAGGCGTTAAGTCGCACGATCTACGCGGCCAATTGACCGGTCCCGAACGTGAAATAGAATATTCACCGAACTCGCCTCTATTCACCTCTCGCCAGTCCATTGTTGTGCGTGCCGTGTGGCATGTGGCACCGTCCTGTTGAAACCACATGCCATGCAAGTCATGCATTTTGGGCAAAAAATAAATTGGATATCATCGCACGGTAGCACTCACCATTCACAGTTACGTTACGATTCGCATTACTTTTGAAGAAGTACGGTCCAATGATGCAACCAGCCCATAAACCGCACCAAATTGTGACTTTTTCTGGATGCATTGGTAGCTCCAAAATTGACAATTCTGCTTATTTACGTGAATGAACTGACCATAAAATGAAAGAAGCGCGCGATGAACTTTCTTAACAGAGCACGCATTTTGATAATAAAATTCAATAATTTGCAAGCGTTGTTCGTTTGTAGGACGATTCACCGTTAAATTATAGACCAAACTGAAGATGTTTGACAGTGAAACAATACACGAAACGTGCGTCAGCTGTTTAAACCAGTGTTGCCAATAAGATAAAGCTAACAAATCACCTTTTAGATCATCAGTTTGATTTCCAAAGTGAGCACTGAATGATTGACTAGAGGCATAGCATTACTAATAGAATCCCAAATACTCTGAAAAGAAAAAGTTTGTTGTGTTGAGTACATTTCTAAACCTATCGCAGATCTTTAACAAAGTTCAACCTGCGACAAAGTCTATTGTAAATACTTGCCTACTTGCCTGTACTGGCATCATAGCTCCTGAATCGGCGCTTTCGTGATAGATATGGTAATGATTTCTTCAGCGGCTGCTGGAAAGCCGCAAGGAGGTGTTCTCAGCTCGCTTTTCTATCTTCTATATGATTGCGGTAGACCGAAAAATTACGCACTACCCTACCCAACTTTTCTAATTATACATTTATATTAGCAATAAGTGAAATTATTGAGAACTATACTGTAAGGCTGCAGATACCTTTTAACAAAATCAGCAAATGGATCATAGACTTGCGGATAGATCTCAATGAAGCAAATTCTTCTTCTTGTGGCGCTATAGTAGGGTGTGAACCTAGGTCTCAATCGATATGCCTCTCCAGCCAGCACGATCTTTCGCTAGCTGCCTCCAGTTGCGCACTCCAATGTGATTGAGGTCCTTCTCCCACTTGTGTGCGCCACCTTAGCCTAAGCCGTATTCTGTTGTGTTGTCCCAATGGCTCAGATTTGAAAACTTTTCGGGCCGAAGCAGTGGTGTCCATGCGCTCTACATGGCCTAGGCATGCTAAGCGTTGTATCTGAAAACGCTTAACTAGGCGCATATCGCTGTACAGCCCATAAAGTTCGTCGTTAAACCATCTCCTCCAGATGCCATCAACGTAAACAGGACCAAAAGTTGCACGCAAAACTTTTCTCTCGAAAGGACTAAGGGCTTACTTATCCGCTTTTACTTATGCTCAGGTTTCCGCGCCATAAAGTAGGACTGGGATGATCAAGCTGTTATATAAAGCAAGCTTAGTCCTTCGAAAGAGGGCTCTATTACTCAATTGCCTCTTGAGCCCCAAGAAACAGTTGGCTAGAGCGATTCTGCGAAGCAAGTTCTATGAATACTAATTTTACTTACAGAAGAATTGGTCACTAGCCATGTTTTTTTTTAATTCCGCTGAAATACTTTTCGCGAACGACACCAAGTAATTGAGTGAAGATAAAGTGGAATTCACAAATGAGAATGTAAGGAAGTCCATGCTAAATATGCAGAAAATCAGTTGAGTATGCAGTTGAGTACCGAAAATAAACAAGTGCTTTAGCGCGCGCGAACGTACGATTTACAGTAGTCGGGTTGTACTAAAGACACAAACGTTACTATAATGCAAACATTTTAAAGCAAAGTGCTGACTAACATTATTCAAGCGGCTTTTCGTGTGGAAAGTTTTTTTGGTTTTTGTCATTAATTGAACTTGAAACTACGAATGCTGCCTTTAATATTTCGGGATTAGGCAACCCTAGTGTTTCAATCCCGCAACTGCCAGCTCTATCGTAAAGTTTGACATATTTGAGGTTATGCGTACCCCGAACGTTTTGACAAACGAGCTCTATTTGTGTTGTTTACATTAACTTAAAAGATTCATCTCGCCCAAAAAATAGAATTAAATCGTCCAAATTTTCGTGCGATTATTTTTTACAACTTTCGACGTGGATTAACTCACAAAAAGTGATGATGGCGTTGAAGCTCCATCAAGGACCAGTGTTTTTCGATGGTATGGTGACTTCAACCGATGTCGTAGTTCACTCCAAGACGAATTTCGTGAAGGTCGTTCAAAATCAGTTGTTGTTCCGGAAATGCTGTGCGCCAACTGATATTGCAAGAACGTCATGTGACCTATCGTGAGATTGAGACAACCTTAGGCATTAGTGTGACCAACATACATATTGCATGAACATTTGACCGTCAAAAAAATTTGTCCGCGTTGGATCCCACAAAATTTGTCAATCGCTCGAAAAAAGGCTAGTGTCGATATGCTCAAAAAATACGATCGAGTTGCTTCGAAAAATGTCAATAACGTCGTGATAGGTGATGAATCGTGGATTTACGCGTATGAGCCCGAAAGTAAGCAGCAGTCGACTGTATGGGCGTTTTAAAATTAGCCAAATCCAACAAAAGCTGCTCGTGCACGAAGCACTTCCAAGCAAATGGTAGCCTTTTTTTCGGAAAAACTGGACATGTCGCAACCGTACCACTAGAACAATGCAAAACAGTAAATTCTGAGTGGTACATAACCATTTGTTGAGAGTCGGGGTTACTTCGGCTTATCGAAATAACTGGGCCCAAAACTCGTGACTTAAAGAACCAAAACAAAGCTTGATAGAAGTCTTATTTTGCCAGTCCTGCTGTACGCAGCTGGAAAGCGAATGATAAGCATGTCTGCGAAGCCAATTCTTTTTGCCTTCGAAAAAAATCATTTAACGTGAGATATGTGAGGAATGTGCATTGTGATCGGGCGTGCATTTCAGTACTCAGATCAACATTTTTGATGTGACTAGATCCGCTGATCCGGGAACACATTGCTTTTAAAAGCAGATATTCCTTATTGTTCCTCTGGATAACCATTGAATTTGGCGTTGCATGGAAAACTTAGTGAAGTGGAGTGAAGCACTTTCCTCTCAGAGGCCTTGTTAAGTGAATGTCCTTACGAGAACTCTCACAAAACAACTATTACCACATACTCAGTTAAGGGAATCAAAAAACATCCATGATCACTACTAACAATTGAGTTCAATAATAAATACTTCTTGGGAACATTGAAAGGATGTCAAATTAGTACGCATCCCATTGGCATAAACTCTTATTACGCATCCTTACATCTGCACACCCTCATCCTTAATCCCACATCTCATTTTTAACGGTTTTGAAAGATCAAAAACATCGAGCACACATAAGAGCGGGAAGAATATATTGCTCATGTACAATCTCAAGGCGTAACCCAAAAATTAGCAATTTCTTCGGAACTTCATCACATTTCCTACGACCTTGCCTACTCCACACCAGTGAACATTGTCAGGGCTAAAGATAATTTTACACTTCAAGTAACAACAAAATTGACGCAGGATTTAAAAGATGAACACAACTCCTTCCCGAGCAACCACCACAAAACTGCGAGGCACGGTCGATACGACTATCTGCAGATGTGAGCCGTTCCCAGGAGCCAAAACAGGGAAAGTGGGCAAAATTTAAGCAGAAAATATAATCCAAAGTATCGCATCGTAAGCGGAAGGTATCCCAACTGATCCCCTCCAGACAAACTCTCCCACACTTTGAAATGTTCGTCTCCTGTACGTTATGTCTGCCTCTGCATTGAGTCCAAGCTGGAGGCTAGCATTCATCACTCCTAATCGCCAGCAAATAATCTGCACAGCCGTCTGAAATCTGCATACAGCAAGGGTGAGAAGAGAGTGTATGTAAGCCCAGAAGCCGACAGTCCAGAATTTCATTTGCAGCAGGATGTTCATCTCTGGCAGTTTGTTGCACCAATCACCGTGATAAGGGCTTTCGATGAGCCAGGGAAAATTTATTGCCATCAGACGGATGGAGTAAGCGATGCTGTGTTGTCGATTTTTCGAGCTTACCTTGGGTCAAATGCATACTTTATTTAATTTTTGAATCTCTGTACTATGTTCTTCTACGGCAGCAGGGCTCTACTAGAAGAGGAGTTATGTCTAGTTGTAGTGACATGAAAGAGAGAGCTGTGAATTTAAAACTCGAAGGGAAAGGATTTCTGCCAATACTTATGAATTTGGACTGAAATAAGTCCTCAGGTTCACAGGTGGACAAATTTCCCAAACATACACGACACAATAAATCTGGCCTACGTTCCCATTCAATTCCCACCTTGAATGAGTATGATGTGCTAAGCCCTGCAATTCGTTGAAACTCAAGATAATATTTTTTAGTCCTAGTTTCACATTTCGAACAAAGTCCTACTTCCAACTAAAAGTCGTACAAAACTTTGGTTTTAAGAATGCGTGGTCGTACGACCTGTATGAGAATGCTACTACCCCGAAATCTTCTTGTTATATTTCTTGTGAATGGTGGGGTGGATGATTTCCTGCGCAGCACGAATATGTGTGTGCAAGCATTGAGTACATCCAAGCGATGCATCCTCATATTTTCTTCAAGTCTTTGCTATAATAAAGATAGATAGATAGATCGTTGCAAATGCCGGGATCTCTTCTCTTACATCACATCTTCAAACTCAGAAAAATCGTTGTTCCAATGATTGTAGTTTGTTAAATTCCACTGGGGCCTATTCTTTTTAAAAAGGGATTATATTTTCAGTACTTGGTGGTCTTCCAGAGGACTTGCTTTAAGACTTTACCTATAAAGCCACTGTGTCATTTAAGCACTGACAACCAGGACAACTTGTCTATCACTGTTTCCTGGGGCTCAGGGTCAGGGAGGAATGCGCCCGACCCCATTGGACAGTGCAACAGACGACGTTCTCGTCTGAAATTTGATGAAATGCAAACAAGTGGAGATGAACCTTAGCCATATTGGTGTGCAATATTGGAGACAGCTGGCTGAAATTTTATTTTTTCAAAACAGCAATTCATGCCATTAACTTTTTGGAAATAATATCATATAAATGATGGCCAGGACTACATCTGAGAAAGTCCATTCAGAAGCTCACTAATGGGCGACTGACATCTCGCGGATAACACAAATACTGTTGGCTTCCAAGGCATCAATCGTAGCTAGCTTATTCCCGAAGAAAGAATAAACTTTCCATTGACTCATAGTAAATAGTCCAAAAGTATGATATCGCACGTTCTAAGTAGCCGCTTTACTGTACCAAAATGTTAAAGTAAGTGCTCACCAAAAATCCTTCTGAACTTATCTATAATTTGATGCGCTATATGGCTAGCAGAGCTATCTGCATATCTAGCAGAGCTATCTGATTAAAATCAGTGCTAACGGAGACATTGTACTTACATTTTAAGATTTTCCTCATTTTGACTTTTTGGTACACTCTCAGCGAAGTTTCGACAGTCTTTTCACTACGTCTAACCATTTGATTATCTTCCACTTATGGAAACTGGGGCTAAAATTTTCGAACGTCTTAAGTGCACTGTAAGTTCCTCGAAAAGCACGAAAAATATTTCTCACAAAACGCTGATTTTCAACTCACTTCACCACCACTTCCGAGGTGTGTCGTGGTGTGATTCTTTCTATGGTGATTTGCCGAACGATACTGAGAAAAAATGACAAAGCAGTTTGATATGATTCACGAGTGATCAAGTCAAAAGAGCCTATTTTATAGTAAACCTCAAGATGAATCACCAGACATAAGCGACGAAAAGTGATGTCGGACAATGTCGACAGTGTATGGAAAAGTTGTGCACCGTAAACCTGGTATGTAAATATCCTATTCACTATACAAGTTATGTACTTTGCCGCCATAAGACTTTCGACCTTAAGGTTGAATGTTTAGCGAGTAGTTCTCTTTAAGTAGTGTTTAAAGCCAAAAGGAATATTTAATGTATTTCCTATAAAGCACCATAGGGCTTAGCTTACCTTTGGACCGGTTTAAATAAAAGCAAACGCTGGTAAATTCAACACATTCAATCGAAAAATTAGAAATAGTTAATTCAATCTTACTATTGAACCATCTTCATATGTACAGTCGATCAAAAGAACAAGAAACCGGACCAGCATCTGTTTCACCTACACACCAGACAATACAAAATTATTTAATCAATCAATGTTAATATACAATTTTTAACAGCTTCTATTATGATTTTTTTGTAAACTATAACAAATAAATAATTCCTGAATAAACATTGGTTTCAGCACAATTTTAAAAATTTCTTTTAAGAATGTATGCTCATTTACTCATTTTTTATGTCACTTCATGTGAAAATACATAAATTTAATTTGCAAAACTTAATCAATACGAAATTTATTGAAGTACGGAAAATGGTTGTCAAGCATTGCAAAGGAGCTAATCTGTGTAGGTGATATTGTAAAATGACATAAAACGTATGATTCAATTGATTGGTTCAAATACTGCGGCAGATGAGCATTAAATTGTACATCTAGTTAAGAAACACTCACAGCTTGTGCAGCTAAATTAGTCAGAGAGTTTAAAAATGATTAACTAAAAGGAGCTTATCGGAAAATCATGCGAGTCGTTTTGTAAAAAATAATTTCCATTAAAGATTCACCCGGAAAGAAAAAAAAGTTTGTTTCACAATATGAAAACAAACATGAAAACGTCTTTTGTTTCCAAACGAAAATAAGTTTAATTTATTTAGATCTGATGTTTGGAGAAAGCAAAACGAGGGGCTAAGGGAGACAAATTTATGACCAAATGTTAAACATATTGGTGGCTCAGTTTTGTTTTGAGGTTGCACGTCCTCGAGTGGGCCAGGGAATTTTTCTTACCAATGGTAATACAGATCAAAACAAATACATACATGTAGAAAATCTTATTTTATTTATTCGAGTGAATATAATGATTTTACAAAATTATTGTTAAATAATGATAACATTAACGTGGATCACTGATGCCGCCGAGCTGTACTGCTGCCTAGATAAGACAAGACTCCTTTTCGCATTCCTCGTTCGCTTGCTCATCGACTCTCCTCCTTAGTGAAGCCAATTCCAAAGTTAACTGTGATCGCCTGGGTCAAAAAACAAGTGAATGACACCTCAGGTCACTATAAATAATTTTCAAATCAGGCACAGCTGGTGGTCGACGATTCCGGTTGCCCTCCATAGAATACGAAACAAGACTGCATGGTTTCAAGAATAGAATTAGATCGTGGAGGCAGCCTTGAACTGAATTTGCAAGAAGGGAATTGGAGAAAGACGCTATACGGGCTATTAAAACGAGTTGATCAAGATGCAGGAAATAAATTTCTAGATGAAGCAACAGGCACAGGCTCACTATATCGCGTTGTGTACTGGCGGCTAAATCATAGAATGGGCGACAGGAACTCTTTTGTTGATAAACATACAATTGAAGAAATTGCAAGGATGCTTTGGCGGGGAGAGCTTCTGAAGCTCAATTTTGTGCCACCTAGAAACAACATTAACATACTGTGCAGCATGTGCAATTTGGAGAAAAGAGAAGATACTCTGCATTTGCTAGGCAAGTGCCCAATTCTCAAAGAAACAAGAAAACATTTTTTTCGAAACAATATTTTAGCGGAACAAGAACTAATAGAATTACTTAATGGAATTGATATTGAAAAACTATTTGGATATTGCAAGTTTGCTCTATGAAATGCAGGGGAAATATTTTAACTCGTAACTTTTAAATAAATTTAAAAAAAAACTTGAATTTTAAACATGTCAATCCGGCAGACGGCAAAGCCATGCAAAACAGATCTTGTGTAATATTTGCAAAATAAAATTTGTGGAAAAAATAAAATCTATTCTAATCTAGTCTTATCTCTCCTTAGAAACGCTCAAGTGGAAAGTCCTACGCCACATGTTGTATAGCATAGATCATGAGCCGCCGATTATCACTGGTTTCACTAAATAGCTTGGCTGACCACCACTTCTCCAATTCTACTGAGAACTAGAATCAATAGCCCAAAAAAAGAAAATAATTTGAATATTAAATGTTTAATAATGCGTAACAGCAATGAGTCAAATTCATGTATTTCCGAATGGATAAAATGTTCAAATCCTGCATTAACAACCCTCTAATCATTGCCTGGTCATTACTCAATTAGATGGCTTAGAAAAACTACCACGAATAATGCCCACCGACAAAGCACGCATTTAGGAGTCATCAGAATTACGCAAATGAACTCCACTAAATATCAACTACATGTCAGTTCAAGATTCCTATGTGTGAGAGCTTTAACTAGCTTCACAGCTTCGCGATTGGTTCGCGTCCAAAGTGGCATTTTTAAATGCGATATAATTACACATTTTGATCCTTTACAGTTCAGTGCTCCTTTGACGACTCACTCATATTCATTAGAGTTCACGACCCCTCATGGCACACAATAATACAAATTACTGAGCGAAATGCCTAGAAGGTACATTTAGGAGGGCCAGCGCCCTCTCTTTCTCTCTCCCAGACAGGACTTTTCAACTTAAAACAATTTCTCGTTAAGATTTTTTTTTTCAGCTGCCTTCCGCTCTGTTTTAATGAAAATTAATGGCCTCCCATGCGGACTACAAAAGTCAACAGCGAGAAGAGAACAGAAAACGAAAGCCAGGCTGTGAGAGCCTGAGACGCAGAGAAAGTGAAAGGCGATTCTTCATAAATTACTTCCTTCTTTTTCGTTGCCGTTGTTGTTGTTGTTACTATTTTCTTTCTTTCTCCATTTGCTCACATGAAACTTTTATTTTACTTCAGCTCGTTGTTTTTCTGCTTTCCTGTGGATAAGAGTGCACAGTGTCTACGTTCATAAGTGCTCACTGAATGAAGTGCAAGGGAAGTAGAGAAGTACGGGGGAGTGGTAGTCCATAGTCGGCGTCATCATCAGAATCGTCATCAGCGTCGGCTTAACTCAAATTAAGGACACTGAATAATAAATGACCGGTTAGAGTCCCTCACACACATGTAAGTGACAGTGCTCGGTAGGCAGGCAAGCACAATCGGGCAACTGCCCCGCATCAGCACACTTAAGGCCTCTTATGTCTCATGCAGCACCCTTTGAAACAAGTATTTCGCACAGTTCGCACACAGTTCTACTTTTACGGCAAAACGGGTTAAGTGCGATTATAGAAAACGCGACACTGCTGCACATCTTGGCGGGAGACGGTGCAGCCTTCTTGGCGGGATGACATTTAATTGATGATCTGCTGGGGGTATGCCTTATACATCGCGCCATTGGAGTTTCTTTAATGTCCCTAACGAACCAGCCTTCCAAAAGAGGATCAAGGAGTCTTCATCATTTAATCATAAACTAGAGTGACATTAATAACGTCGTCGTCGAGATGACACTGTCTCGGATGCCGTGCGACTGGATGAAGAATGATGAATGCGTGACTCTGCGTCGCATCTGAAGTTTGTGGGAGTCCCTTACTGCTCTCTTACGAACCTCATCCTAATCTGATACTAAGAGACGATTGCAGGAAATAAAAATAATATTCCCACATACGGAGGATGTGACCACTTGTCATGACCTAATTAAAAATATCCAGGAGTGCAAAGGTTGCTGCGGACAGGAATCTTCCTTTCCATAAAATCCTTCTCCAGTGCGGCCACTTTTTTTTGGCGAAAAGCTTCCTGTTGTCATTCTGTGGAAAAAAAATTGTATTTGCATACGGCATACAGTTGCATGGTGGTAAGGATTGAAATATGTTTTTGCTGTGTTCTGTTCGGAATGAAAAACCAAAGGATCTGGATCATGTCAACAAATTGACATTTAGTATGTGAACCTTTTGTAATAACCGTGGGCGAATGTAAATATTTGTGTGCAGCATGCTCGTTTTGGTCGCAAACGAGCAAACACACAGACACACACACAGCACACAGGCACTTGTCATGCCAGTGGGTGGACAGGGTTAATGGATGAATGTGAAGACTGAAATGTATCTTCTGCGGTTGAGGTGTGTTCGGTGATTTGGCGTTCTATGAAATTATCTGTCGCACATGCACATGTGGATACAGATGACATTATTCTTTCAGAAGTGTTTATGGGAATAATAAAAATCCTTCACGACATCATCTGGTGACGTCTGAAGCTTTCTCGCTGAAAAAGGGTGTATTTTTAGAAAGTAAGTATTTGAATTTGTTTAACAGTGTCATGCTCTTAATCATCATCCTCCACAAAGGGGAACAGTCAAAGGGTATACGAAGGAGTATTCTCTTGGGCGTAGGTGACAAAGGTGATTCTTTCCAAAAATACCGCACATGATGTGAAGAATTATTGCCCTTATTATATTTTTCATTCCCTTGTTGAGTTGATGAGCCTCGCCGCATTCACATTCTTTGCCCATGATTTTATCGTTTGAAAGAAATCTTATTAAGACTTTAAAAGGAAACAATCGAATCCGTAAGTTACAAAGAAGGATTTAAAATCCTGCTGCCAGATGTAACATAATACCTTAATGGTCCGTTTTAAGTCACATCCTTTCATCATTATTGAGCAATTTAAATTTGGTTGTGAGTCCCCTCTGATTGAGCCTCTCTAACACAGCCTATCGTTGACGAACGTGATGTATTAAATCTGAAGGCTCTTTTAGCTCGAGTGTTGCTGATTATTCTTTAGTTGTGGTGAAGCCAACTTTATCCTTTTATTTTAGACTTCGGTTCAATTACGTGTATGGCTCGATTATTGAACATCCTTCTGGTAGTAATGCTTCTCAATTTTCGTTATCCCGCACTTCAAGTGCTTCTACATTTTCCTTCGGAGAAGGTGACACTCTTTCCTTCTAATTTGCTCGTTGAAATTTCGAACAGCCACCGTCTCTACTTTCCAGCATCTACCCGCCGACTTCTTCTTGTTCGTGTGAAGCTACAGTTCGGGGTGGACATGGGCCTCAACCAATATCCCTCTCCAGGCAGCACGATCTTTCGCTAGCTGCCTCCAGTTGCGAACTCAATGTTGGTTGAGGTCCTTCTCCACTTGTGTGCCCCGACTTGGCCTAGACCGCCCTCTGTTGCGTTGTGTCAATGACTCAGAATCGAAGACTTTTTGGGTCGAAGCAGTGGCGTCCGTATGGACGCTCTACATAGCCTCGCCATCTTAAGCGTTGTATCCGAAGACGATTGACTAGGCGCATGTCGCTGTACAGCCCATAGAGATCGTCGGTAAATCTTCTCCACCAAACACCATCAACGCAAACAGGACCAAAAATCGCACGCAAAACTTTTCTCTCTAAAAGACTAAGGGCTTCCTCATTCTCTTTTCGTAACATCTGCCCAACGACATTTGTCATAAAACCAAGGATTGCTTCTGAGGGGCTACACCTGATACTTAGCACTCCAGTTGCGGCTTTTCTGATCCATCTAGGCAGCATTGTCGTTGGCCTTCTATGCCTGTAGTCGGCGTCATAGGACTCTTTGAGACGTGGAGGGACATTCGATTTTAAATTGTCCTATGCTATCTATTTGTTTCTCTACACCATCATCGGCCATTATAAGGCAGTGATCGGAACATTTGATGGCGCCTCGACACATCCGGACGTCCAAAATGCCAAACATTAATGGCAATTTGATCAATGTAGTTCACTGTGATTTGATCTGGATGTAACTTTGAGATGCAGGAGCCGCTTGATTTCTTCATTAAGGTTACGTTATGTTGCAAGGTAGTGGCTAGTGATGGGTGGTAGGGTCGTGTCGGATACGTTTACCTAATGTATCGAAAACTCCCTCCTTACCTAACCTTGAATTAAAGTCACCAATTTCAATTTCGACTTTAAAGATAAGTTATTTCTTGGAGGTTTTCTAAGGGTTTTGTAGAGGGAGTTTTTGGTTGCGTCATCCTTTTCATCTTTAGGAGCCTGTGTATAACTTTGGCTTATGTTAGTGAATTTGGACTTGATGCGAATCTTTTCCTTCCTAGTCCCAAGACTTCTTGTATGCGTCCACTGCCAATGAGAAATTCGTATCCAATTATGCAGTGTCCTTTTTTTCACCTCTCTTTCGCTAGGCCCGTTTCATCGTATTTTGTAAATTTCGTTGGTATCCGTTGTTCGGTTGCATGCAGTCATTGCAATCCAGGTGCAGGTAGATTAATTTTGGATTTGCATTGGATTATTACTATCGCAAGTTTTTCAAGCGATCAGGCTGTTACCCTGACCCGCAACATAACCAGATCCTTTGATCAACGTCTTAAGCAAATGGAGTTGGTTTTCGGAACCTAATGGTATCTTCATAGAGGGGTTCATAAAGTAGAGTTCAATATGACTGGATTTGTAGATGCCTCCGGTGATTACACCTAGGTCATGGAGCTGCCGCCTATAGCGGAAGGAAAAGTAACGTACCTTGATGGACGCAATACTCTTTTTCCAATCTCGTCGTACGCTATCATGTTAATCATAAGGGAACAAGGCTATATCTCAGAAGTACGGTAATGTGCACCCAAAACGCTCCGCCTTGAAGGTGAGAGTAGGAGGTGTCAGCTAAGGGCTAGAGTGTGTAGCTGCTTGCTACACTGAACGTATGTTTTGTATGCAAATGTCGATATGTACAGCGTGAACATAACCATCGCGATCTTAATGAGTGGTTCGATTGCCCTAGCCCACGAGGGAATAGGGCCCAGCTTCCACGAGTAGAAGGGAACTACACTTTTTTGCCGACTCCGAAGGGCGAGGTTTGAGAAGTTTTTTTGCAGAGAATTAATACCCTTTGAGTGTTTTAAGCAGCTCAACCGGTGGCGAGAAAAATTCGGGTTTTCCATCCGGGAATCGGACTTGAGATCTTAGCGTGTGAGTCGATGCACTTACCCGCTCCTCCACGCCAACTCTCTCTCAGATGATAGTGTCCCGCAAACGTTCTCAAAAATCAATAATACTCCATACACTAGTAAGACTTTCAGTCCAACGAAATGCGTTTTCGATTTATTTAAATAATGACGGCTTAGTGACGTTGCCAATGATCCAGATCGGTCTACTGTCTTTTCATCCCTTACTCTTCGTTCACATTTCACCCAGTCCTGTAAAGCATTCACACACAAAATAACGTCTCTGCCATCAATGCGCCCTATTTATGGTAAATAAGCGACCTTATGGAAAATCGATTTCTAACATCATATTGTATTTAACTCACATTCTACAGGAAGTGAAATGTGTCCTCATAATTGCAAATGACATGATTCGATTAACTTCTAGTGTCCAGCTTACAATCACAGCCATTACTAAATCACCCGCCCGCCGCTGGTGCATTAGAATTGTTTTGACAGCGCAAAATATTAAATCCAGATAGGATGTGCAATTTTCAAATGAATATTTCATTTGCAATACTACGCCGCACTGTCACATTCACGAACAGCGTACACCATCGTCGAATTATGTATGCAGCTAGCAGCGCATAGGTCCCTTGGGTAGAGTAATGCGAATATTCAGGACTTTTGGTTTTGTTTCACCTTCACAGCTAGATTTGATGAAATTCTACGTCCAATCAAATCACAGTCAACGTTGGAAATTAGACACAAATTGGTGGGTTAATACATCAAATGAGCGCCTGTACTTTTTGTATTCAGCGCACAATTTTTGACAGCGGTCTGCACGTGAATTGATGATAATTGGTTGATATACAGTCGCATATTTAGGACAAAACTTCCGTCGTCAGGACACCTTCTCCGGGTAATCATTTGCGTGCGGTACTCACGCTGTGCAACGCAAATCTATTTGTGCGGCAATCAATTCAAACAAAATAAAGTACTCTCCCGTTGATAAAGTGGAAAACACAAATATTTTTTGACGTCTATTTGGTGTGAGTTCACACGAAACGTATATTTCCGCGAGAATGGGCTCAGAAAACGCATTTAACACCTGGCTGGGACTTGGAAAATATGTATATGTTCCATCTAATGAAAATCATTAATTGATTTTGTTGATGCACATACATACGTATGTGTACGCAGCAGATATGATTGCAAACCCGCTTTCTCTTTGTACGGCCTTGCCCTAGCTTACGTACATTCGTTTAATTAATATTTCTGTGTTTGTACACTTTCAACCTCCTTGCGGTTGTCATCACGAGATACAGGAGTCGAAGGACAAACCATAGTAATGAGAATGTTAACATTAATTATTTTTTCGCATACAAGGGATGATGATGACTGCAAAAACATTTCATTTTGCCTGCTGATGTGAGTAATCCTTGAGCGCTCGAATTTTATATCATTGCGAGGGATATTCCTCTGCATTCGGCTTTAGATTTGATTAATCCCCTACGTACATACACAATTATTTGCAATATAATTTTGAGTTCTACTAAACTTTATCACCGCTTATTTCATTACTGTTTATGCGACTTTATTGCAATTCAGTAGTTGTTCGGGAAATGTATAACTTAATTCAGTTTTCGCGGTCGCCGTGGCGTAGTGGGTAAGTGCGTCGACCCAACCGCAGAAGGTCTAAGTTCGATTCCCGGACGGAACACCACGCAATTTTTCACGGCACCAGCTCCTTCGAGTGGCTGACAAAACTCAAAGAGTATCAATTGTCAACACGAAGCTTCATAAATCTCGCAGTTCGGAATCGGCAAAAAACTGCAGGTCCCTTCTACTTGTGGGAGAACAGTGACACGCACAACACGAGTAATTGTTGTAGAAACTAGGCCCTAGTCCCTTGTGCTACTCAATTATTATTATTATTATTTATTCAGTTTTCAGTTTCGAAAGTAAAGCTTAGTGAAAATACACTTCGCATGCAGTAGCGCCATAATATTGAATTGATCGTGTTGTGTGAGCTGTTGGCCCATCTGGTTGGAACCACAAGTGTCCAAGTCAATCGCCGGACAATTAAAAAAATCGGTCACCTTTCGACCATATTGCTCAGAATTAACAGTAAATGTCCGCCAATTGACATTTTTAAAGAAATAAGGACAAATGTCTGGACACAACAACACTTCTTTTATGTTCTCTGAACACATATGCGGCAACTGTGTCTGTTTATGTATGTTCAAATAATCGGTGTTTATTTAAAGTTGTTTCCATACTCAAGAACTGAATCTACGGACTTGTGAATTGTCAACTGGGCCAACTATTGTGTAAAATAAACTTTATAAGAGTGGAGACGCGCACCGAATTGTGTTGAATTTGAATATTGTCTTACCACTGGTGTGGTAAAAATATACTACTCTTGTAGAAGTTTTCTGAGCAACTCGCTCTTTATTTCTTATTCCTAGCTTATATAAAGGGTAATTTAACGCACGTTTCGTGTTTTGTTTCACTGTCAAACATCTTCAGTTTGGTCTATAATTTAACCATGAATCGTCTTACAAATGAATCACGTTTGCAAATTATTGAATTTTATTATCAAAATGCGTGCTATGTAAAGAAGTTCATCGCGCGCTTCTTCCATTTTATTGTCAGTTTAATCGAGCCACTGAAGCAGCTATTCGGACTTTTGTGACTAAATTTCGCACCAAATTTACATTATTGGACATTATACCACCAACACGCTTACGTAGAGTGCGAACTGAAGAAAATATCGCACCTGTATCGGCCAGTGTTAATGACGACCATCAATTATCGATTCGTCGCCGTTCGCAGCAATTGGGCGTCTGTTAATCAACGCTCATTTTTGGGTCAATGGGTAAGTAAATAAACGGAATTGTCGATTTTGGAGTGAATATCAGGCAGAAGCATTGCAAGAGCTACCAATGCATCCAGAAAAAGTCACAATTTGGTGCAATTTATGGGATGGTGGCATCATTAGACCGTACTTCTTCACAGATGATGCGAATCGTAACGTAACTGTGAATGGTGAGCGTTACCGTGAAATGATATCCAACTTTTTGTTGCCCAAAATACAAGAGCTTGACTTGCATGACATGTGGTTTCAACAGGACGGTGCCACATGCCACATAGCACGCGCAACAATGGACTTATTGAAAGGCGACTTCAGTGAACATTTTATTTCACGTTCCGGACCGGTCAATTGGCCGCCTAGATCGTCCGACTTAACGCCTTTAGTCGATTTTTTGTGGGGCTATGTCAAACCTCATGTCTAAACAGACAAGCCCGCTTCAACTGACGCATTGGAAAACAACATTGAAGCATTTATTCGTGAGATACCGGCCGAAATGTTGGAGAGAGTATGCCAAAATTGGACTAAGCGGATGGACTATTTGAGGCGCAGTCAAGGTCAACATTTGCATGAAATAATCTTCAAACATTAAATTATATAGACCGTACAATCGATTCAAATAAAAATTTCATGCATTTTTCTGAATTTTTTCTTTTTTTTCAAACTTCCCAATAGCTTTTTAAAAATCGCTCTTTACCTGCAAATTGCTTGCTATACAAAAACATGATTCTTTATCTAACTAGCACACAGGTGCCCAATGTTTTCCTTTAACACTTTCGTTAGTGTGTAATGTAACACCTTTGTTAATTCCAGTCACGTCACGTTTGTTGTGTACTCAACAAAATGAAAAATACGTACGACATGCTGAATTTTTAAGATCGCCGGGAAATCGATAGATTCCGATGATTAGTAAGACTTGCACCTACAGCGGCAAAATGTTCGACTGACTGCATTACGCACAGTTATAGTTAAGTTTGGAAACTCGTTTTTCAGCAGCTCCACACGAATATGGAATGTTCTTCCCAGCCTACCTTTTCCCCCTCATTGCAGTCCACAGGCATTTAAAACCAATGTGCACCGGTACCCCCTTTCCCTCACTTCCTCTATACCTTTGGCCCGTGCTGTGACTTAATTAACTTAATTTAGCACACGCCAATTATAAAAAAAGATATCAATAATCTAAACCCATTGTTTGATTGTCAAGCGATTAACTGGCGATAACAGCAACCTTTCGACTAATATTGTGACACATCAAATGACAGCTGGGTATGACCTGTATCAAACTGCAGCGCCACCAACTTGAGCCGAATAAAAGAATGGCACTTTATAAACTGATTTTCGATCTAGCTCAAGATCAGTCGTTCTAGTGACTGACTCAGTAAGCTGTAAAAAACAGTATGAGACAACATGACAACAATTTGCTTTGGTATACACATGACTTACAGAGGCATTTTTACTGCAGACAATTCATATATCAACCTGGACAATGAGAACCAAAGTTAATTCTATAAAATATGCTAATGTATGCTATGTACCTTGTACATGAGAAACATCGACACCCGTCGACGCAGCACTACAAACAAATAGATGAATTTCGAAAAAAAAATCTCTCAGAATTGCAGCATTTCAGCATTTTGGCTTAAATTTCTACGTTTCTAATTACATAGCGATCCCGTTTAATGCTATTTTTCTGAGTAACTCCCACCGGAATTTATGGAGTTCTTTTGCAAAGCTAGGTGCAGCTGGATTTCCCGGAAACCAGCGAAACCACTTGAATTTCCCCGTAAATTCAACTAATGGTGAAGTCCAACGTAATTACGAAAAAGCTTTGTCAGTATTCCATTCGAAGAACCACAACATGACATCATAACATGAGAATGCTTAAAATAAATTTAAAAAAGAAAAACACATAAAATCCGGATGGTATCTGCTGCTTTGTCCCATTAACATCCTTCACGACTAAGTGCACACGTACGAGGAATGTCTGTTAGGCTAGTGTCTGTCTGGATACGTAAAAAATACACCTTTTCAAGGACATGTCGACAGACTGACAGTCTGCTTTGTGCATTACGTGAGCTACATAATTCGTAATCAATCTGCTTCCAATCTAAGCGAGGAAAGATTGTCACGTGTTCAATTTAATATCCCTTTTGAAAGCGCTGCCTGGATTTGAATATTTTAGCTCGTCTTTATCACAAAATAAATCACTTACCCATCAACTCAATCTCAGTCTCAACAACCACACACACTCGCACACACATTCAACGGATATGTTCTCCGGGGACTTAGCAACCACGGGTGGATGATAATTTTTGTGACAAAATTGAAGAAAAACGTATCTCATAAGATCAGTATCAACTTCGCTCAACAAGGTGTAATGAACTCTCACAAGAGATAAGATTTCATCAATTTTTCGTAAAAATGTGAAAGCACTGCTTTAATGCTAACGTATCCTTGCAAAGGACCCGCCACATAAATAATTGAATATAAATACATCAACATCACTGATTGATTGATTGGGATATCACGGAATTCGTCGAACGGCATTTCCCATGAATTTGCAATGACTGGGTGCTAACTTTAGAATTGACCGGTCGTTCCACTTTCGTGATGACCCGGGATTTTTGTTATTCATTTTGTTATCCTGCGTGCCTCAACTGGAAACTAAAACTAAACCATTAAATATTTATGAAACCAATTAACTATTAATTTTGAGCAACAGTGACTACAGATAGAGGGAAATTATGATTCGACAGAAATACACTGAAAATAGACAATTAAGTGACAATATGAATATTTTCGATTTGGTACTTCATACCAACAAGCTGTGAGGGTGTGATGAAATTTGTGAATATTTGGAAAAACAAAATGTTTTCAATTGAACTCCGAAGAATCAGTGTTTAAATTAAACATATCAAATTACTCGATTCAACATAAAGGACACAAAAGAAATTATTGCTGAATTTGAACGGGAACGAAGCCCGAAAAGACATCAATGATTGTTTTTTATGTGAATGTCAACATATGGGATAAGGGGACTGATTTGAGAATATGTCATATTTGCAGGATAAGAAACAATTCTTAAATGTTTTGCTTTTTTAATTGTTCATAAGAGCGGGATGTTGGGTTAATTTGCACCGAGTGTCACTTTCAAAAATTCTCCAACCCTCATATTAAAAAAAAACTTTAACTCTGCAATTCAAAAAACATTGAGATTTTGTACACCCACACGGATGTGACCTGCTAGATAGCAACGGATTTGACACTGCATAACTGAGTTCATTCGCTTCTCAGCTCCTTCTAAACTAATTTCTTTTAGTTTGGTAGTCACTTTATTACTGTTCATGCCAAGAGTGATTGACATGGATACCCTCACCCCCACTTGCACATAAATCAGACCAAGTACATTCTAAACTCGCACATAGAAGATTCTGTTTTTTATTTTAACATATTTTAATGAAAGCAATTCAACGATTTTTGTGGCACTAAATGGTGTTGGCCTCCATTTATCTGTAAAAATTCAAGGGATTCTATTAAACATATTTTAAATGTTCCATTTTTGTAAACAGAGTTATGCAATTCGTTGCTCGTGTTTAAGGTTATACTTATTTCAAAATGGGTGAAAACAAACAATACGATATTTGATTAGCTTCTGCTATACATTTATTTATTTATTTATTTATTCAGGTAACTGGGCACAGCTAAGCAATAACTTAAAATATTTTGAGAAACTCGCAGCTACAGGTAATCTTCGCCAATTAGACGAACATCATTTTTTCTTTTTCTTATTTCTCCTTACTCTTTTTCGCAATCGCTTTTGTTCTTCGTGTCAGTCATCCATAACTTCTAGTTGTCTAGTTGTTTAAGCACATGCTTAAAGGTACACAAGTGCACTTTTCAAGAAAAAATGACGCAAGTGTTTGTCGAAAAGACGTAGATTACCTTTTATGTAACTTTTAGTGTTAGATATTCAGCAAATATTACTCAAATTTAAAAACTCCACCAACTCTTGTTCAACAGAAGTTATTCTCAAGTCGAGTTTATGGACATCTAATTAGTCTGACGTAAAAGAGTTGCTGCTACTACTTATTAATAAATATAATTTCTTTGGAAACTATTACGTTCTTCAACAGATTCCACCAGTCCAATAAGCTTACCAACAATGTAATTTAAAAATACATTTTCTAAAAAAGAATAATGGACCACACGTGCTTGTGGTTCTAGAATAAAAAAAGCTGTCAAAATGCCACACATCTTACATCACACAGATATTTGTGCTGTGACTTCATCACTGCCAAAAAGGATTATCAAATAAATAAGCAAATGGTTTGAATATGAAGTCAGTTTGTTATGATTCTTTACTTATTTACTTACTTAATGTGGCGCTACAGTCCGGGGTGGACCTGGGCGTCAACCAACAAGCGTCTCCAGCCAGCTCTATCTTTAGCTAGATTTCTTCAGTTTCGCACGCATAGGTGGTTGAGATCACTTTCAATTTGCATACTCCAGTACGGCTGAGTCGCGACCTTCCTCTACTCCTCCGTCCCTCGGAGGTTTGAATTCGAAGACTTTTCGGGTGGAAGAATTGGTTTCCATTCGCTCTACATGACCTAAGTCAATGTCGCTGAACAGCCCCTATAATTCGACTTTATATCTCCTCCTCCACTCACCATCTATGCAGACGGGGTCGAAAATCACACGAAGAATTCTCCTTTCGAAGCAACCGAGAGCCTCTCCATCCGCTTTTGACAAAGTTCATGCCTCAGCGCCATATAACAGGACTGGAAAAATTAAGGTCTTGTTAAGCGTTACCTTGGTTGTTCGAGAGAGGGCTTTGTTTGCCAATGGCTTTCTTAGCCCAAAGAAGCAGCGATTGGCGAGAGTTATTCTCCGTTTGATTTCAGCGCTGGTGTCATTGTCGTAGTTGATACCAAGACTAAGACGTCGGTGTTGGGTGTCCTTTCTCGTTGACAGCATATACTTGGTCTTACTCTCGTTTGCGGCTAAACCCATCTTCGCAGCCTCCTTTGCATTACCCACAAAAGCGCCATTGACATCACGCCGCGTTCTTCCGACAATGTCAATATCGTCAGCATATGCGACGAGAAGTAAGACGGACTTCTGAAAGATTGTTTCTCTGGTGTTGGCGTTCGGGTCTTGAACAATTCTTTCAAGAACGATGTTGAAAAAGTCACATGACAGCGCGTAGCCTTGTCTGAATCTTTTTTTGACATCAAAAGTCTCGGTTAGGTTTTTCCCGACATTGATGGAGCAGAGTGCATTCTTCATCGTCATCCTACATAAACAGACGAGTTTGGTAGGGATGCCATAACCAGACATTGCTCTGTATAGTTCATCTATATAGATGCTATCATACGCGGCCTTAAAATCGATGAGAAGGTGGCGGGTATCGATTTGTTGCTCCTGGGTTTTCTCCAAAATCTGATCCATCTGTCGATGGTAGATTTTCCTGGCCTAAAGCCACACTGGTATAGACCGATCAGGTTTTTGGCGACTGGCTTTAGGTGTTAACATAGTACAGCAGATAAGATTTTGTATTTATTAACAAAAAAAAAAAATACATTTGGAAATAAAATGAAAATAAGATTTTGTGTGCGATACTTAGGAGACTGATGCCTGTGAATTCCGCAGTTCAAACGGTCTCCTTTTCTATGGATCGGGCAAGCAATGCTGAGGTCCCATTCAACGGGCGTGTTTCCCTCCGACCATATTTACAGAAGAGTTGGTGCATGCTCCTAACCAAATCATCGCCTGCGGCTTTAAAACTCGATTACCTCATTCATGCAGTAATATCCCTCTATTCTGCTGATCGCGCGCTTCTCATGAGAAGCTGGTTTTCGTTTCTCCTCTTCTGCTCGTAGAGCTTACGAGTAGCTCTTGTCCTTCTTTGAAGTACCGATTTGTACGTTTCTTACTTGGCTGCATTCGCCCTCCGGCACTCGTTGTCAAATCAGGGGTTTCGTTGTGGTGGATTGAAGCCCAGCACATCAGAGGCGGCATCTCTGATGGCTTTTTGGCAATGCTGCCACTGGTCTTCAATACTTGATGTTAGCGGGGTCGGATTTCTTAAGAGGTAAAGGGAGACACGATTGTAGTCGGCTGACATTGAACTTCCTCTCATATCTATTTATAATTCTTTACGATTTAATATAATAATAATAATAATTGAGTGGCACTACAGCTAACAAGGTCCCAGGACCTACAGCTTCTACAACGATTTGGTGTACACAATAAGAAATTGTCAAAAATCCTATACTCACAAAAGGATTTGTCGGAAAAGAACTTGCAGTTTTTTTTGAAATACATAATCTTACTAGTAGTTTGTTGCCGACACCTACTGTCATAATTTAATAAGCTTTTCATACAAACTTAGAACTCTTTGACTTTTGTCAGGAAATCGGAAGAGATGGTGCCGTGTCAAATGTGAGGTAAACCTGCCGTTCATGAATCGAACCTTTTACATCTGTGGGTCCCGTGAGTCCACGCCCTACCAAGCACCACTGCACAGCTACAAATTACTGTATCAACGCAATGTTATACTCAAAATGTCAGTTTGAGGTTTACCCAAAGCAAAAAACTAACTTCAAGATTAAGACACAAATTCACAGAAGTACAACCTCAGTTTACATTTTATCCTATAAGGCTAACCATCCAAGTTTGAATGCAATCCACAAGCATAAAATTAGATGTTCATGTTTTTCCAAGTATGACGTGATCTGCCAAGATATCTCCTTACATCCCATTACCAATATCTCTCATATCCTTTTCGTGGTAACAACGATTCACATCGGAACTCCGAATTCTGGGAAGCTTACCAACTCACAGGAGAATCTCCCTTCCGCCGAAATTCCTGAGGGAATTATATAAATAAGTGTGTGCTCTCTTTTCCCGGAATCCCATCATCTGTATGATACATCGAATACCAAGCAAAAAGTCATCATCAGAGGGGGCACTGTTGTTTCAGCGGCTCATCACCTCCAGGCTCCCTCTTTCACGACTACATCTGTCCCGCATCGTCGTTAAGTTAACAACGTCAAGTCACCTTCTATTCACTTTGCATGATTTGGAACCACAAATGACGTTGGGTCTAAAAATAAACCGTTCATTTCGAGATACACTTTATGTATAAGTACAAATTTGCAAATGACGGACGGCAGCATAAACTTTATGACCACTACCTTCGCAGACAGATATCAGAAAATCAACCGAGCACCTCGCAAAACCATCGTAAAGTCGCTCAATCACGTAGAATCACTTTTCCCCTCGACTTATGAGTGGAGCACGAAAGACACTCAGCACTGGCAGCATGCGAGGCAACAACCCACTGATGACGCAATCAAGAAATAATCCTTAAAAGGAAATTCAACGAACGAATATTTATTCCTGGGGGCTCTGGCTGTGCGCCGTGTGTTGAGCGTGTCGGCACCCCATGATCACAGATATACACCCTTATTGCCCACTTGTCACGGTGCAAATATTTTATCTGTCTCAGCGGGAGTCCTCGACACCAGCAGCAGAACGCTGCCACAGGACGTTGCTCGGCCGCATGAACCGGACGAGATTTTATTGCGAGAGAAAGAGAGAGAGGGCTTTGAGTGCCGCCGAGCGTCGAGTGCCAGGGTTCACTGGGTACAATTGTAGGGTGACAGAGTTTTAAGTAAATTAACAGTGACAGGATGCTGCTGGATGAAACACAAGCGGCGCTGGGTAATGTGTGGTGTCACTCCCCGAGATGGTAAAGTGTGGAAGCTCTTTAAACCATGGAAGCACCTTGGAATTTTTAACGCCATTCTTGATCAAATTATGGGGCAATTCAAGATAAAAATGAAGATTTATGTTATCACTTAGTTCGCCGAGTACTTGAGGCGTCGCACGAATGCATTATGTTAAAGTGGCATAAGGAAGTGAATAACAGTCAGTTTTGGCAGCTGCGGCCCTGATCGTTAGGAACAACTGGCTGGTGGGCAGTGAGAGTACCCATCAGTCTGACACAATCGATTCAAGCCTTGGAAAGGATTTAGTTCGACTGTAGGCAGGACAGGTTTTTCTAAATGTAGAACTTTCTGTCTACAGCTGACCTTCTTGAAGAAATGCACTGGGACTTGAGACGTCAACAAGCAGAAAGATATCTTTACCTCGATGGCAGCTGATGCAGACATGACATTGCGGTTTTTGTCGATCGGTACCTACAGATTCCTTGTTAATGACTGTAAGTAGGCTTCTTTCCTTCCCTTGTGGACGTCGTGGTGTAGTGGGTAAGTGCGTCGACCCACACGCAGAAAGTCTAGGTTCGATTCTCGGACGAAATCGAGTTGCTGAAAACACATCTAGAGAACTTGTCTATGAAAACCTTCTTAAATCTTGTCGTTCGGAGTCGGCAAAAAACTGTACTGTAGAACAGTAGCGCGCACTACACGCGTAGTTGTTGCAGAGGCTAGGCGCTAGTTATTATGTTGGCTTTCTTTAGAGAAGCTCGCTCGTACAAATTTTACGACTTGTATGGTTTTGTTTAAAAGCGAGACCAGCATAAGATCTGAATGTTCATCTACTGCTATATATCAATCAAATTGGACTAGATGCTGTGCACTTAGCAAGCAGAATCGAAATGAGACCATATTCCAATTGGAGAACATTTGGCTAAGGCTCCAACAAACCTGCATTGTACCCCTACATATGACGTAATAATCGACATGTATTAAATTCCGAATTTGGAGAAAAGACACGCAAACTAATTTCTACACAGATGTGGCTGAAAGTTAGAAAAAGTCATAGGAAAGCCTTCAAAGGGAGAGAATATTCTGGCTGAAACAATGTGCCGCTTGTGCCCGTATTCTTCGGCGATCTTTGGCAAACGCCGTCCTTTCATTCAGGAAATAGTTTTAGGGGTCTAAATCTACTGAAAACGGTGGCTGAGGCATGATGACCTCGTTGTTTTGGCCTTCAAACTGCGAATGAGCAACAGCAAACTCTGCAATTTCGTTGCATGAGCAAACCGATATGCTAAAACCTTCAGTAACACGCAACAATTTCCTTCACTTTCTCAACATTTTCATCGGTTGTTGATGTGCTAGGGCGTCCAGGGCGAGCATAGTCATTCACATCTTCTCGAACTTATTTTAAATGCTTGCACCTACTGTAAGCATTCTTTTTTACCCTCAGAACATTCCCGATAAGCCACTGTCACCATTTCAAGTATTTTTGAGCACTTAATATCATTTTTCACACAGAATTGAATGCAAATTCTTTCATCAATTTTTTTCGACAGCAGGAATTCGCAAAACGCATCTAACTTTTAGAAACAAAATAAATGTGCTCTATAGCTGAAACTATAGGCGTGTATTCGAGACTAGTGCGCCTACATAACAAAACAAAAAAATCGTTAATCGAATGTACGTTGCCCGAGAAATTTGAAAATTCACTTTATTTTCGAAACAGACCTCGTATGTACATATTGAACTTCACGATTTTCTGCATTGCAGAACAATTGAACTTTGGGTTAAAAGCATGCAACTCTATATGTAAATACCGGGTTGATTGATTGCTTCAATACACCTATTTAGAAACCTTAACTTAAGTATATACTTGCTACGGTTATGTCAAACAAGCAACGAAACCATATACGTGTGAGTGTAACTCACCCCATCCCAGTTTATTACATTATAGAAACCAAGACTATGATTTTGGGTTTACCTTGACTGTCAACAATAATAACAATATCTTCCTATCTTCCGACATGCTTGACGAATTATTAAAACTTTGGCTTGTGCGAAACCACTTGTGTCAATATTTAAGTTATCCGTATATACACATACCTGACCCAATTCTGCACTCTATAGTTGAACCATGTAGACATTAGAATCGAATATGATCATTCATCATTCCACCCGCTGGTCCCAGTATTTGTAGTGTAGGGCAGTGCAGAGCTGTGTACGATGGAAACATAAGCAAGGTCAATTTTTTCATGGATAAACATCAGGCATGCATGGAATAACTTGTATTTATATAACCCATGTTTAGCAGGATTCAGTAGTACCGTTTAACGAACTCCCTTCGCTGTGCGTGGTCAGCTGGCTTCAGTTCCTGAGTCAATTGAACTTTGTATGCAAGAAGATGCAAATCTTTCGTCAAAATTCGCTGCTCAGTGGATTTGGAAACACCAATTTGCTGAGCTCGGTGTCGAATTGAGGTGGATGGAGTTTGAGCGACATCATGACGTACTGCTGCGATATTTTCGGTCGATCGACCTGGTCGAAGGCGCGTTGTTGTCTTAACATCAGTTACCGACCCAGTTTCAGTAAATTTTTCTATAAATCGCTTTACAGTTGACTCTTTTGGAGCATTATTGTAAACCCAACTGTAGCCGCAAAACTTTCACCATTTTGGTAAAACAATTTCACAATGAGAATGCGTTGTTCATTCGTGTAGCGCTCCATTTTTATTAACCTTATACCTCCTACTAACAAACAAAAATAATTGTTCAAATGTCAAACAATGACAATTCGAATGGCGCCAAATTTAAATCTTGCGTTTTTGTTGGGACACCATTTATATTCATACTTCCAATTTTTAAGAAAAGTTCTTACAAAACTGAGGAGAAGTTTGATTATTCATTTTAGCTCAAATACCTATTGAAACCGCTACGAACTATCTTTCCATTTATGGTAATCGCATGTAAAAATTTTTCTTGTAACATTTATCGCAAGAATCTCTTCCACTCGATATGGTCAAATTTGGGAAATAGGAACATCCGGCTATGTTTCACCGCCCTTACTTGTTACACCGTGGACCTCGATTTAAAGTCTAAAACCGAAATTTTGCAATTTGGTCCTGGAAGAGATAGTACAGTGGGCAGCTGTAAACACGGAACTGTTGAGATATGCAGACGACATTGAGATAGTCGCGCGTACGCAACGTGCCGTAGTGAAAGTATTTGAAGAACAGATGAAGAGTGTAAGTATTTGGGAGGACAAAACAATGTATATGCTGTCGAGCAAAAAACACGTACCGTATAAAATCTAAAACAAAGTCTCCCTCGAGACATACGTTGACACCACAAACAACATCCGACCGGATATCCGACGTAGAATACCCTCCTTGGCCTCCGTGGTTTCTTCGGCTTGTTGCAGCAACTGGGCTCAAAACTAATGTCTGGAAGAACCAGAATAAACTACGACAAAAATCTGATTATTCCAGTTCTAGTAAACGTAGCCGAAAGCGACAACAAAAAACAAAATCATCTGTGGTTCTGATTCTTGTGGCCTTCGAAAGAAGAATTCTGCTATTCCCGTCTGCCTATCCAGCACATTGACACCAGTAGTCCAGCTCGTGTCCGGAAATGGTACAGAAAGGAGAAGAAAACTGAATTTCGACGTTTAAAGCCCAACTATTCGGGGATACAAGATAAGTTGGTTTCGATTACTGGAAACATGGAAAGCAATCAGTGCATGAAATTGAACCCTTTATGCCGGGTGGGTAAGATAGATAGAGATCTGTCTGGTGAAATTATTCTGAAGCTATTCCTTTAAAGAGGCGTGAACCAACGAGATTTAACCGTAGAATAACAAACCTTACGGCAGATCCTTCAAAAGACACAAAAAGTAGAGATCGATACAACCTATTCGTCGATTTTAAGGTCGCATATGACAGTGTGCAGTTTTGTACATTCCTACCAAACTCGTTTGTTTAAGGTGACGATGGAGAACTCTCGGTGCTCCGTCAAAGTCCGTAACCAACTCACCAAGAGCTTCAAATCCAAAAAGGTTTAAGACAAGTCGACCCGCTATCATATGACTTTTTCTACATCATTCTTGAGAAGATTGTGCGTAACTCACAAGTCAACACCAGAGGCTTGATCTTCCATATATCCCTTTCAATTGCTGGCTTACGCGGTCAAGATTGAAGTTAATGAGGCTTTTGCTACCATTGAAGCGGATGTGGCTTAAATGGATTTGGCGACAAATGAGAACAAGACGAAGCATATGCTGTCATCAAGGAAGGATACACTAGATCGCGGTCTATGACAGAGCATAAAACTAGGCAGCAGAAACTTTGATTCGAGGTAGTCAAGGATCCTTGTGTCCTTGGCTCCACAGTACATAGGGACAACAATATCAGTACCAAAAGCAAACGAAATCCTTAGTCTTTTTGAGAGAAGTCATGCTAGCGTTGATGATATTATAGACTCTACGGCGGCATACGCCTGATTAAGCGTCTTCCGATACAACGTATATGACGGCTAGACCGCTTAGAGTGTGTGAGTATCTTCGTCTTCTAAAATGAACCATTGTGACAACGCAAAATAGGACGGCCTAGGTTAAGAAAGCACACTTAGGCGGAGAAGTACCTCAACTAACTTGAAGTGCGCAACTGCAGGCAGGTGGGGAGAGACCAAGATATTTAGAGAGGCATGTTGGTTGTGGCCCAGGTTCACCCCGGACAATAGCGCTATTCAAAGAAGAAGAGCGAAGTTTTATGACAATGGCGTTAAATTATAAAATTGTCTTTATTTCATAACAAGTCCTAATATAGGAATTACGGCTTAGTATGATTCAGTGTCTCATAGTGCCTTTCCTCTTCAACATCTAACTTAGTTCATGTGTACGTTTGGTTGTCGCTTACGTTTGTCCATTGTGAGACTGAGACACTGGCTCTCAGATTGTTTGTGACTTCAAATCGTGAACAAAATGGACAATCCCCTTAGAAACCTGCTGGAAAAAACAAGAGGTCGACAAAGAGTGACTGTCTTGTGTACATAGCAGCATAGAAGGAAGAATACATGTAACAAGAACAAAATCGACAGCCCGACACACTCTGAGCAGCTTGTGGCACCTTCCCATTTGAAATATGTAGGATCACGCAATTGTATGACATGATTTTAAGACTAAATACTTTTCTGTAACAAATTTTAAATTATTTGTTGGCCCTTTTCATGAACTTTTCGATAGTCGATTGTTCATTCTTTTGCATCATGTAGTCCAGTTCACAAGGCAGCGGGGACTAGGAGGAGTAGACTTAAGAGCAGTTGAAGTAAAAATTTTTGCCAACTCCTAACGTCGAGGTTTGAGAAGCTTGGCACCGTGGTGTAGACAGCGTTTGTATTGACTAATACATTGCAGGTTTTAGGCTCTATTCCTCGACTGTACGTTTTTTTCTTGTTTTTGAGTAGCTGACAACACTTATGAAAGAATTATTGTCTTTAATTCTGCAGTTTGTAACTGGTTATCAACTAAGGCCTATATTAAGAAAGCAGAAGCACGCACAAGACTCAAGAAGCTTGGCTGAAGCTAACCAAAAAATTTAAGGCCATGTCATTTGACTGTCAGGCGTGATCTTTAAAAATCTGCGTTCAAATGCGTAGTTTGGCAACCATTCTGTCACTATCGGCCAATAAAAACAAAACATGCCAACGATAGAATTCCCAACATTCCCTTGATGACAATTCATTCCCTTTGTCGGAACAACCAAGCAAAGGATGAAAAAGCACACTCTCTCCCTGTGACTACTCACATGTAAAGCTCTCTAAGGCAACTGTATTTAGCAGCATTCATTCATAAACATCAAATTAAGTTAATTAAATCCCCAGCGCCCTTAAATTGCAAAAAAAAAAAACGCAAAATGAAAGGAACTGCACACATCATGAGCTCTGCTTTGAACATGCTCCATCATTCCGTCCATAATTGAAATTCTCCCTTAGAGCATTCGACCTGCACAAGATCTCCATCTACGAGTATTTGAAAAATTATTCGTAAGCATCGGCGAACTCTCATGCACACGAACATACATTCGCACTGCAGAGGCATGTAGAGTTTTTTTTGTTCAACTTACATCAGAAGTTAGCTCAATGAGTTTCTCACTTCTTGCCGATTGTCAGTCACTCGTAAGCTGCACGCATCTGTCAGCTACAGTTAAGTTGTTTACAACGAACCTTTTGTTACATAAACTCAGAGAACTTCTACATCCTTCGACCACACTGCCATAATCATCAACCGACGGATGTTAGAGGCCGCCCGGTATAATTGTGCAAAGCGAAACTTCCTCTGAATATGAAAACCTTTTAATCCGACAAAATCAAGCGCAAATTGAGTTGAAACTCATCAAAGTTTACCACCGCCCAGCTGCCCGGGGCAAGGTAAATAAAAACAATTTATTATGGTTCAACAAGTTTTGTAGCCGATAGCGCACTTATCTCTCCCCTCCCACCCCAATCTCCACCACAAAGCAATAGGCGGGCAATTAACCTCAAACACTAAAGCAACCGTGACCACCGCCAACTGAAAGTGGTATGCACCGCTTCCAAGGTGGTGTTTCGGTTGGCTTCAAACACACAATGCCCGCAACTTATCAACGGTTGGAGCCTTTGCATTTTAATTGGATTAAGGGCTTTGTTCTCGTCTCAGACGCAATCATTCGATAAGGAAATGCAAAAAAAAAAAAAAACTTGACGGACAAATGGTGGGGGATAAGCATGTTTGTGTTCAGTTGTGTTTGACTGTGGGAAATCGCACGGAAAAATATTGCAGTTCGAAAAGTGGAAGTTTTCGTGGTCTGTTTGGTCGGATAGATGCTGTTTCACTCAAGCAGACTCATCCTGTGACGCGCGGAAGTCACAAGCCGCCATCTTTACATCATACAAAAGTTTCAAAATAAATTATGGAACCTTAATTGGGGTTTGAGAGGATGTCATTTTCCAATGCCAAAGGATGGTATGTCAAGCGAGAATTATTTACTGTGGGCATTGTGTATTAAAAGACAATGAACTCTACAGGATTGGAGGAAAATTACAAGCCGCTTCCAACACCCATCCAAGGCAGAGGTGGTTTCGATAGAATGTCCTTCATTGCAAACTTATCGTTATTGTCCATTAATGAGCGGAATGAAAGATGGTTAAGTGACTTGTTCAAATGCAAGCAAACTAGCTTCTTGGTTACAAGTTAATAAATGACAATAATTGAGTGGCACTTCAGTCCATAAGGGACCAGGGCCTTACTTCTACTTCAACTGCTCGTATCGTGCGTGCTATTGTTTTCTCACGAGGAGAAGAGACCTACAGTTTTGTGCCGACTCGAATGGCGAGATGTGAGAAGCTTTTCAGAGATAATTAGTACTCCTTGAGTGTTGTCAGCAACTCGAAAGGGGAGGCGCCGTAAAAAAAATGTGACATGTTCCGTCTGGGAATCAAACTTGGACCTTCCGCGTGTAGGTTGACGCACTTACCCACTCTCCGTAGGACACTCCCTCGTTTGAAAGAACAATTATTATCAATTAAGTGGGTCACTTGCAACGATTTTTAAAACTGTTTTGGTCAACTGAGTTGGCATCGGAGTTCAGTTCTGTGTGGCACTAGTTTGTTTGCAGTTCATTCTTCTTAGAAGTCATCTTGGGTGGGTGTTTAGCTTGAAGTTTTTGCCTGAGATTTCAAACTCGCATTTCAACACTTGACATACCACTGTATCTAAATGGAAAAAACACTTTTGTCTTAAGGACAGAAAAGTTTTTATTTTTATTTAATATACCGTGCTGGAATCGTCTGCTACCTGCCGTTGATCGAAATGAAGCAACGAGTGGTGTACTTAGCACTTACATGTAGTAACACATGAGACATCCGTGTGTTATTGTCGTCGATTTTCAAATCCAAATCTCATCTCAAAATACTTCTTCTTGAACATTTTTATGTGCTACGGGATTGTTTAAGTATGCAGCAAAATTTCAGAAATATTACCTTTTTTGTACTACATATAAAATTATAATTTCTTTGAAATGCATGCGAAATACGTTTGGAAAATGGATCTATACTTATACAGCCAATACAACTTCTGTATCAGCTAGAGATAAAAATCTAAATGATTCACATTACGAATTTTTGTTTTCCAGTCGCAATTCATCCGGCGATCCCCTGATCAATCAACCGTCAACCACATTGATCACGTTGCTATCGACGTCAGACACTCCTCCAACATTCTCGATGTCCGAACATTTCAAGGCCTCAACATCGACTTGGTTCATCACTTTGTTGTAGCCAAGGTAAGAACCCGGATATCGAGAGAACAACGGAGTCGAGATAGGCCGAAACGGTTTGACGTCGGAAAGCTACAATCGCAACAGGTCGCTGGGATCTTTGCCGACCGAGTCTCCCTGAATCTGGTAGGTCCTTATCAGTGTGGTTTCAGGCCAGGGAAGTCCACCATCGACCAAATTGTCACAATACGGCAGATCCTGGAAAAGACCCAAGAAATGCAAATCGACACTCACCACCTATTCGTCGATTTCAAGGCCGCGTATGACAGTGTGCATAGAGACGAGCTATACAGTGCCATGTCTAGTTTTGACATTCCTACCAAACTCGTCAGATTGTGTAGGATGACGATGGAGAACTCTCGCTGCTCCGTCAAGGTCGGGAACGAACTCACCGAGACCTTCAATGTCAAAAAAGGTTTTAGACAAGGCGACGCACTGACTGACTGATGTGACTTTTTTAACATCATCCTGGAGAAGATCGTGCGTAACTCTCAGGTCAACACCAGAGGTACGATCTTCCAAAAGTCAGCTCAATTGCTAGCTTACGCCGACGACATTGACGTGATTGGTCGAACACAGCGAGCCGTCAATGATGCGTTTGCTGGCATTGAAGCGGAAGCGGCTAAAATGGGTCTGGTGGTCAATGAGGGCAAAACGAAGTACATGCTGTCATCAAGGAAGGACACTCAACATCGGCGTCTCGGACAGAGCATCACACTAGGCAGCAGAAACTTCGAGGTAGTCAAGGACTTCGTCTACCTCTGCTCCGCAGTAAACAGGGACAATAACACCAGTACCGAAATCAAACGCAGAATCACTCTTGCCAATCGCTGTTTCTTTGGGCTCAAGAGGCAATTGAGTAATAAAGCCCTCTCTCGAAAGACTAAGCTTGCTTTATATAACACCTTAATCATCCCAGTCCTACTTTATGGCGCGGAAACTTGGACACTACTTAAAGCGGATGAGGATGCCCTTGGTCTCTTCGAGAGAAAAGTTCTGCTCGCGATTTTTGGTCCTGTTTGCGTTGATGGCATCCGGAGGAGAAGATTCAACCACGAACATTGAGATCTTTTAGCCAAGTTTTTTTTTAAATTTTCTTGGTGTATAATGTAAGTTAACTTTAAGATTTAAATCAAAATAAATAAAATCGGACGCCGAAAGGCATATTAAAATTAAAATTAAGATTAGATTAGCTTAGAGTGCCCGCATAGGGTCAGTAAGTTAGGCTAAGAACATTGTTCACTTAGGTAAGCTAGCTTTAAGTAATTTTGTCCAGTACGTAAGAAAAGAAACTGAAATAAAATGAACAAAAATTGCAAAAAAAAAAAAAAAAATTCAACCACGAACTGTATGGGCTGTACAGCGGCATGAGCCTAGTCAAGCGTCTACGGATACAACGCTTAAGATGGCTAGGCCATGTAGAGCGTATGGACACCACTGCTCCGGCCCGAAAAGTCTTCGAATCTGAGCCATTGGGACAACGCAACAGAGGACGGCCCAGGATAAGGTGGCGCACACAAGTGGAGAAGGACCTCAACCAACTTGGAGTGCGCAACTGGCGGCAGCTGGCGAAAGATCGTGCTGGCTGGAGAGGCATGTTGGTTGAGGCCCAGGTCCACCCCGGACTGTAGCGCCACAAGAAGAAGAAGAAGTCGCAATTCAGATGGATACACTGAACGAGAAAATTGACATTATTTTTTTCGTGTGCTCAACAATTTGAGTCGTGAATAATACCAGATGAGCAAAAGTCAATTTGAGTCAATGTGAGTCAACTAGTGTTTGTCATTCATTTTTTAGTTTCGAAAGTAACGTTTAATAAAACACACACAGAGATACATTTTCGTGTACATTTTAAATCTTTACAAAACTATGACTTTACCGTTATGTGTGACGATCACATTTTTTTTATTTTCCGCCTCAGGAAGATTTGACACATACAATTATTTTAAGCAATTTTCTAACTAACACTTATTTGCACGTTTCGGTCGATATCCCGGCCATTGCTTGGGTAAAACATCGCTCTCAAATGATCATGGTGGCCAATTGAATTCACCATATGTTATTTGAATTTATTTTTTATTCTCGCTAGCAAAGCTATACGATTATTTAGCCTTTTATCTCTAGAGGTACAGACGTTGTATCGACGTTCTAAGTATAGATCCATCTGACAAACGTATTTTACATTCACGAATGTAACCGTCCCTGCCAGAAAAACACTTCTAAATACTTGCAAGATGCCAAAGCGTTGTTAGAAGCGAGGAGTCTTACATAAGTACAACATCACCAACTTTTATATTTTAACCTATTGCAAGGGTCTCATATGCAGCAGGTACTCCGTATACCACCCTTTCTTAAATCCAGCTAGTAAACGTAGGAGCTCCTTCCATTGTTTCCGCAATTTTGTTCCCGATGGTTGCTTGTACGCTGATTCTGCCGAATTTCCATCTGCGCAGAAAAAGGAAATGCGCCGGAGTTAGAGGTGCTAGATTCAAAGGGTCATCTCCAGCGTAAGTTGATTGTCTCATGCTAACAACACCTTCTACTTCTAGTAATAGTATTTGAAATTGGTCATCATTTAAAGTTTTGTTGGAACCACACATCGTCCAAATCACATTCTTCAATCACCGATAGAAACAACGTTTATCACGCTTTGAAATTACAAACGAACAAGAAATACATTTCGGCCATGGAGAACACCAAACAGGCACTGTGTCTGCATGCAACGTTTACACCGATCTAGCAACAGACCGCATCACTGAAGAAAATGTTCCTCAAAACCATTAACCCAAAAAACGTATCTACGATGTTGTGAATGGTCAGCAGGCCTCAGTTGCAGCTTAGGTTGAACTTTATAGTGATGAGGATGCAAATCCCAACTTAAAATCGGCATAGAGAGGTGAACGACACTTAAATTTCTGCGAATGCCGTCAATATTTGAAATACGAATCATCAGCGAAAATATTTTTGACTGAACGGGCATTACGATGACGCAAAAGCCTTACGCCATCTGTAACACTTCCATTCCTTTCAAATTTAATCACAATTTTCCCACGGAAGATGGTAATGTTGGAATCATCACTTTGAAGTTTAACTCTTAATAATCTTAACGCGTTGTTTGATTCTTATGCGATCAATCATTGCAAATCTTAAGCACTCGGCAAATATTTCTACATAACAAATGACAGCTGAATTTGGATTGTGTCAAACGCCAGAACTACCAGCTGAAATTGAGTAGAATCGACTGACCCTTTGGCTACGCTGACGATGTTTGGGAACTTTCGCATCGGATAATTGACCGACACTTGGTGGCCAGAATCTAAAAGAAGAGGAAAGCAGGGTGCGGCTTAAGGTGAATTTAGTAAGCTGTATGGTCTAAACCACTTCTGATAGGCGCGACTATCAAATCATTTTTGAACAGAAAGTCGAGTAAGTAGCGGCTATGCACCGTGGCGCCGAAGTATATTTGTAGAGCAGAATCGGGAAGACCAAACTCACGGACTCGGAAAAGCAATGTCTTCAGGGTTGGTTTTGCTTCACCTGGAAAGTGGAATTACTGCAAGGAAGCAGCAACCATTCCCAAGAAGATGATAAGCAGATTTTGGCCAAACAGTAGCCGCTGTGAGAAATTATACCTGAGAATGGGCCAATAAGCTATAAACATCACAATATAAAGAAGATAGACGAAGTGGAGTTCGCACACTTAGGCGGCCAGAACAACGAGACTCCCTTGGCAAATGTGGCACATGGCAAAAACATTTGAAGAGGAGTTTAGTACTAGCTAGGAACGAGTTAGAGAGCGAAAACAATTTGTAGAACTCTTGGTGAGATGGCGCGCTGATGTACTCACCAGCGTGAAGAAAGTAAATAAGTGAGAAATCTGTATTAACTCCTTGTTTCATCAGAAACCCATTTCCTATCGTTTCCTCACTACTCAGAATTTCCATTAAAACCTTATCCTTTCTTATAATCAACCGGAGGCTGCATCAGCATCGAATTACATCATAAGAAATAAGGAACTCATTAGTCCATTTTCCTTTCATTCTTCAATATTTTAAGCAACATAATTGCATCCGTATTAACATTCAATTGTAAACATTTTTTCTTTCCACGCACAACCTCGCTAACTGAAGTCAATTAAAACATGAAGTACATGCATTTGCAGACTCTCTCGTAAAGCATCATCGCATCGCAATAAAACTGCTGAGAATACCAATATGCGCAGTTCTGATGTAGACATTAAATGTAATCACTCCATAAACGCATGAATCACACATCATACGGCTTATAAACTAAAAGCGGAATCGACTCACCTAAAAGTTTAAGTGTCTAAACACAACTACACATCTCCTAGCTGTCGCCCGTCTTTACGATCCCATTTTTCAAATAAAAAAAACATTTTAGTCCCAAAACGATTTCTGGATACAAGCTTTCATCCCCGGAGCGTTCATTTCATCGATTTCCTCCGAAGGGTATTAAATTTTCTTCCCTAGAAGTACACGCCCTTCTAGCCCCTCTCTGTGTGACAACATCGAGCTGAGAGAATCTGAAAATATGGCGCACACCTCTCGACCCATCCTTGCAGGCACATCTTTTCGTTCGATTGGCAATCGTCAATATCCTGATTAGAACTCAAACTTCCGGTTGCCTGTCATCGCTTTGGACACACTCATATTTCGTTCAAAGTCAAAAAAAAACTGCAAAAAATGAGATTCTTGAGGATGGGACTGTCGGTCCCCACCCTCCCCCCAACCATACGCACCATCATATTAGTTGAATAATGGTCACTATTACATATTTGACAACTAGGCTGGGGCGTTACGATTTTTATGACGTAACAAACTCACACACTGCCTTGTACGCAGAGGTTTCTTAAGAAGTTTTTGTCGTTCTCTGGGGACACTTTTATGTCAATACAACAGTTTCCTATGGAGCCTTTTAGGTTTTCTTATTTTTTATAGTGTACACCCTTCGACACTGTTTGACAGAGGATATAACAAAAGTGTATTTATGAAGATGTAAGTGTATAAAGGGTCTAGAAGTGTTATTTACAGTGAAAGTCATGTTAGCATCTTTGTAAGTGGGTGTTCGTTTGTCTATGAGAGGTGATAGCGCGGAACATGTGACAAGATTATGAATAATTTACAAAACAAAGGGACATTCTTAGGCCTTTCAAGAAGCCTTTTCTGCAGCCTGACTCATTGCATAGCTAATATCTCACTCGATTTTCGATATTTTTCCATTTACGTGTTGCATTCAGAAAGTCTCTAAGTTACTTTAATTGCCTGACTCCTTCCCCAAACACCCTGTTCCTGTGTTACTCTTCCAGCCAACAAGTGCTCCTTTTCCTTTTCTTTGAACTTTTCTTATGGGTATGTCCGCATTAAGACTTGTTGGAGCAAGTGTGTTATTCTCTTTTTCGCGGATTCAGCAAGTTGGAGATCTTGGTCGTTTCTGAATTTTCGAAAATCATCCCGTAAATAAGTCCCAGTACCACGGCATACGCTGATACAGTTCTTGAAGCCCACAGACAAAAATGAAGCTTCCACAGTATGTACCAAGAATTTTAGGTTTAGATGTCTATACATGTTGAATACTCGAACTCCAACTTTCAAAATGATATAATTTTTAAATTCATAAATTTAATAGTGCCACATATGGGAATATACATCAATTTAGAAATTTTATCAGTAGGCACGAATAATGGCCTCGAAATGGCCCAAGAAGCCATCGCACGCTGCACACTGCAAGTGTCTCTGCGGTATTTTGCCCCATTCTCGGAGAAGATCTCGTTGAAGGTTGTCTAAACTTTTAGTGCCAACGTTCGCCTTCAAAGTACCCCAGACAGAGATATCCAACGGACTTGCATTCGAAGAATTTGCAATCCAATGTGGCGAAGAAATGAAGTGAGGAACATTGTTTCTTAACCAATCTTCCTTGACGCGTGCCAAGTATTGCTGAAATGTCCACAGTCTCTGACCGAAATGTTGATACTGCCTTCAAACCACTTACTATCACTGTATACGGTCGGATTAATTTTGACACCGTGGTCACCATTGGTGCTACCTGCTTTCTAGTGGAGCCCAGAAGTTGTAAATTTTCGAAATGAACTTCGTCATTTAATTTGCTGACATACTTCTGGATATCAAATGGCGACTTATGGGAAAAAAACAAATTCAGTAATTCACCACTTTTGTGCAAGCGCAGCTATGACTTCTTTCTATCGTGTGCTTTTTGAAACTCCAATGGCCTGATTCAAAGCTTATTTTTCGTTATGTGTTGCAACGATACGTTAAGCCTGTTTTCTTCAACTTCGATGCAGAGTTTTTTCAATTTGAAAATTCACTTTCCGAAACATTTATGCCAATGTTGCTGTTTTTTTATAACCACCTTCATAGTGTTTTGCAACGTCACGGTACCTAGATATGGTTCAAGACACAAATAATTTTATCGCTTTGCTGGAGGGCTCTAAGTATAGTTACTCTCAGTTTTCTGTGAATCACACTATCATACTCGTATTTGAATTCCAGTGCGAATAACACAACTGAAACGAAAACGTTAAAAAGCCTTCCAAACAATATTTGTTGAAATTGACCAAATCAAACGGGAAAACTGTTTTTCTTCTTTTTGGTAAAAAAAAGGCAACGAAGGAAAACCACAGTTTCCCCGAATAACAATAATATTATCTGTCATGTGTCAAAATGTGGGATCACAGTCACGAATGGCTTGGAAATTATAGCAGTCAGAAGTTGGTCTCAGGTCGAATCAGTCGGTGTGCAGAAAGGACTTATATTAATTTTGAGTATCCATTGAATAAATCCAACGATGAAAACAAAAATGTTATGAAGCTATAGAACATTCTTCGTTTAAGGCAGCGGTGGTCGCCGTTGGGTAGTGGGTAAGTGCGTCGACCCATATGCAGAAAGTCTAGGTTCAATTCCCGGGCGGAATACTTCGCATTTTTTTAGGGCACCACCTCTTTAGAGTTGCTAACAAAACTCAAAGAGTATCAATTGTCTACGAAAAGCTTCTCAAAACTCGCCTTTCGGAGTCGGAAAAAAACTGTAGGCCCCTTCTACTCGTGAAGAACAGGAGGCCCTGATATCTTGTGGGCTGCAGTGTCATTCAATTATTATTGTTATTAATAGGAATAGCAGAGGACGTGTTTCATTTGTGTTGTAAGACACCACTTTACTGTGAACGTTGCAGTCCAATTGCACTCAAAATAATCAGCTGTAATCGATTGCTGCAGATTAGTAGAAAGTAAAAATATTTTACGAATGTTTCCTTAAAAAAATATCTTCTACATACATCTTTTGTCCTGAGATCAACTTACCTCTCCAGTCGACACGTACTTTTACCATCTAGTTTCATTTGGACACATCACGTTTGCTTAGGTCAGCCACTATTTGTGGGCTAACAGGCACAGTATGGTGCAAGCACTCTACATGCTCTAGCTAACATGTAGACTGAGCTTATGACGCCCTACGGCTTATAGAGATTGTCGTTTCAAAAATCGTCCTCAAAACGTTTCCTTCTCACTTTCACAGTCCGCTCCACAGAGCAGGACAGGGATAACCAAGGTATACGAAGCCAGTTTCGACAGGGGATTCTATTACTCAAGATGGACAAGAGTAAATTTACGCTTGATGTCGGTAGTGATGTAAATTGAGTGGCACTATAGCCCACAAAGGACCATGGCATACCTTCTACAACAACTACTAGTGTTATGCGTGCTACTCTTCTCTAGCGAGTAGAAGGGATCTACAGTTTTTTGCCGATTCCGAACGGCAAGATTTGGGAAGCTTTTCACAGACAGTAAGCACTCTTTACCACTACGGTACGGCGACCATAGTAGTGATGTGGTTGTCCCTAAATAATGCGAATCCAAAGCAGACGAAATGTTTGATCATCTCACAGTTCCTGCGTCCGATGCTTCGTTTACCCCTTTACAATCAGTCATTGCTCGCTGTTTGTGCCCAATCACACCAATGATTTCCGCTTAAAACAGCAACCTCTGGAACTAGATAAGATTTTAAAGACCTTTGGCTTTGTGCATACAAGTGCATCTAGGGACCAGAGACACTGATATCATTTAAATTTATTCTGCCTATAATCCATCTACGAAGTCGATGCTGTTCGCATTTCTTGAATGCTATCATATTTTGCAGTTGTTCTCGATTTGGTGAAGAATGTGTCAGAGTGATAGACGAAAAATGTCAATGTCAACGTAGGTAAGATATCAATTGCACTCATTTTTGGAACACAAGCCTCTACTTCCTGAATTTTTGTTGGTATTCTTAATCACAATGTTGGCAGTGTGGGAGGTTGTCACCACGCCTCACGCCATTATGACGGTGCAATATCTAATCAGTTAATAGGCCGTGTCAATATCCTGCACCAACCTGCCGCATAAAGTAATCAAAAAAACACTATAGCCCGTCTTATTGTTTGCTGTCATCCTCTGACATCAAAAAGTAGGTGTTCGGTGTCGGCTTAGGATTATTGTATCGCAAGGATATAATTTCCCATTCAAAAACTGTCCCAAAGGTTTGCAGTCAAGGATAGAGTGAATCTTGTGCTCTCTGTGCAGTTGGTGCATTAGGAAATGCCTTCTTTAGTTTCGACATGACAAACGTCACTGAAATCGCAGTATAAACTCCTGCGTACTACACAACCTGTCTACTTTTACTCTCTGAAAGGTAAAAAAAATTCAAAATGTATGTTCAGTCCAGGAATCGGAATAGGACCTCCGTCGAGTTAGTTGATGCATTTACCACCTACGCCACATTGGTCCCCAAAACCTATTCCATGATGGCAGGAATAAGACGTTAGAGCTCTGCGTTTGATGCAATTTTCCAGGACATCAAATCCAACCCTGACTTACACAGTAAACAAAAAAATAAATTATGTAAATAGGAAACCAGAAATGAAGTGAAAAATTCTAGTTTTCCAATTGGAATTGAAGAAAACGTACAAAATAGAAATTTTATTGAGCAATCGTAAAATCTTTCTTCGCCTTCACTACCTCTGTGTAACCACAACATCAATCAATTCGAACCAAAATTTACGAATTCCGCTCACACAGGGACCAAAAAAAAACATATCTGGTCCTCTCTCCATTCTCTTTCCGAGGAACTTACAACATGCAAAGCCTAGCATCCTGGCATTGTTAAATTTTACAGCTCCGATCCGTTCCTTTATAATTTTGACAATGTACGAATATGTGCGTCTAGGGGGAAAGGATTTAGCTTATCCTGCAAATACCCTACACCCAGCCGCAACGAGGAGAAGAAAAATCCTATAAAAGGATCGAAATCCGTCAGAGAAATTTGAATTTCCGTTTTTTTTTTTTTTTGCTGAAGGCAAATGAAGCAATTCGCCGGAATCAACAAAATCAGAAATCATGGATGTGACGAATACACACACCTACGCGGCGTGTCTCGGTGCCGCATGTGCGTCACGTTTGTCATATATTGATTTTCATCACGGGATGGTCCTGATATTAGATTTGCCTTCGGGCGCAAAGCCGATAGGCTTTGAAGACTTTCAACAGATGTCTTTCAGAAAATATGTTCATTATGACGGAAGGAAAGGTGGATGACCTTGCGAATGTGAATGCTATCCATGCAGAAAAGAACTCATATGATTTTCGTGTGTGGATTGGATGGAATTTAAATTTAGACGCTCCTGCACTTCTTGCGTGCTTCAGAGCAATCACTGTGGCAATCAATCAATTCTACGTGTTTGTCTAACATGATCTCGTTGTAAGAAGAGAAAGATACACAACATTTCTTATTTGTGAGTAAGTCCAATATGTATTGAAGACAGGGTAAACGAAGTCTCCATTTTTACACGTATTAATGTTAAGAGAAAAATCTTCGAACATAACGTCCTTCAAGTGCTTTATCCAGACTAGCGTTGGTGATCGATTGGGTGTGGCTTTAAGTGGTTGAGGCGTTTTCAGATTGCTGGCCTGAATTCCCCAAGAAAAAGTCCAAAGGGGTCTGTTCAGAAGCTGCCATTTGACACCATCTAGAGGATCCAATGATGTCACCGCTCCACAATCAGCTCCAAATGTCTCTCTACGGGTGCTTTGGCTTCTAAAACACTTGCACTCGTTAGAAAATATTACTTTTTTCAAAACCGCTGTTCATTTCAAATTGCTCTAAGCCTCAAAATGGGTAGCGATAATGATGCAGTTGGTCGCGCGCCTTGAAGTGATGAGTGCATTTAAGTCAAGATCGATGGCAAGTTAATATTCGTGACTTGATTCTCACTTTCGGCCGCAGCACCCACAAACGTGGGTGTGAGCCATTAATGTTGGTCACTAACATTTCAGTTTCATGAAATGTGTGACCAAGCTTGTGCACAGCAGTACGCACTCTAGAAATAAGTTTTCAAATTTTTCGTGTGTAACACAACTCGTTACGTTCCGCGGAGGTTTGACACTGCCTTTCTCTCATCGAGGGAAAATCAACTGTCAATGTCAAAGTAACATGTTTTTAAGAAAATCACTACCCACAATAAAAAAATATCCGGTTTTTGATTTTCAGTAGGTTTTCTTTGACAGATCACTCGTGGCTCCTATCAAACTGCTTTGCCGGATTTTTTTTTGTATGCTCTCGGAACATCAAGCAACCCTTGGGCACGTCTTCTGGTGTTAAGCGTGTGACTTAATGGTTGCTGTAAACGTGGGTCTCTCATGTACTGCCGCAGTGTTGTCATCTGAAAAATACCTTTGACATCTAGAATCTGAAAAGTTGAGTTAAAGTGTCTTACAATTTTTAAAAGACGATTTTGTGTGCTTGGTGTCTTATTCAGGTTGGATTTGGCCGCGTTTCCCCAGGCCAGAATTCCGTATCCGATGTGCTATTCTACAAATGAATTGTACACATGCTAAGGCATTTCTACATACGTTTGTGTAGAGCTGTGTTCTTAAGTTGTAGGCGCAGGACGTTGATGTGCTCACTCCAAAGAACGTTCACGTGAATGGTGATTTTCAAGTATTTGATACTTATGACAACTTCAATATGATTGTGGTTGATTAATTGCGGACAGCGGTCAATTCGATGAAAAGACTTCTGCAGATATTGATGGATTGCAAATGTGCATCACCTTTGTTTTCGTAGCATTCATGACTAGGCCATCATGGCAAAATTTGGATACAGAGTTGAATTCTTGCATTATCTGCACAGCTGATTGAAAATTTTGGCGTTTCACCACGACTGCTATGTCGTCAGTATTCGATTCGATTTTTTCAATAACTTCAGTAACTTGTTCAGTAAAAGGATGAAAAAATTGTGGGTCAGTTTTGAGCCTTGTGGCGTACATTTTCGTTCAGTATTATTTAGCAAGTTATTATTGAAAGACCCCCACCACACCAACGGCTCAAAATTGTTTATCTGTATTACGGAAATTTTGCATTCGCAAATTTGATTTCCAGTTTACATTAGTGAAGAGAGTGCATATCAGACTGTAGGCTAAGATCGTGACAAATCGATTCGTCATTGTTCTCAGCAGCTTGACTTGGCATATTTTACGTGTGGACCTCGGCCTTAAGGAGTCCAAAATTTAACTTATTTAGAACTGAAGTCAGGTAGCTTGTATTTGTATAATATTTTCAGTGAATGGGCTTTGGAAAACTTATAAAAATCTGGTACTTTATAGTGAAATTTTGTTTAGGGATGAACCCCATTTCTAGCCCAAAGGATACGAAAATAAACGAAATTGCCAAGAGCAACCAATATTTCCTAGTGGACTAGTAAAGAAATTGCTGAAGCCATTGCTCGATATTTCATCACACATTTCATACGGAGTATCTGCTTCCTTAAATTCAAAAACATAGTCTCAACAAGACAGCGCTACGAGCGCGTGAAACAATGAACTTATTGAGAAACCATTTTGATGAGCGATTAATTTCACGTTTTGCTACGGAATATTGGCCGCCTAGAACGTGCGATATTACAGCTTTTCTTCAGGGGATGTGTAAATTCTTAGATTATCATAACTATGTCAGCTACGATTGACACTTTTGAAGCCAATATTTCTTCTGTTTTTCGCGAGATACCCGACGCTATGCTTCAACTTGTCGCCTAAATTTGGACCTTCCCAATGGACCGCTGCATACATTATATTAAAACACAACTGCAGCCAGTTGCGCACTCGAGATTGGTTGAGTTCCTTCTCCACTTGTGTGTGCCACCTAAGGCTAGGCCGTCCTCTGTTTCGTTGTCCCAATGGCTTAGATTCGAGAGCGTACTTCTAAGCAGCAGAAACTTTGAGATAGGACTTCTTCTACCTCGGCTGCGCAGCATTACCACCGAAATCGTTTGCCGATCGCTGCTTCTTTGGGCTCGAGAGGCAATTGAGTTATAGACCCGACTCTCGAATAACTAAACTGGCTTTGTATACCAGCTTGATCATACTAGTCCTCCTTTACGGCGCTGAAACTTGAATGTTACTTAAGGCGAATGAGGAACCCCTTAGTCTTTTTGAGAGAGAAGTTTTGTGTGCGATTTTTGGTCCGGTTTGAGCTGATGGCGTCTGAACCAGAAGATTCAACGAAGAAGTTTATAGGCTATACAGCGACATGCATCTGGTCGAGTCTTCGGGTACAACGCTTAAGATGGCTAGGTCATGTAGAGCGTATGGACACCACCGCTTCGGCCAGAAAAGTCTCCGAGTACGAGCTACTGGGACAGAGTAACAGAGGGGCGGCCTAGGCTGAGATGGCGCACACAAGTGGAGAAGGACAAGGACCTCAACCAACTTAGAGAGCGCCATTGAGAAAGTGCTAGCTGGCATGCAGGTTGAAGCCCAGGTCCAACCCGGACTGTAGCGCCATGAAAAGAAGCAAAAGAAGAATAGACAGCCTCTGACTTAGTCGTGGCTAACATAAACAAAAAGGAAGTAGCTTGAATTGTGTTTTTAACAAGTAATTTTCAAATTTACGCATTTTATCTTACATTATAAATCAAATCTGAAGATGAGTCACAATTGAGAAGAGATTAGGTATTTTTTTATTTTTATTTTCAGTTCTATATGCAAAAAGTGGAGCAAACTGCGTCCGGCAAATTGTCACCTAGAATTCATAATCGAGTTCCCTGTGGCGTCATTTATCAAAAAAAAAAAAAAAACACATAAATTGTTTACATAATTTTTATAAAAGTTCTTACCACTAGATCCAGGATAAGTTACCGTAGTGAGAGGTATAAGTGCAAGCAGGTGTTCTTATCCCATTGAAACATTTGAAAGCTCCAAGGCCATCCTGTTCATTCAGACGGTGCGATTAGTTTCAATTCATACGACAGAACTTTATATCCGACACCACTTTTTTTAACCCAAGGATCTCCTTTTCCACACCGCTTTAGCATTCACCTGTGTTTAAAATGTTAGTAGATTATAACTTTGATCCCTGAGGTTGAAAATATAACTGACAAACATCGTTTGTGAATTAAGTTTCCAGGCTCTTTTTCCGAGAAACCTACCGTCCTGTCCATTGCTCTGTGTTACGTGTATGTATTGCTGTGGAAATTAATACCGAGAATTTTTAATTTGATTTTTCAATAGTGAATGGGGACGAAGCACGTCATTGATTAGTGTTGTTTTTAAAACAGCGTAGAGAGCAGTTGTTCGTTATTTTTTAATGTCTGAAACTGAAACAGCGACGTACAAGACTTCGCAGCATTTTTCAGAACAAATACTTTAGTACAAGTGTATAGCCTCTGTTTGCATATTTGGAGAAGTATTATATTTAATGTACCAAAACAACGTAGCCTGTGTTTGGGATGGAAACAACCGATCGGAGGAGTTTAGCACAACAATTGGGGTAAAACAGGGAAGCGTGCTGAATACGCTCTTATTCACTCTATACATAAACCAAAGACGAAGATTTTGGAGGGGGAATCGAAAAAAACCAAGTTAAGATATCAGCTATTTTGTATGCAGCCGACATTGTTTTGCTTGCGGAGTCGGTAAATTCAATGCATTTAATGATTAATAGGCTCGAAACTTACTACAAAACCTCGAATCTCACTGTCAACTTATCGAAATCTAAGATGATGATATTAGAGCTCACCCTGGAAGTTTCAGGGTGAGATTATCGAACTTGTGAGGGAATATAAGTACCTAGGCGTCTTGATCACGCCTAATCTGAATATGAATAAACGTCTGCGACATAAACTAGTTGAAGCGAAAAGAGCAGTTTGTACCGTTTGGGGCAGTTGTACCAACGATAAAAACATCGGTCACTGGTCGAAATAGAAAATATTCCGCGCTACCGCAGTATCCATCCTTTTTCATGCGGCCCAAGTGTGGGGATATTCTTCATTCGAAGCAGCTACTTCATCAAACGAATTCTCAAACTACCAAGTGCTTCGCCCAATTACATGTTGCATTTGGAAACTGGAATAGCTCCCCTTTTTTGGAAACCCTCAAACTGCATTTCGACTATGTTGTCAGAGTCATGGGGATGAGTCAACAAAGGCTGCTGGAGGGAAATGTGTTCAAGAATGGGACAATCTAGCAGCACAATGTGATTTTCATCGTTTAGTAACACCTAACGAACAGCAACCACATCTAAGACATAAATTCTACGTGCTGTTGGAGAAAACAGGACAAAGAATCTTCAAGCAATTTGTGGATGAAACCCGTTCGTCGCAATATAGGGCATACTACAGCAAATTGAATTACAATCTTCGGGACCAATCATATGTCATGGCTAACTACTCAACGGATATGACAAGCAACATCTTTAAGATAAGAGGCGAGCTGATAAATTTAAACTTTATACCGCACCGCCCAGATCTACGGCTTCCCTGCAACCTTTGAAAGTTAATGACCCTGCCATTAGCTAGCTTAGGATTTTTAATTTTTTTTGTAGAAGGTCAATCCTCCCAAGCTGACAGCTGCTTTTTGGCGACGGAACACAAACCAGACTGTGCGCTGTTGGTATATACAGAACTCTTTTTTTTTCAAATCAGTAGATGGTGCGTCTTTTGTGAAAGAAGTTTAGGCTGAAATGAAGCGAACAAAACTGAACAAAACTCTTGGTCTTCGTCATCATATGGTTGGCACAGATGAGACTGTGGTTACCGTGGCCGAGTTTGACCTTCAATTCACGAACGTCAGTTCGCCATCGGTTTCGAATTCACTCATCAGTTGAAGGTGCGTGTCCAAAAGCTTCGTTATTGCCCTTCACAGCCTTAGAGCGACTTGAAATTGACACTGATTTTAGGCGAAAAATAATATTAATCTGACGAGTTGGAAACGAAATATTGGAGAAGCCAGTGCATCCGTAGAGAGTAACATTTGAAGCTGATTGCGGAGCGGTTGCATTACTGGACTATTTCCTTCCGAAATGAGGCTTGAACATTGTTTCAGTCAACGGTGGGCATTAAAGAGTCGTGTTAGCCGACCTTTTTGTACTAAAATTTTTTCATACAGAATGGCGTACCATGCCGCCAGCATCAAACTCGCAAATGCGCTACCAGTCGATTTCGCCTCACACCTGATCATTCAACCAATTAGTGAGCTACAGCACGAACGCGACCATTCGGTCTTTAATAATTGAACAAAATAAAATTGAATAGAATTCGCATCTACAAAGAAAGCCAGAACAGCCAATTGAGCGGCATCATTTTTTATAACCAAGTAGCCGCAAAACACGTTGACATTGTTATTTTGTTCATTGCTTTGAATATATCAAAGAAACTTGTCATCAGTGCCCCGAATGACTGACTGAAGGGGTCGGTTGCAATGCAGCTACTCGAAATCTTCTATGTCTACTTAACCCTCCGCTTATAGCGTTAACTCATCATGAGCCAAAACGTTAGAAGGAGAGTTTTTACCAACCACCTGGGTGTGGCAAGTTTCCGCTTTATTTTTGGAATTGAATTTACTCGTAAGAAGCGCCCACGATGTCCTGATGATGAGGACATTTGTGTCACTGTCCAAATCATAGTCGGTTTCCGTTTAAAGAAAGAAGTACCCAACAATAGGTTCCTGGCGCTCTGCCGTGTTTCTTACTTCATCCCTGCGACAAATCCCATCTCGACAGCTAATATTCGCATTCTTATTCCTTACTGCAAACATATAACATAAAATCCAATACAAACCCTCAATGTATCACGTAATGAACTCCCTAAAGAGTGCTCAGTCCTTAAGAGCCACTCAATTCTCGTTTCCTTTCAAAGACGAAAAAAGAAGGACCAGACAAAGTGCAACATTCAAGTGAAACCAATGATTCTGTCATTGTACAACGTCACGTTCTGCAGAGATTAGTCAGTGCACTGCCACGGCTGCAAAGTTCCTACTCTCAGTGAACTACTCCCATCGGGAAACGATGAAAAATTGACTTTACTATCTTTCGCAAACAGCAAAGTCAAGTTTTCCAATCAAGCTTTCCATTGAAAGGGTGAAGTGCGATGAGTTCATTTTATTTCACACTTTCTTTGTCGCCTTCTCCGTCCCGTTGCGCGATAATTAATTTTACGGTAATAAAAGTGTGCAGAGCGGTCGAACCACAAACACTATGCAACTTCTGAGATGGGTGACTGTTGATTATACTCTCAAGGCACGGGTGACAACTATGAATGCCTTTGAGCATAAATGAGAGCGATGGTGGATGAAGAAAAACAAAAAAAGAAAATGAAACTCTGACGGCAGTTAGAAGTTCTTGGGTAACACTCAACGGAGGGTGTTAAAGGACTATTTGTTTTATGGTCGTTACTTTTAATTTACGCACTTTTCTGTTTTTTATTATCTTGAGGTTAGGTTTATGAGAAAGGAATAAACTGATAAATTGCTTGATGACTTAATCAGTTCCATTGAGGTGAGACCGCGGTAAATCCGATTTGTCTGACTTGTGGAGAAGGGGGCTAAATGAGTGAGAACTTTATCAGTAGCAGTTGCTTGAATTGGCAACGTTTTGCAGTTTTTTTGTCTGCCGACTGAGTCACTCTTTATGAGACGGTATATTGCTATTTAGCCGTTTTTTAAGCTGTCTGAGAGGAGTGTCCTGGACGTTGCTAAAAGCGGATGAGGAAGCCCTTAGGCTTTTTGAGAGAAAAGTTTTGCGTGCGATTTTTGGTCCTGTTTACGTTTACGGCATCCGGAGGAGAAGATTTAGCGAAAAGCTCTATGGGTTGCACAGCGGCATGTGCCTGGTCAAGCGTCTTCGGATACAACGCTTAAGATGGCTAGGCCATGCAAAGCGTATGGACACCACTGCTCCAGCCCGAAAAGTCTTCGAATCCGAGCCATTGAGACAACACAACATAGGACGGCCTAGGCTAAGGTGGCGCACAGAAGTGGAGAACCAACTTGAAGTGTGCAACTGGAGGCAGCTAGCGAAAGATCTTATTGGCTGGAAAGGCATGTTGGTTGAGGCTCAGGTTCACCCTGGACTGTAGCACCACAAGAAGAAAAAGAAGAAGAACAGAGGTGTGTCCGCTTAAGATTTTGAATCAAAGGCATGCTAAATGTCTTTCAAAATGTGTGAATGAACGTTCTTGCGACGAGTCTTTCTAATACGACTCGTGCTGTCCTTCTGCAACATTTAGTCTCCTGACGACTTAATTAGCTTACGCAAGTGCTTAATGAAGAGTTTTCCGTCAGTTTCCACTCTTCGTCCTCTACAAAAGCTCCACTACTTACAAAGAAGTGTCTCGTCACACACTATTTTCGATGTACTGCGTCATGAGAGGACAAAATTTTCCTTAATTCTCATTGCAAGACTATGTCCATTAATCGGTTAAAAACATAAATATAAGACATAAAATCACGCACTCTCTGTAACTTGAAGATTTGCTGTGACTTAACTTTGCTGTTGCATGGCAGAACTGACAACTTCATAGAATCTTCTAATCCTTTCAAACTAACTCTGTGAACTTACTGATCCGAGTGCACTTTCAAACCAATTTACTCGAACCACGTAATCCTTCCTTGTGCCTTGAGCGCATAAAATGCACACAAACCATCGTTCAGTTCCGCCAAGTTGTACGTTTTTGTGGTTCCGTAGTTCTTTGGAAATATTCCAATCAACCCCAATGGCCGTTGTGCTCCGCTGTCGATTGCAAGTTTCGCGTCAAATCCCGTTCGTGCACCACCACTGCGGACAAACAAATGCTGCAGATTATCATAAAATTCATCAAAACGTTGATATCTTCTCAACCCCGTTGGCCAGACTTGTGTTGTCAGCAATCTGTGGTTGCAGATTGTTCTCGCCTTCCTCAGTCCTTCCCGCACTCCAATCAATCACTTCTCGAAGAGAATAGTTCTATAATTGACCCACTTGCGAAGTTCATTTGATGGGTTCATCGGATCCTTCAACTAATTGGGTCAGTGCATGTTGATGGGTGCTTGGGTAAGCGTTTACCTCGTCTCCTCGCAAACGCCTCTTCAACCAGTTCTCATCACTTCACCCACTTTTCCTCTTTGCAAACACTTAGATTATGCAACTACAGCATCCACTTTTGACACAGTTATTGCCCGAACAGCAGAAAGATGATATCTTAAGCATGTCCTGTGCATATATGCTATGCAGCCGTTTTCAATCTTTTACTAATCAACAGTTCTCAGGACAGTCAATTTACTGTCGGAGAAGCGTCGGGGTAATGCAGCAGTTGATGCACTTAGACTTTGGATGTGAAGAATAACTATTTTTGATCTTATTGGATTTGAATACAATGACCGAGGGCTATGCAAGGTGCGACGTTAGCTAGAGCAGCAGCAATGTGGACGATTGCAGTCAGAGGAAGTCCCAAGTAGATCCATTCACTGATGGAGACCCAACAACCTGTTGGCGAGACACATTTGTTCATGATGTGTATTACATTTGTAGCAAGAAAAGTATATACCTTTATTGTAGATTTGAGTTTTGTCTTGTGATTGAATTGACTTGTAGTTCTTTTATGTATGATTTCAGAGCGTGCTGTGTGGCAATATTTATAGTTTTTGCGCAATGCAATTCTTGGGCGATGTTGCATCATTCACGGAAGCGGTGCAAGGCGCTTTATCATACTTTATGCAGAAAATTCAAGGGAAATGTCTCGTTGAATGCTCTTATTGTCCTATAGTTAGGAATTTTGTTTATCAATGGCATAACATATTTTATTGGGGATACTGTCATCGAAATAAGAATTTATTGCAAACAAAGGGTGTCCCAACAAGAACCCAAGATTTAAATATTAAATAAAACGCAGATATTTAAAAAAAAATCGTGAATTCTTTATTATATCGTAAAGCAGACAAGATGAGGTTATGTGTGGAATAACACATCGGCCAGATGGGAGCCGCGGCTTTGCTGGCATATACGCGATCTTTTAGTGAAATTTCCAATGACCATTTTGCATAAATGCTGCGGTATTTCATTTATGCAGCGTCCAATTTCCTCTTTTAAGGCTTGAGTCGTCGTCGGCTTATTCGCATAAACCATCGACTTCAAAAAACCCCAAAGAAAAAAGTCAAATGATGTTAAATCGCACGATCTAGACGGCCGATTCTGGTCTCCAAAACGCGAAATAACACGACCGAGAAATGACTGATGCAGCAACTGAATTGTGCTCTGGCTGTATAGGATGTGGCGCCGTCTTGTCGAAACCACATCCCCTCCACATTCATTTCTTCAATTCCAGGCACCAAAAAATTGGTTATCATTTCACGATGCCGAACACCATTGACTGTTTGCGCTTGACCTGACTCGTTTTAAAAAAAGGTGCAATGATTCCTCCAGCCCAAAATCCACACCACACAGGGAAACATTGCGGATGCATTTGCTTCTCGTGAATCACTCGAGGATTTTCCTCGCCCCAAATGCGACAATTCTGTCTATTGACGAAGCCATCAAGATGGAAACGGGCCTCGTCACTAAAGATGATTTTATCGGTGAAATCAGCATTTTCATGTTGTCTCTCCAACACCAAATTAACGAACTCCCTTCGCTGTGCATGGTCAGCTGGCTACAGTCCCTGAGTCAATTGCACTTTGTATGCATGAAGATGCAAATCTTTCGTCAAAATTCGCTGCATAGTGGATATGGAAACACCAATTTGCTGGGTGCCGAATTGAGTTGGATGAAGTCTGAGCGATATTGTCACGTACTGCTGCGATATTTTCGGTCGATCGACCTGGTCGAAGGCGCGTTGTTGTTTTTAAATCAGTAACAGACCCAGTTTCAGCAAATTTTTCCATTAATCGCTTTGCAGTTGACTCTTTTGGAGCATTATTGTGACCCCAAATTGATCGCAATTTGCGAACTGTAGCCGCAAAACTTTCACCATTTTGGTAAAACAGTTTCACAATGAGAATGCGTTGTTCATTCGTGTAGCGCTCCATTTTTACTAACCTTATACCTTCTACTAACAAACAATAATAATTGTTCAAATGTTAAACAATGACAATTCGAATGGCGCCAAATTTAAATATTGCGTTCTTGTTGGGACACCCTTTATATGTAGTTTCACTCAGTCATCTATGACATTGAATACTAAAGATTTTTCTAATTCGACTGTTTCATAGTCATCATATAAGAAACGCACTTATTTTGAAATGAATTTATTTCTTGAACATTGTTGTTAAGTTGAACCAATGTCTCTCTCAGGGCTCTTGCCTTGTTCACTTGATCTTATTATTGCAACAGTGCTGATCAAAACTCTGGGAACACAATTGCCTAGAACAAAAATAATAATGAATAAGGCCTTGGTTTAAATCCTATTGAGGCTAAGAAGAGAGTCCTAAAATCTAAAATCCGGAAATGCAAAGATTCTTAAATGCGAGGAATTGAGAAAAGAAAAAGGAAAACATCACAAAGCATTATTACTTTTGAGCATCCTGCTCTATCTGTTATCGCCTTACTGCAGATCGCTGTACACTACGCAGTAATGGCCCATATAATGCAAGACTTCACTGTGTCTTCGGTGAACGATTTCAGTAAATGGTATACAAAGAAGGAGCATTCAATGGTACATTAAAATATCATATACATTGGATAACGTAGCCCCCGATGTCCTTAGAAAACACACGCAAATTGTGTGACCTCCTGTTGAGGCAACTTTCATCATTATTATCTTCATAAGTTTCGTTACCCGCATGTTTCAATAGAGGGGTAGCAGGGTAATGCGCACACACAAGATATTTGAAAGGCGTTCGTTTTTCCACAATCGACTCTAACATGTCAAAAGCCATTCCTAAACGCAACCAGGCAAGTTTATGGTTTGATTCAAGTACCTCGCCCTGGGTCTGCCAAACGGTCCTCTACTTGATAAAATTGCATCCAAGCGCCTTGGAAGTCGTGATTAAGGGGAGTTCGCAGTACGTTGCCAAACAATCGAAGCATAGCCCCTTCTGTCCGAAGAAATAGCTCCTTTACATTGAGTTTCCTCAGCACTGTCGAGCTTCTCATTTTTCGGATATTACTTAACTTTCACGAACATGGGTGAGCGCTGGAATAAACACTGATTTGAAGACCGATAATTTGCCCTTGACACCATTCCTTCTTTTTAACTAATCATATAAGGTGTTTTAAACTATATCCAACTTGGCTAGTCAGTGTCCTTCCATCACTCGTAAAAAAGGTCCCAAAATACCTAAACTTCTCCACCTATTTCAATGGGACTTCACTAATATGTAAAGTGGATTGGACAAACGTTTTGTAAATGATCATAACTTCGGGCGTGTCTTCATTCGCCCCCAATGCAGCATTAGCACATATGACTACAAGCTTATCGTGTGCTTGTGGTCCGCCCGTGAAGCTGTGAGGACGATTAACTCATTTATGGAAAGATTATAGCTTACCCTCAAATCACCCAATGTGAAACATTTCTCGCCTCAGCTGCGCTGCAATATCCAGTCCATATGTGTAAAAAAAAAAGAGGTGGCAAGGTGCACTTGTTGGTGAAGTCCAGTACCTACTCATGGACAAACTAACGTTTACCCGAAAAGAATAAAGTGATTAAATGACACTCAACAGGATAACATCAACTTCATACTCCCGTAGAACACCTCAGAGTTAACATCGAGCGATTCGGTCGTGTGCCATTGCCAAACACAACAACTTTAGATCGGCTTAGCATATTTCCAAGACTTCTCAAGTATCGTTCTTAGAGTGAAGAGTTGGGCGGGACGAAAGCCGCATTCTACTTCCCTCTACCTGGACTCAACCATAGATCTAGAACGGGCCTGCAACACCTTAGCGTAGACCTTGCCTGAGAGACTTAAAAGATATATGTATGTTGCTTTAATTGGATCACTCTCTCTTTGAAAAGAGGAACTATCACTCCAGGTTGCAGATCGCCAGGTTTCTCGACACATTCCTTGGCCGCCTTAATGACACAAAAAAGCCACAAGACCCCATTTACCCATATCTTAAAGAGTTTCTGGCCGGATTTCGTCCATACTGACGGACTTGCCAACATTTAGTGAGTTAATCGCCATCATCGTTCATCGACAGTCTACTCTTTGCCCCACTCCATACAATAGATCTGTTAGCGTCAATGCCCAAAAAGAGTTTGCTTGGTCTGCGCAAGATGTTCACTTCATTGATAAGAAACTCACCATCTTTGGATTCGACTCCTTCGATGATGTTCGGCCGCCTTTTTCTGAGTCGGTGAATGTTTTGCCAGAACATCTGTTAAAAAGAAAAATTAAACGAACCTGAACACCAGAACGCATGTGACGGCATAGTAAAGTATGCATCTACAATGGCCTTGTCACGTAAAATGTCAACAAGAAGGCCCAAATTAAGAAAACAAGATTTCAGCTGGTCTACTCGGAAGGTTATTAATAATTATAATAATTGAGTGGCACTACAGCCCATAACAGACCAGTGCCTAGGTTCTACAACAACTACTCGTGTTGTGCGTGCTACTGTTCTCTCAGGAGTAGAAGAGACCTACAGTTTTTTCCCGACTCCGAACGGAAGGATTTGAGAAGCTTTTCATACACAATTGATACCCTTTGAGTGTTGTCAGCAACTCGAAAAGGGTGGTGCCGTGAAAAAATGCGAGGTGCCCCGTCCGGGAATCGAACCCAGACTTTCTGCGCGGCGGTCGAAGCGACCACTACGCCATGGCGACCACGGTAGGTTATTAATCCGTATTTTAATTTATTTCGTTTTCTTGAATTAACACTACATTCAGTGGTGAACTCCGACCAGCATGTCCCTCCAGGAGGTGCGTTCTACTGCCGTTTGTCTCCAACTTCACAGAGCAAATTGTAGGGGTCCTTCTTCACTTGCATGCGCCATCAACGTCATCTGTTGTATTTCCCTAATGGGTAAAATTCAAAAACTGTCCGAGCAAGGACAGTGTCATCAATTCCTTCTACGTGGACTAGCCATCTTAATCGTTATGTCAGTACGGGCTTGACATGCGGCAAAGTCTAAAGAGTTTGTCGTTTTGTATCTTTCTCCAGATTCAAACCGAACCAAAATTCGCACACAGAGCTTTCATCTTAATATGTCAAGGGCTTCCCCGCGGAGTTTTAATAACGTGTCTGTCAAGAGATGGCCCGGTTCCCCAATTTCCAATTGAGTCAAAGCTCTTGAAGACCTCAAAGTGTTTTCTGAGCATTGTGACGTTTTATCCGATATGTTCATTTTATGCGTCCTCCCTTGATGACAACATCTACATTGCCTTAGCCACGCCACAGCTCGGTGTGTTCGGCCAATCGCGTCAACGTGGTTTGAGTAAACCAGCAGCTGCTGAACAAGGTCATAGCATATGAGATTCGTACGATTTTCCAGAGACACATCTTCGATCAGCTTAGAACCGAACTGAATGAAGCAGCTCTATGTACGCTATACGACGAACTGAGGGTTTGTTCCGATCTGGATTTCTTGAATTTTTCGTAGCATATGCCACAGCTTGAGAAATTATACATCGGGTGGATTCCGATTCTATGATTTGTTCATCCACCGTCTAGCTGTAAGAGAATTAGACCAGCAACGAACGAACGCAGATGGGTCACATCTTCAGTCAAGTGTACTAGGGTCCGCGCTGGGCTATGTATGTTGGTGTCTAGGACTAGGCTCCAGAATGGATTTACATGTATATTGGGGTCTGTATTTATCGGCATCCATGTTTCTTATTGTAATACTCCGACATTCAGGACATCAGGCAATTACTCGCCCCACAGAAACATCGAGAGACTATACATTCACCAACCTTGATAATGCTGCTAACCCTAGCAAACGCGCACTGAATTTGATGAGTTCTCTTTTTAACGTCCTTGCCGCGCGAATTGGACAAAAGCGTTTATCGTCCAAATTCTGAATACAGCAATTAAGTTTCTTCGCCATAAAATCAGTTGATGTCGATTGTCAAATATCGAACAAATGTCCAATGCGATTGACACGTTTTCATGTACCCCCCGGATGGCTTGGCAACATGTCACCTAAGCTGTGTGTGTATCATCTCTTCACGTTCAGCACAATAATTGTGTATTACACAAATGAGTCACGGAAGAAGCTCCAGCGGAAGCGCACATTTCGGATTCGCACAAAAAAGCGGAACACTCAGCCGTCGTACAATAAAAATCCCTTCCACCCCAAACGGAAACCACATAAAAGCATTGAACATTGTCCTTTCACAGCTCGTTGATTTGCTGGGTATACAATGGCTTGCGGGTGGAATTAGAAAGTATCCCATGAACGAGTATGTTATTCGCACCGTTCAACCAACAAACGCACGCAAGCGACAGCGCCAACCTCAACAACAACTACGACAACGACAACGACAAAGACGAAGACGACGACAATAATGTTCATCAATAAAAATTGTGATGGCTTTTATTTTCTGGCTAATTGCGTGGAACTATTTGCAAAAGGGTTTCAACTCCACCGAAAGATGAAGGCCAGCACGCATGCCTTGTGCGGTCGAATGTCCCTTTAATGGCGTAAATTACCACTTTCGTTTGGTCTTCTTTGCAAAGAAAAATCTCCCCCATGCACAGTGGCCGCGGCAGCACATCCACTACCACCACCAGCTGAAATACACTCTGCAAATAATTATCCTTTTACATTTACTGACCATATCTTTTTGCCTTTTATGTCGACAGAAATTATAGGCACCCATTGAAAAGTTTGACCTACACCGCATAAGGGCAAGGTCGTAACCGGTATAGAATTTAATGACTTTGAGGATTCCCCCTTAAAGAGGGATTTCTTTGCTTTAATTCCCATTGATGGTAAGTCGCTGATGGTTGTCCCTTTTTTCTTTCAGATTCTGCTGACCATGGAGGGGACGACTTTGTCAGGCGGTCAGGTATTGTTTCAGAATGATTGCTTTCCAAAGGCAAAGGCACCGTAATAGGATTTTCCACAATCCATTTTTTATCTCCTTCTGCAACGTGAACCACCCGATCGGTAGGCGGCGGGACGTTCAGCCCATTTGGTGAGTATCCTCGTAATACGCCATTACCGGGAGATACTGCCTTTTAATTTCCATTATCACATAAGCAATCACAATTCCCATTCATTATTTTTTCACACAGCACCATAAAATCCCAATTCATCCAGGAATCACGTATTGTGTCCTTAAAGTGCTATACGCCCACAGCCGCCGCCATCGTCGCTTGGAACATCACGTTGCATTAGAAATAAATACCCAGCCAACGAAGGACAGAATGATCCCTAATGCATCCCTGCCCAAGACGAAACAAACAGCACGCGAGACAACCAAAGAACGAGGAGTGAAACGAAAGAACCGAGTAGGAATCCCTTTCCCCGTTTTCAATCAATGCGAAATTTCGATTACCTAATGGTGAGCAGCCGCAGGGCCGAAGCAGTGTGCTCGGCACCCTGCACACAATAGACAAATCACTGAAAACTATCACGTCCCTGGCGTGTATACAACCCTATCTATAGCACTTGTAATGGAGTCTCCTCCAACTTTTGGCCGAACTTACAGGAAACGTGAGACGCTGAAAAATATGGAATAAAACACAGCCTCGCCTCCCTGGTCACAGCCAGCAGAGGAAAATGCTCAAATATCCGTGAAGGAATTGGTTCCAATATTCGAGGCAAAGAACGTATTTGTATTCTTATGAATGTTTAGGAGAGTGCAGTTAGGGCACATTATTGATTCTGGGAATGTATCGACGAAACAATCGGGACAAACTAGGGGGAAGTGTGGTTAGAGTGTGCTTGGTCAGTAAAGGTTACAATTAAGAATCCACAAATGAACACGAAGTGATTTGAGTTCTGTGGGGGAAAGAATTGTGATTTGCTAAGAATCGTTCTAAATGGTTGTCATTTTGAGCTGTTTGTACGTCTTGACTGGGCGATGTGGTTTTGTTTTTGAAAAAGAGAGGACATTGCTTTGTATCTGATCTATTTGAAACAAAGTAACAAGAGCATGGTACAACAAGTGTTATTAAAGGGAAGTTGCGGTGCAGGGCTAACTTATCACTTTATGACCAACAATGGAAACAGAAACATTGCATACATTGTACAGAATTTCGAGAACATTTCGAAGGCTTGGGTAATGTAACAAAAGTGTTCAAAATGTCGAACGGACAAGGCTCAGTTTGAGATAATCATATATCTCTTTGTGTTGTCAGTGTTTGCTTGAATGATTTCTCTCTATTGTAGGCTACAATTTAATCTTGTTCATTATATGGCGTCGTCAAGAGAAATATTGTTCTAGGCTCACTCGGTATGATGGAATGACTAAAGTTATGACACACATGATCACTCGGTAAATTGGACACTCAGTCCAGAAGGTGCTTTGATTTGTGAAATCAAGCAGACTAAAATGAAACGATGAGAGTTCTCAGGCACTAGTTGCACTAAACTCTAAAGAAGACATCATTTTGTCATCTCATCGCAATGCAAAGTAATACATGGATCCACATCAAATTAAAGACGAAACGATTTTACCTGTAAACGTCTGACTTACGGCTCGAAGCAGCACTTCCAAAGTCGCACACCCGTTATACAATAACCAATCAAGAGGTAGTGATCAAAATTGTCGCTATCGTGAACGCCAGAACTACTAATTCAATTCCTACTACCCACCGCTGCCTTCCTGCTAACAACTTTAATGTACATGCATTCGCTTAAGTTATTCATAAATATACACCAGACAACTTTTCCTTATCTTAAATTATGCAAATGCCGTGCAACGAGTTCCATCTAACTGGTGGTGTAAATTGTCAATGTTCATTACATTTCAGTCGCATAACACTTACTTATAACTTGGCATGTCAAATACACATGCAAAGAGAAAATCGAAAAAAGTTTCTTGTTTCACATTCACAATGCCCCTCCGCTCTTTGTAACCAATCTCTATCAAACACTTCACAAGCTGCAACATATTCGCAAGATTGTGATATGTAGACAAAAAAAAAATATGATGCAATGCGCACAACTAATTTCAGCAGCTTTGCCGCTACCGTTTGGGTACCAGCACTTGATAGCGATCTTAAAATGGCTTTATGGTTAAGGCGATCCAAGATGCAAAACTGGCAATTTAGATTATGGTAGACGACACCATAAGCATTGGATGTGAGAACCTGCTTGTGATACTTATGCACAGCATTCTCTGGGTGGGACTTCAGCCACTTTTAGTTATCAGGTCTTGTTTTGAATGCAGTTTTCTTTAAGCGTGGCATTTGTTAGTGCAGCCGACATTAAATACGTTCGTTCCGGGTTCGAGTCGTGAACGCAATGTATGTATCGTATTTTTTCATGGCAACACCTCTCTCTCACTAGATCTTTCTACATTTTTTAAGCCTCACAGTTCCGGGGCCGCGGTAAGCTGCAGTTCTCCTCTACCGTAGAGAGAAGAATAGCACCCACAGAACAAGTTACTGAAGAAGATGGGCACTCAGTCCGCAATTTGATCAGATATTATTTGTAAGAAGACGTCTAGTGCTAGACATTCTTCTTCTTCTTCTTTTACTAACGCATCCCTCGATCTCTCGCCAGCTGCCTCCAATTGCGCATTATAAGTTGCATGAGGTCCTTCTACCCTTGTGTGCGCCATCTCAACCTCTTTGTTTTGTTGTCCCAATAGTAGGATTCGAAGACTTTTCGGGCCGGAGCAGTGGTGTCCATACGCTCTACATGGCACCTCAAGCGTTGTATTAGAAGACGCTTGACCAGACACATGCCATCGTACAGCCTATAAGCTCGTCAACTACTACAACTACTCGTGTTGTGCGTGCTACTGTTCTTCACGAGTAGAAGGGACTTATAATTTGATTAAAGTAAGCAGTGTCAATCTATAGAAAAGGTCATAGCACCTTTCGAATCCGAGCTGCAAGACTTAACCTCCTAGGCAACGACGTTTGCAGAAGCTTATATCAATGCCTTCCTCTTGTTCTTGCTCTCTTCTCTCGCCCACAAGCTACTAGACAGCCTGAATGAATATGCGCACCAAACACCCTCTTCTTTTCACAAGAAGTTCGGTCTGATCTTATCAAGTGTGTTATATCCCAAGGCATGATGTGGTTCTCAACAGCTTCGATGTCTAATTTTATAAACATTGTAGTTTAGATATATGCTTATCTATTCACCACCGATTTGTAATGGAAATTATAATAAACATGAGGACATGAAGACACACGGAATACATACGAAACTTCTTCTGACTGAGGAATGTGTACTTATGTCTGAGACATGCCAGGGCCTTAATAAATCTTTAAGCCTTCCGCATCCCTAAAGTCACTTGCCTTGGTGGTTTTTCCTTTCTAGATATTGTATCAATAAACTAGCTTACTTTCATCCTTAAGGTAGCGCTACAGTCCGGGGTGGACCTCTGCCTCAACCAACAAGTGTCTCCAGCCAGCTCGATCTTTAGCTAGCTGTCTCCATTTTCGCACGCATAGTTGGTTGAGGTAACTTTCCGCTTGCGTGCGCCACCTGAGTCGCAGTCTTCCTCTACTGCGCCGTCCCTCGGAGGTTTGGATTCGAAGACTTTTCGGGCCGGAGCATTGGTTTTCATCCGCTCTACATGACCTATGTCGCTGAACAGCCCGCATAGTTCGTCATAATATCTCCTCCTCCACTCACCATCTATGCAGAGGGAATCACACGAAGAATTTACGTCTCGAAGCAACCAAGAGTCTCTTCATTCGCTTTTGACAAAGTTCATGCCTCCGCGCCATATAGCAGGACTGGGAAGATTAAGGTCTTGTAAAGCGTTACCTTGGTTGTTCGAGAGATGGCTTTGTTTACCAATTGCTTTCTTAGCCCAAAGAAGCAGCGATTGGCAAGAGTTATTCTTCGTTTGATTTCAGCGCTGGTGTCATTGTCTGAGTTGATAGCGGTGCCTAGGCTACCTCAAAGTTATATATGTCTGCTGTGACGTTCTGACCAATACGTCGGCGTTGGGTGTCCTTTCTCATTGACAACACATACTTGGACCTACCCTCGCTTGCGGCTTAACCCATCTTGCGACCTCTTTTGAAATACCACAATATAAAACCAATACAAAGGCGCCATTGGCATCACCCTGCACTCTTCCGACAATGTCAATATCGTCGGCATATGCGACGAGAAGTTGGACGGACTTCTGAAAGATTGTTCTTCTGGTGTTGGCGTTCGAATTTTGAAAAATGATGGCTGGTTGCTATGGGAATCGGGTAGGTAACCTGGCGATGCCCAGTGTTGTAGCTTTTTACACAAAGCAAGTGGAACCCATCGGGTACTGGTAGTAGTTCACCCGAGCTCAACTTGCCAAACTTATAAGTCTGATCTCTTGTCCTAGGGGTTACTAAAAAGGAACTGGCCCTCCAGGTTGGGGGTTGTGCCGTCGGGGTAACTGCCTGGCCACATAAAAAATGCATAGTTTTGAAGCAACAAGAAGCCATAAACTATCTTATCTCTGCTAATTCTAGGCTTATTTAATTGACTCACATACAGTGACCAATGTCCTGTGAGTAAAATAAAAATAACTTCCATTCAAACACAACATTCTTCCAAATGCGCAAAGTTACAGACTCATGCTGTTTACCATCGGACAATTGCTGCAGCCATTACAGAATAATCCTCAAATTGAATTCCACTCATTGCTGCTAATGAGCAAAAAACACGAAATTCCTGCCTGCAATTAAGTACCTACAATCCTTTTCAAAATTGCTTAAATATGTTTGAATATAGAGCTCATTAGCCTGCCCAAAAGATAAACGCCTTATTTCCTCGACAAAAACACTCAGAAGTTTAGAATTATCAAACCCCATCAACCATCGGTTCAAGGACACCGCATTCCAATACGAGTACACAATTAGTTTCGCAAACTGCAGAAACTTTCGCTTCAGATAAACAAGGCAAACGAGAAATAATTCGAAATGAGACTGCAAACCCAATTCTACCACGGGAATTAAAAATTATGGGAGGTAATTACATTTTAATGAGAATTTTCATTTCAAACGGTAAGGCATTAATTTTACACCTTGATGTTTTGCTCCAGCAGCCGCACAACTGGCTGCAGCTGGACCGCGCTTCTTCGTTGTGTTCCGTGCCCACCGAAATGGGTCTCAAGTCCAGAGAGAAGGTTCTTTATCCTTTAATGTTTTGTTTTTGTCCCTGTTTCTGGTGTCATTTCTCTAGGTCTCATCCCTTAGCTTCATCCCTGCACTGGGCTTTGCATAATTAAATGGGAAGAGTATTGTTGGTTCGTGGAACTTTGGAGCGTGCTGAGTGGATAGCGACTTGAGAATTGAGTGAACGGGGGGATTTTCGTGTTGCAAAAAGGGCGCCTGAATAATTTGTTTATGGGACTGGTTGTTTAAAATTTTTATCCACTGTGATATTTTAAGTGATTCATTATGCGTAACCCAATTCCAGAGAAGGGAGGCAGCCATTGTAGTCAAATGATGCTTGTGGTGGTTGTGTTTAACATCAAAGCGGTCTTGTAAAGTGATTTTAATTCTGAATGCAGTCGGTTTAAGGCTTGAAAAGACATCAAAGGAATTGACGGTAATTAGCCATCATTAACACGGACATGAACTGGTGGTTCGAATGGGACCGAAATCGGATTTCTTACCTAGCCATGAAACACGGAACAACTTTCAGAACAAAAGGAATGATGCAATTTATCGGCAGGGTTGCACCAAACGTGAGTATAAATATCACGACCGCAGATCGAATTCATCAGAACTAAATCGACACTCAGTCACTTTAGCAACCAAACTCAATCGAACCATGAAGGTCTCTTAAAACTCTTTTCGTCCCTAATAGTATCTAATTTTTTTTTCCTTTAACTAGGTCCTTATTTTCTTCGCTCTCGTCGTCCTTGCTGTCGCCTCAGCCTCAGTCGTCGGACATGCTGGCTCAATCGCCACCATTGGACATTTGGGTCTACCATTGGCAGGAACTGTTCAAGTTGCAGGACTTCACGGTGCTGCCATAGTCGCTCCTGGACTTGCCCACGGACATTTGGTTCATGGTTAGGACACCGATCAAGAATAAGTACCACCCTCCACATAAACCAATAAATTTCTCGTTTTATACAAAAAGCAAATGTTTGACTGTTTTATTGACGAAATCCATCGCCATCCACACAGATGGCTTACTGTCAGGCAGATGACACCGAGCTCATGTCTGTTCGGGGTATTTACTCGTTCTCGTTTCGCGTGTCCTGCAACCACTGTTTGTCGCCCCCACAGAATGTACATATGTGCACAGTCGGCACCTTTACATTCGTACCGTTGATCACACTTTAGCGCATTTCTGCTTATGCCCCTTCCTTCACTCGGCAAACGAGTGAGCGAGAAATGTAGAGTTAAGCTTCATGGTCATCGGTTGTTTGGCTTTAGGCAGATTTCCAGCAGAATTGCCAAACGGCGTCGTTACTCGCTGCCACAAAATCGGATATTAAGGCTTATGGCCAAATGAATTATACCTACCCCGGCAGAAGGTTAATAACCACCGCACCGGTGTCATTGGTGCGAAATAGGGAAGCAGCTACTGTGAAATACCATCACAGGTGACATCCCATCGCACAACATGCCGCCAGAGTAGGCTGTTAGCAGCATTGTTGGGGAACTCCACGGCGACACCTGAAAAACCACACTGTGTTTTTCAAGGCACTGCGAGTATCGATTACAGAGCAGCATAAAGTCTCCGTCCTTCTGAAGCCCAACAACTTTCCCGGAATAAGAAGCAACGAAAAATGTACCAAAACGTGCGGCGCATATTTTGGCACATAAAACTACTATCTAACAATGACTAAGGACACACGAGCACACGGACATGAAAATCGTTTCTACCGACCGAGGCGACGGCGATGGAAACCAAACAAAAAAAAAATCTCAGCGGTGCTATCGAAATCTCTTCACCGCCACACACCGGTGCTGGTGCTGCGCTGCTCTCCGTGTGTGTGGATGGTGGCTTTGTGTGTAAATGGCATCATATTCCCAAAGGAATACCCCTCCCAGGATGAGTATAAAAGGTGGAGACGCCGCAACGGGAGCGGTATGACAATCCTTTTTCGCTCCTCATGGAAAAAAGGGAAATTGCAATAAATTTTGATGATTATTTGTTCCTGTCGCATTGCGGTTGTAATTTAAATCTCTCGGAACTCTCTAGGAAATTGCATCGCCTGGCGATGCTGTTCGCTTTCGTATTTCTCTCTTGTTTTCGTATGCAGGCAGTGCCGCAGCCATGCATGGCCCGTACAAGGGCCATTCAGCACTTACATATGAGTGGGTGCGCTTATCCTCGACAGTGGTTTGTTGACCCAGCTCTCGAATAAATTGTCTCGCTTTTCGCTCTGCAGAAAGTTTTCGAGAAGCATTGCCAAAATCTTGGTTATCCCTGTTTATCCTCTGGCGTGGTCCAGTATGCTTGAAGTCTATAAGCCTACGGTTCAATCTGCAAGTAAAGATTAAGTGTGCTGATTGAATGAGCAAAAACAAATGCTCCGAGGAGCCAGATGCTTTATAGCAGGTCATTCTTCTTATTTTTGAAAGTGTATTGTAATCTCTGTGTGTGGGGATTGTGGGGGTTGGTTAGCTCTTTTGGAGATTGATGGTGACAGCTTGATGAAGTCGATGAATGTGTGTGTGTTGACGGAGATGCTTGGTTTTGCCATATCCATATGAGATTTAAAATTTAATTCACTTAAGTACTTCGAACTCAAAGGCGGTCCTGTGTTTGCATAAGGGGGAGGCCATTATCCATTCTTACATACAACCTTCGGCTAGACCTTCTTTGCTTAAAGATTCAAGAAAAGATGAAGCTCTTTTCACTGGTTTAAGATTTGCGGATAAAACGAGAGTGAATGGAATACAATCGCCAGTCTTCATCTGGAGGGTGTATGCCATTGTTTCAACAGGATTGAAGTAGTTGACGTGTCTTGAGAAGACGAGTGAAAGTCCCTCTCCTTCTATTTTCGAATTCCTTGACATACTCAATTTCATTCGTAGTATCAATTGTCTATGAAAAGCTTGTTAAATCTCGGCATTCGGAGTCGGCAAAAAACTGTAGGTCCCTTCTACTCGTGAGAGAACAGTGACACGCACAACGTAAAAAAGTATTTGTGAAAGCTAGGTCATGGTCCCTTGTGGGCTGTAGAGCCACTCAATTATTATTATTATTAGATATCTGTGGTGTTGAAGAAGCTCATAGAACGTCCTAAGACCAGGCCAGATACGACCGAATAGCACGACAAGTTATTTTGCAACTAGATAACACTTAGCTGCAAGTGGCTTTAGCGGTCAAACACTACCTGGAAGCTGAAGTGGGAGATTCTACCCCACCTGCCGTATTTCCCTGATTTGGTGGGGGGGAGTCACCAATTCGGGTCTTTTGAAAGACAAATTTGAATCGATTCCAGAGAGGACCCTTTTTTTGGAAAATTATCAGAGATGGGAGAAGGAAGTCGGCTTCGCCGGACAATACATTTTTGAACACAAAAAACTGGCGAATTAACTTGTACTCTCAATACTTAGCTTACAAAATAAAAACAAACATGTTAAAAAAGCTCGCTACCCAGCGATGTTCCATCTTCTTTCTTCCGCATAAAAAATATATTTTTCAAGGCCAGTTATGTAAGCCAACTCGAAGGCGGTAATCTTTTCACTTGATTCACATTACTGTCCTTTGAGTGACGCTTTCAAGTTTGAAAACAAAAGTAGGTTACATGGCGGCAAATCTAGAGCAGTTCCTATTGGACTGTGTGGGCGATGAGGGTGGGAGCAGAAGCACCACTGGTCGTCGAATTGGTCATAGCACTGTGACCCTTTTACATTTCTCATGGGGTCACTGTAGATCATACGTGGTGTGTTCCATCGTCGATAGGACAATATCTTAAGAACATGTTCTCTGGGCAGTTAATTGAACTCTGGTGTATATTAGTAGACCTTAGAAGTTCGTGCCTCAGATGCTGTCTTCAGTCTTCTCAAAGTTGTATTAAGGCACGTTTATGACATTGAAGTTTCACTGAGTTCGTTACCGACATTTATGGAGAATCGAGAGGTCTCCATCGTCATCGTACATAATCTTACGATTTTGTTACGAGTGCCTTAATAAGGCCTAAATTGTTTCTATTCTGTTGTCTGTTGCATGCGGTCGTAAGATTAGCAAACAAGTGAAAGGTGTTGGTTTTCACTTATTGGGACTTTTCCAATATCTGCTGCTGTGGGAAAATTTGCTTAATAGTGTACTGGCAAAATTTAACTGATGAGGACCTTTCTAATCTAGCACAATCGGTTTCGGGCGTTACGCAAAATAGCAAAGGGGATCTTGCAAGCGGTGTTAAGGAGAAGGACTTCCAAATTGTTGGCACACCCAAAGAGATCAAAAGCGACATGCGCTAGTCAAGCGTTTTCGGATACAATGCATAAGATAGCTAAGCCATGTAGAGTGTATAGACTTCGAATCTGAGCCATTGCGACAACGCAACAGAGGCCGGTATAGGCTAAGGTGGCGCACAAAAGTGGAGAAGGACCTCAACCAACTTAGAGTGCGCAACTGTCGGCAGCTGGCGAAAGACCATGCTGGCTGAAGAGGCATGTTTGTTGAGGTCCAGGTCCATCCCGAACTGTAGCGCTACAAGAAGACGAAGAAGAAGAAGAAGAAGAATAAGAAGAAGAAAAAGAAGAAGAAGAAGAAGAAGAAAAATAAACCACCTCTTCATACTTACATTTCGGTCCTATATGTGTTGCAGTGGCGATAGGTTTTCGAAGCTGAAATTTTGTTATGTCCACAGGTCCGCATCGCGGAAAAATGTCTCGAACTCTTTCAAATTTAGTGGGAGGTCTAAACATCGCTTGAGACGAAGATCAGTGAAGTAATTATAAATGCTTCTGCCTGTACGTTCTATCCTTCAGAGATAAAGGTTCATATGTGTCACCATATTTCAATTATCAAGTTAAGGTAGGGAGTCATTTAAAATAAAATACCAAATTTCCTTAGAACACAGGATGCACTTGGGCATCCATCAACATGCCTTTCAAGCTATATAACGTCGAGGATCGTGTTTGGTGGTAGGCCTCCGGTAAAAGAAACAATTTAGAAAAAAGTTTCCAAGCTTCATACGGTGTCCTTTTTTCGTAAAAGCGGTGAATTTGTTAGGCCTGCAACACACTGATTATCTTGCAAATCGTCCCCTTAATAAGGTCTCATAACTTTCTATTTTAGGGTCATTCCGCAATTTTTACAAAATGTTGAAATGTATCAATTCTACTGTTTACTAACTTCATCACTGAAAGTGTTTCCAAAGTACTCGTACTGCAGTCTCTCCACTCTTTGCAAATCGGCATAGCCGTAGGAGCTTGGCTACTCTAACAATGTTCAATCCAAGGTCAATACAGGTACATATGTACAAATGCTACTTGAATGACTTACTCTCTTCCCTAGTGACACGCAGTCCCTGCCACCTCACTCTCAAGCGCCCTGCACCCAGGGATTTCGAAGCGAGATAAATTAATGTCTTATTCTTCTAGCATCCAATTGTTCCACAGCAAACTTGCCACACCAACAGAAAAGTTCGTCACACGCTCTCAAGTGGTGCCTTCAAGTACACACGACACCATTATTCATAACTCCTCGCCGCGAGTGTGCCCAAAGTCATTAACAACGCCGTCGATTCCCCCCGAAATTCAATCAATCCAGAAAAAAATTGCAATTCAAAGGCATTGTTAGTATCCAAATTAAACATTAGCTGTCAGTCAACAAACTTTAAGTCGATTGCGATGACATCCTCCGTACATCGGCCGTCTTGTGCTTTTGACAGTTTTCCGTTCAGTCAAAGTTGTAAATGATATGAATACATGGGAGGGTAGGGTCTCCGACGCAGGATGTGTCGTCCTCAGCCATCGTCGGCGCTCTGTGTGTGTCTGTGCTCTTGCTGCGCTGTGAAAGGAGAAAAATCTAAAAGGGGAAGAGAGAGAGAGAGAGAGGGAGTACAGGAAAGGAATATTCCACTATACATGATAATTCATCATCACATCTTGACATAATGAGAACTTAACGTTCAAGCAGAAACACCACACACACACGTGCAACGCTTCCACGCCCCAGCGTCTGGCCAACGTTACATTAACTTATTCCTCTGTTACACGTAAGCTCTCATGTTTATGTGAATGCGGCGACGGTGAACGACATGGTGATGACGACGATGAAAACCAAGACAAGACCTTAGAAAAGTATCAACAGGATATTAAGGAGCATAACTCATGTTTGAGGCGAGAGCGAAGCCACATCAAAAACTCATGCTCCTCTGTCGCTGTACCGCCCGCCGTCTTTGCCATCGTCGTCTGGGTCCAAGACGTACATATTTGGCGAGAGAGAAAAAAATGCGCCCGGTTTCATTTTTGCCCGAGATTCGTTTATCATTTAAGATACACACTTTCATGACACTACAGAAGATTTGTGTGAGACACTGCCGCTGAGGGGTGTTAAAAATGTAATATCATACATTTTGAATGTGCGGGGTGTCCTTGTGTGTGATTTAGGGATACGTTGCTGCAGGATATTTATTTCCTATTGATTAAGTGGGACGCTAGTATAGGATGTCTCTCACAATGCCGGAGGTGCATTGAATTCAGATCCTTTTGAGATATTCTTCGGAGATGGTTATGCCAGAGAAATATCAATCAGGGAAGATTCGGATTGATCCCCGTGAGCGAATGATTCGTTTTGATAAAAGTCTGTTATTCACATTCAGATATTATATTTTTGTGAATCTGTTTCGTGTTCTCTCAAGTGACTAGGTATGCAATAGATGCGGAGAGCCCTCATTCGTATGACAGAAATAGCAAAGAGTGACACTGACACTGGAAGGGTGAACAACATAAAACACCAGTACCCATACCCAAGTGGAGTGAATAGTGTAGTGACACCCCAATTGATGACAAAACTCAGTCTTCAATGCGCGACTGTATTCGAATATAATCTGCTGTTGTGAGAGAACATATCATAAAGCATTATTTGGAAGAAGATGATGATGTTCGGTCGAAATTCAACTGTTTGGAAGAGTGCTCCTTATGCATGCAACGAATTTTGTCCTTTTCCACTCAAGATCTTGCTGTATCAAGGCGATGATATCTCAAGAGTGTCTCGAGTGTTTCCAGAAAATATGTCGTTCTTCAGAAATATTTGAAGCTGTCTACTACTTGATATCCTCTAATCCAAAAAAATTTTATAAATATCTAACTTGGCCGGAAATATACAGGACTGGAGACGGGCCAAAGTATGTGTGTATCTGTGATAATATGCTTTGTAAGGATAAAAATGACAATCTTCTGCTATGTTCTGTAGGTTCTTCTATCTGCACACCCCGAGTGATGACGAGGACTGATTATGGTGTTGCTCCAAATTAATATCTCGGTCAGTTTCCTTCCAACTGAACCCAAGAAAATTCTCGTGGCTAAGAGCGACGACGTTCTTTTCGTATTGAACTCGACTGTTAACTGTTCAGAGTACGATATGGAAGGTGATATGACATTTTTGAATATCCATTATCAGCTCTTTGGAGGCTAGATACGAAATAAAATCGGTAACATGAAGTCATCGCTCGGGCAATGTGCCCTCGAATCAGTTTAATAATAAAATAATTTATTAAAAGACCTCGTTACAAGAAGAAGAAAAATACTCTTTCAAAATTTATTTGCCCAATCAGCATTTATTGATTTGCTTCAACTTTCTAGCGACTGTTCGCGGCTGCCACAATGCGTCCTCCTTATATACGTACTTCAGCAGCGCCAAGGTCAGTACCGGTTACTGCACTGGTTCAATGTGAGGCAGCCTACCGCAGACGGTATCGTCCGATAATCATGGTGTAACCGTGGTGTGATATGTATGATGGGTTGTCTTTCGAGTGGTGCGATGGGTGGGAGTGAGAGCGCTTACAATATCCCGATTAGGTTGGCCTTGTTATAGCAGACCTCATCCGAATAGAATTTCTTGTAACTGAATACAGGTGCTTGATACAACCGGAGACAGGACTGAACATATTTCGTTTCGAACATCCTCATCTTTTTTATCAGGGAATCAAGTTAAACCACGCTGGACAATGTATGCTATGATTGGCTGGATGAGGGCCACGTAGCTGCTGTGAAACAACTTAATTGCTGCAGGAAAGGTTTTTTTAGCTTATGTCAGAGCGATAACCGCATGCTTACCGTAATACAGATATTGCCCCAACAAAATGCCAAAAAAAGCCTTAAGGGCATGAAGAGACATGAGCTAGAGTCAAATTTTCACTAAATGCTTCATCATGTTTTCACAAAGCACCGATATACATACCTTAACGAACACATGCGCGCAAGTCAATGTGTCAAAAATGTCATAAAACGACCAATTAGTATTAATGGCACAATTAGAACTCTTAAAGTAGTTTGTTGTCTTGAAGAAATTAAAGATTTGTCATTCAAGACAAAAAATGTAGTTAATGTGTTCGGCAAATAAAAAGGGACCTCAAAAGGAATGGTTTCTTTAAAGTAACATTCCACAAAATAAAGGAACATGATAGAGACCAATTCTTCATTTATATTCGGATTATTCCGTCTATATTTTCCTTGATTTCTTTTTTGTTTGTGTCCAATGTGTCAAAATTGCTGTGCGAAGCTCATGCTTTACGAAGCATTTGTATTCACATATCACATTCACATTCACATTCGTCGACGACAATTATAGTTTGGCTCATAGGAGTCACTCGCTCACTCACCCATGATCATCTAGACTCAATTCTTCCCAGCGAACGGCCTGCCCTTCTGGTCAACTAAGTCGAAATCGTGCCAGTTTTCTTTCCTGTCCCTTTGGGAGATCTACAAAATTTCTTTACCGTCCCTACGCTGACATCAGTTAGTTCGAATAGGCTATTGTAGGCACTAGATTTGGTGTTTTTGTTCTTGCCCAACACACTGTTCAGTCAATTTAAATGGATACAAAAACATATGTAGTTGTTCTATTCGATGATTTGGTGAGCTTCCCGCTGGCATACTGCGTACAAAATATTGTAGTTTAAAATGTGCCTTACGTTGAATATAAACGCTCTCTTGCTTATCTCCGCCCAACATCTAAAACTATCCGCCCTCCACCCGAACTCCCACGAAAAACCCCAAACCTCGAGTCAACTATAAATTCTTCAAACCTAAACTAACAGCTAATACAAGCATAAGCAATACCGACAAAGAGAGACAAAAAAGGTCGCTTTACAAAGGGGGAGCATGTAGAAAAGAGACACGTGACAATATTTGTTTGTACATACTTGTTGCGGCGGCGTTTTTTATTTGTCAAGCCTGCTTGTGATTGAGTTTGGGCAGACTGTACCCGAACTTTGTGGACTGGAAGACACATCTTCTTCTTCTCCATAATGCATCCACTCACCTGTGACTATGTATGCATGTTTATAAACATATTAGATTATAATAACGCTGCTGTTGATATGCTGCTACTGCAGAGCATGTCAGTCCTTGTTAGCTCTTTTATTTTCCAAATTATCCTCACTTAAACTCAAGCTTGCCTGCCTATGTTTTTATTATCTTCCCGTAAGGTTCGATTTGGGAACATACGAGGGCTGTCTGATAAATAACCGACCTAACCATGATGCACGCGACTTTTTTAATATTTTTTTTTTTTCGTCTACAGTTATCAAGCGGCGCCAAAACTCGGTCTTATTGCCTCTAAACTCAGCCAACAGAGCGCTGGAAATGTTCATGCGCGCACGTTTGTGGTCTAGCGTAAGCAAACGCGGCACCCAACGCGCGGACAGCTTTCTCATGCCCAAATCTTGGTTTAATATATTGCAAACACGTTCTTTTGACATCTTCATAATCTCAGCTATTTCTCTAACTTTAATCCGGCGGTCGTCTAGTACCAATTGATGAACTTTAGCGATGTTATCGTTAGTGGTTACAGTTTTTGGACGCCCAGGACGTTCATCATCTTCCAAGCTCCTGCGACCACGTTTAAATTCAGCTGCCCAAAATTTTACGGTGGTAAACGATGGTGCAGAGTCACCATACACAGAGTCCAACTCATCTTTGATTTGTGAAGGCGTATTGCCTTTCAAAAATAAAAATTTAATTACAGCTCGATATTAAATTTTTTCCATTTTGGGGGAATCACCGAAATACACTCACAAAAACGACTGTCAACAGAAAATGGTGCAAGATAAATTTGTGAAATTTTGGCGAGTAGCTATTATAATATGCACAATTTGAAGTGGAAACTTTTTTTCCACTTGTGCCCTCACGTTGAGGTCGGTTATTTATCAGACAGCCCTCGTATATAAATGTGCATACAGTACAGCTGAAAGAGTAGCAACGAAGAGCCCAGTCTGATGTCTGAACTTTCTTATCTTTAGAAGATTGTAATCATGCTTAACGTTAGCAATATCTGACTGACATTATAGCCCACATGGGGACAATAGTTTTTAACAGGTGTGTAGAGAAATTGCCGCCTTACTAATGCGATTCATTGCGTTTCGTTTCTTTCCAGTTAGACTGTGAAATTTAAATACACTTACTGCTGTATTCACAATTTGAAAGTCGCAACGACTGAAATGTTATACCTAAAATTTGTTTTTTGGATGAATGGTTCACCCATTAAAAACGTAACTCATAAGTCGATATTCGAAAGCGAGATAAGATACCCAATACCGTTTTTTTTCGAATAAAATAAATATGTTTGTTTATCACATTAGAGAAAGACTTAAGTTGGCATTCAAAGAACAAGAGAAGCATTTACACGACCTCTGTCCTACAATCCACCCTTAAAGTATTCACTTGCACGCAAGAATTCCTCTCCTCCAGTTGATCTTATAAATTCAGCAATGGTAGGGAACTAATTTCGTAGTAAAGCTAAAAAATATTCACTCCAGCATCCTGCATCAAAGAAAACAATACAAGCTCAGTTTTAGGATTTCTTTTTTTTTGTGCATGAATTATTCGTATATTGTAGGCATCAGTCGAAAACAGTAGAAAGACCGAAGGGTCTGGGAGCTGATTTAAAGTCGCTGCAAATTTTTGCAACAAACACGTACGACCGCACCGGCTGGCATGTGAGTGTGCATGTCCAGTGGTTGGTTTGAGTCCAGAAACACGTTCGCTTTTAAGTTCGTTTCATTAATTCACTTCAAAGAGAGGAAAGGTTCTATTGTGTTTTCACGGACCAAGAGTTCAACTGCAATAAAAAGACCTCGGTGTACAACAACTTGCCGTGGGTGGGTAGAGCAAAGCGTGGAACAATGGCTGATGAAAAAGGTATGAAATGAAATTATCCCTTCATATTGATTCATCATTCACAAAAAGAAAAAATGAAAACGAGCGCGGGGAAGAGACACATTAGCCTTGGAGTCAGAAAACTGAAAACGCCAACACGAGATTGTTCAACTAATTGACTCAACATCACTGTGTTTTTCAGCGGGTTTCGTGAGTTTCTCTCAAGGTGAATAGAATTTCCTTCGCGCGCACGAGGACTTCGGCATAACAAAAAAAAAGGTCATGGAAATTGGCCTGACAATTCAGCTTGCTTCGGAGAAACACAAACAAAACGCTGGAGACCCTGCAAGAAGCGCTCCTCATGGCAGACAAGATGACATTGATGGCAACTGTAAGTTCGTCCAGGTAAGGCAATTTTACAACATCTTGGAAAATAATGGCGGATATCATCGTTTGCCACATAATCCGGTGGCAGCTCTTGAGCAACTTTTCGTAGGATATGAAGGTGCATGTTCTTGACAACCACCTCGCTGCTAACAATACACAGAAAAGTTTTCTCTCCTCATTTCGTGGAGGAAACATTGAAGGACGATCAAAGTTTGCAGGCATTGTGATGAATTATTACCTCGACGTGCTTTAAACGCTGTCTACAAATTATTTTTTTCATTTATTTTAACTTTCAATTCGTTGTGAAATTTAATTGAATTTCAATGGAAGTTGTCCAACAAATGTCCAACAAATGTTCAGGCATGAACGGACCTTGTTCCTGGGAGTCCTTCATGGACCATGGCATTTCGAAATTACATAAGTGGGGAATAAGTGTTTGCTAAGACAAGTTTCAGGTTTCGCTTCCAGCACCGCACAACACACATACATATGTACCTGCAACGCCAATTAAACGATTTTAAACATCTACTTTTCTATACCAATAAATCTGTGCCTGGATTTCGCATCGCACTGGGCTACATATGTCTGAGCTGCTGGTACTGTGGCCTGCAAATTACACATTGCCAACATTCAGTTTTCACTCCTTCATTACTCAGTCGCGGCAGCAGTCCTCTCCGCAGGACATTTGCTAACGAATGTAGCGTTTCTGCGTCGCTGAATCACAGCTCGCAGTGCAAGGACGTCACCAGTTCATAGAGGGTGCCCTGTAGTCGTGGTTGACAAGGGCACGCTTACCACCACCACAAGCGCCAACGTAATTTCGGTGGGTGTCACCGCCAAAGTCCAATGAGACATACCCAATGTGCTGTCAGCGATCCAAACGGTGTGACTATAATGAATGTGCACTTTATTAGAAGTTTGTTGAACCGATATGCGCTGCTAGAATGTCGTCGGGCGTTATTCAGATGTTCGGTAGCAGATGAGTGTGTAAATGCCAGTTTTGTGTGAATAATTTTGACATTGATGGAAGATTTGGATAAATTCTTCAGCAGTGCTTTTATTTAAGCCTTTCGGAGTGTTAGTGTGTTTTTTTTCAGTGCTTCTGAAAAAAAAAAGGTTTCGCACACTATTCTCTCGATGAAAAAGACAAGACGTTTTCGATTGTATTCTTCAGGATTTTGAAATAAATTGTGTGACACTTCAGCCCACTAAGGACCAAGGCCTAACTTCTTCAGCGACTATCCTTGTGGAACGTGTTCTATCGGAAGTAGAGTGAACCTACACTTTTTTGCCGACTCCGTACAGCAAGCTTTGAGGTGCTTCTTAGATACAGTTTTTAATTTTTGAGAGACATTGGGTACTCGATAGAGATGGTGCCGTGAAAAATGTGAGATCTCCAGTCCAAGGATATTTTCCACTACTCTCCGAAATAGATTTTGTACCCTCAAGCTTAGACTGTACGCTTTATACATTAGTTCATCTGCTTTTGTGATGGTTATGCATAAGACGTCATAAGGCTGTATATCACCTCTACGTCGGCATTAGCTTACCTGCTATCTTGCCCATATAACCAGATCATTCAGTAGAACGTTTCTGCCCGCGGCAGAACAGTTTCTGCAAAGGAACAGCAGTTTTACTTGTGTTGACACCATAACCAGCATTCGATGCCGCTAACAGCTTAAAGAGAAAGAATAGTTATCGTCGCAGGGCCAACTCATATAAGTAGGTTAAGACAGCTTTTTAATATAAAAAAACAAAATGAAAGGTCATCAAAAGTTGCGGATATTCTGTATCTACATACATATCTACTGTTTAAAATGCAGAAGCAACAAGCCAAGCAAGAACGTATTTGAAACAAAAAGGGCACCTTGCTGAGCACCTATGGACATTAACCTAAAGGGTGTTTTTCTAGCTATTATCTTTTTGGCAACATTGTTTTAAGCAGCTGACGCACGTTTCGTGTTTTGTTTCACAGTCAAACATCTTCAGTTTGGTCTATAATTTAACCACGAATCGTCTTAAAAACGAACAACGCTTGAATTATAGAATTTTATTATCAAAATGCGTGCTTTTTCCATTTTATGGTCAGTTCATTTTTGGCTCAATGGGTACGTAAATAAGCAGAATTGTCGATTTTGGAGTGAATATCAGCCAGAAGCATTGCAAGAGCTACCAATGCATCCAGAAAAAGTCACAATTTGGTGCAATTTATGGGATGGTGGCATCATTGAACCGTATTTCTTCAAAGATGATGCGAATCGTAACGTAACTGTGAATGGTGAGCGCTACCGTGAGATGATATCCACCTTCTTTTTGCCCAAAATGTAAGAGCTTGACTTGCATGACATGTGGTTTTAACAAGACGGTTCCACATGCCACACAGCAAGCGCAACAATGGAATTATGGAGAGTCGAGTTCGGTGAACATTTTATTTCAAGTTCGGGACCGGTCAATTGGCCGCCTAGATCGTGCGATTTAACGCCTTTAGATTATTTCTAGAGGGGCTATATTAAAGCTCATGTCAATACAGACAAGCCCGCTTCAATTGACGCATTGGAAGACAACATTGAAGCATTTATTCGTGAGATACCGGCCGAAATGGTGGAAAGAGTATGCCAAAATTGGACTAAGCGACTGGACCATTTGAGGTCAACCTTTGCATGAAATAATCTTCAAACATTAAATTTAATGAACCGTACTATCGATTCAAATAAAAATTTCATGCTTTTTTCGGAATTGTATGTGTGTTTCTTTTTTGAGAAACTTTACTATAACTTTTAAAAAATCAACCTTTATAAGAGTATGTGATCCACATGAAGTGCTCATACCAAACAGAAAAGAATAGAACAAAAGCTCCCTGTGGATGAATGATGGAATCCAAAATTGGTATGCAGATGTGTCCAGAATGCAGTGTCCAAATTCCTGTCTGCAATTAGAGAAAACAATTTCAAGTAGAGCTCTTTTCAATCTATAAAGCTGCACACTGCATCAGTAACAGAAAAAACACCATCGACATCCTTAAAGCACTATAGAGGTATAGGTTGCCTGCAATTGTCATAAAACCCGGAATATCAAACTAAAATTGATTTTGATGCCAGAACATGAAAACTACAAGGGCAACGAAAATGCTAACATTCGAGCATGGAGCTCAAACACATTTCACTTAGCTTTCTCCTCCCTATGGCTTTAACAACGCAGACACAACACAACAGACACCAGCCAGTCATGGAACACATGAGAAGATATTAAACACTCAACAAAATTCACACAGAATCCAGCCATACTTGAGTCAATCAGCTCCTCCAAGGCAGCACAAGCACTTAGTCGACGTCTACAGTGCTATGAAAATAAAAGGTAATAATTACCGAGTGATGCACAATTTATAATCACAACATTATACATTCCCAAAATGCAGTTTTATGCAGCACTTCCACAGCTGTATCCTAGAAGTTAAGTACAGAGAACATTTCACGATTGCCACTTTAAGAAGTGAGTTTTTCCAGTATTTTCTACCCTTTAAGCAACGGTTGACACTTTGAAAAGGAACTCATTCCCAAACCCCCATCCATAGCAAACCTCATCCTATCGCTGTCATTATCATGAGCTTCATCATTGTCATCTGCTGTCGGTGGATATCGCTCAAGAGGAAGCTATAGAACAATTTCGAAAATCAGTTCATTCATGTCAAAAAGTCTCAAGTCATGGCAGCAACGCACAATCGGTTTTATGATTTCGAAGAATTTCCATCTTTCTCTAATGCATGTTGTCGCGCCAATGAGAAGCGAGATAGACAGACGCTGCGATGGCTCTGCCGTGATGGAGGGTGGAGGTGCTAAACTTTCCACTTTATTCACGAAATTCCACTTGAATGGAGTTGAGTTGAGGTGTAAAGGTTATAACGTGTACCTACACAGCATACACTCTCCGTGTAACATCCTTTTCGCTTGATTTCCCGCCCGGATTTCGGAGAGGGGAGGTTTTTTTTTTTTCTTCTTCCAACGAACCCCTTGTGTCTAAGTAACAAAGAACTATTCACAAGCGAGTAATTTTCGGCGAGGGCATCGCCGCTGCTACTGGAGTGTGTTGAATGTGCCTTGATGCTATCTGATGCAGGAAGCACATTTTAAGGTGATTGCCTTCTCTTAAAGTGATTTGAGTGCGTCTTTAAATTCCTTAACCATTTCCTGTTTTCATGCGCTTAAATAATCGAATATTGGAGATCTATAGCATGAGCGGGAAAGAGGTGATTGCGAGCAGCGTGGGTGGAATAATCATCCGCAGGGTAGATCTGTTGCAAAATTTGATTACAGATGTTTGGTTGTCTCTCGATAACATAATGATGTTTGCAGTAACGAAAGACTGGAGGACCTATTCGACAGTAAAATTTTCGACACGATTGTAAGGAACTTAGCAGTCCTCGGTACGCAAGTTTGGCCACCTGCTAACTCGCCATTTAGCGACAAGTAGTGGCCACTTTACTGTAGTGACGTCGTGAGATTAAATTTCTTTGCTTTTTTCATACGAAACCTCCTCTTTCAAGTTGCTGGCAACAAAAATTGTCTTTGAAAACATTTTAAGACCTCTCCGTTTGGAGTCGACAATAAACCGTAGGTTCTCTGAACTCTCAACACACAACGCGCGTTGCTGAAGAAGCTAGGCCCTAGGCCTCTAAATGACTATAGCCCCATTGAATGTATTTGCAGCTCGATCCTCAGAACGAGAATAAATCTACAAAAGTACTAGAATGTACCTGAGATCTCATCGGGCACCCCAATGAGCGCGAATTGATAATTTTCTATATCTATCCCAGTCACAGCGACCATGTATATGCACAGTACTGAAGAGAAAGTTTCAAGGACTGGGTCCTGTAATCCAATGACATCAAAAGGAACACAGCATCGAATGTACGTATGGAATGATATTTGCTTTTGTTCACGTGTTTCACGGTTGGTTTGCCCCAGTCAGCCATGTTCCCCTTTTAAGCGGCTTGGTGAGAGGAAATCCTTGCGCGCACATCGTCGCAATGTGTAATGGAGATTTGAACATCCTGAGCGAAAATTCTTCGCAGGAAGTTGAAATGAATTTTCCCACCCACCACTTGAGGCTCCATTTTATTAGTTCTGAGCAGTCATGCACAGAGTGAGTGGTCAAGTAAACTTTAACAACAATGAACTGGGAGTGGACGGGATGAAGAGGGTGGAGGACACTGACATCGCCACTTAAGATGGGTAATAATATTGTGAAACGACTAGCGGAGTGGGCATCACTTCGTTGTGGTAGATCCTAAGTGGTGTGTGCTGTTATTGAATTGTTCGCAGTAACGCAAGTCAAGGCAGTGGGATACGAAATTGGTCATTATTTTTGAAAGTTTATCGGAAGAGCTCTTGGGAAGTGTCAAGAGGACATCAAGGATTAGGAGGGGTTGCTTTGGGCAGTGAATTGTTGAGTAATAATTATAAAATTACTTAGTGCTAAAGTTTTCTAAATTTCATGGAAATATGATTAAAGTTGATTTTGTTTAAGATTGTAAGTTAAAGGGGAGAGACCGCAAAGTCACTGAAACAGAGGATGGAAAAATCATAAGTGTTTTTCAAGATGAAAGGTGTGCTGACCCAAGAAGTGCAAATTGACATTCACCACCTATTCGTCGATTAAGGCCGCATATGACAGCGTACATAGAGACGAGCTGTACAGTTTCATATCTAGTTTTGACATTCCTACTAAACTCGTCAGATTGTGTAGGATGTCGATTGAGAACTCTCGCTGCTCCGTCAAGGTCGGGAACGAACTCACCGAGACCTTCGATGTCAAGAAAGGTTTTAGACAAGGCGATGCACTGTCATTTGACTTCTTTAACATCATCCTTAAGAATATCGTGCGTAACTCACAAGTCAACACCAGAGGTACGATTTTCTGAAAGTTAGTTCAATTGCAGCTTACGCCGACGACATTGACGTGATTGAACGAACACAGTGAGCCGTCAATGTTGCGTTTGCTGCCGTTGAAGCGGAAGTGGATAAAATGGGTCTGGTGGTTAATGAGGGCAAAACGAAGTACATGCTGTCATAATGGAAGAACGCACAACAACGACGTTTCAGACAGAGCGTCGCACTAGGCACCAGAAACATCGACGTAGTCAAGGACTTTGAATAACTTGGCTCCGCGGTAAATAGGGACAACAACACAACCTGGACATTACTAAAAGCGGATGAGGAAACCCTTAGTCTTTATAAGAGAAAAGTTTTGCGTGCGATTTTTGATCCTGTTTGCGTTCATGGCATCTGGAGGAGAAGATTTAACGACGAACTCTATGGGCTGTACAGCGACATGCGCCTAGTCAAGTGTCTTCGGATACTACGCTTAAGATGGCTAGGCCACATAGAGTGTATACACCACTGCTCCGGCTCTCCAAAAATCTTCGAACCTAGCCAATGGAACAACGCAACAGAGGACGGGCTAATCTGAGGTGGCGCGTACAAGTGAAGAAGGACCTCAACCAACTTGGAGTGCGCAGCTGGAGCCAGCTAGCGAAAGATTGAGTTGGCTGAAGAGACATGATGATTGAGGCCCAGGTCCCGTACTGTAGCGCCACAAGAATAAGAAGAAGATGAAGGTGTGCTCTGTTTTCAGAGTTGTTGATTGAGTATAAAGAAGTGTAAAATAATTTAATTGAATATGTGCTTAAGATTTAGACTAATGTTTACCTTTTGAAGGAACATCAATTAGCGAAATTCGGGAATACAATCAATGAAGGATGGATTCCAAATTTTGAGACAATATTGATTTTTCTAATGGTCCTATCTTTAGCTGAAGTACAGAAAGGTCATTTAGTTCCGAAAGGCCGCCTTTACTGTCATACGTTTTATAAACGAGTCCGAGCGAGGCACCCAAAATACAGCAAAAAAAATACAGGGCAGTTCACGAGGACTACATGGCAAGAATAAGGGAGAAAAAGCTTCTTTGCCTGGAGCAGAGATTTGTGATGGTAGTCTTGTTACTGACCAGCAAGAAATTGTGGCAGTGTTTCAGCATCATCTTCAGGACCGGCTTTATGGAAATGGCCAAGGAAAAAATGATGGTAAACGAAGAAATTTCAACTTCAATCGAGGAAGTAGCACTCCATCTTAGTTTTGATGAAGTCGGCTCAACTATTAAAAATCTGAGAAACAACCAAGTCGCAGGTTAGTCCGATTTGCCATCAGAAATTTTTAATGCTGGCGGCAGTGTTCTTTTTAGGGCACATGTGCCAGAACAACTTTACAATTTGGAATGACGAAAGCATGCCTGGCGACTGTAGTGTCAGATCCATATGTACTATGCGATTATGCAAAAACTCGAGGTATCTCCCTGCTGAACGTTGCCTACAAGGCCCTGTCCAACATAATGTGCAAACGTTAAATGAAAAACCACCTCTTGAACACCAACTCTTTTTCACAAATGTAAACATCGCCAAGTACTTTTTGATGCGATGGATGAATTCGGGATACCACAAAAACTGATCCGGCTGTGTCGCACCGTGCAGATTGTTTCAAGAACCACAGAACCATTTTGAACCTATCATTGATTTCGGCAAGGTGATGCGCTGTTTTATGATTTCTTTAATCTTAAGTAAAAGGGAATAATGCGGTGGGCGAGTTTTAACACGGAAGGCACAACTTTCTTAACATCAATACAACTGCTGGGTTCATCGAGCCGTCATAGAAGCGTTGAGAGCAATTGAAGAACACACGAAGCAAGCTGGTCTTAAAGCCACCAAGAATAACACCAAATAAATGCTGTAGAGCAGCCGTCATATACCATTTGCAACGAAACGACACTCTCGACAGCTATATTTTTATGTAGTAAGGGAGTAAATATACTTCGAAGTAAAGGGGCGCAGGGCTTCTCTTGCTATTTCGAATTGGCTAAACAGCAAGGGTAAAAACTCCTAACGCGAACGACCGAGATTATACTTGGAAGACAATTATACTGCCACTCTTTTCATAGGAAACTGAAACGTGAAAGATGAGCTGCGTGGAGTCTTGGGGACTGTCTACGAGGAGCGCGAATTGAGAAGAAAGCACAACCAAGAACTTTACAAGCTGTATAGAGATTTGGATGAAGTCTAGAAGGCAAGCTACCGCCGGCTAAACTTGCTCGATCACATAAAACGAATGAACAGCAACGCTCCAGCGAACAGAGTCTCCTACTCCCAGAATCCAAGTTCGACGAGGATTGAAAGATAGAACCTCGATCACGTTAACGCGGACATTACCGAATTTGGCTTGGGTGACTGAAAACAACGTGACGGGACAGTTACGGATTGAAGGCAAGATTAACTCAAACTTCGGGGTTTTTCTAAAGAAACTAAGTCAGGCCAATGAGAGTATGCTTGGAATATTATATTCATCAGAGAGTTGTACAGGAGCACGTTTCAAGTTTCAAGGTAGTGATCAAATTCAAAAAAAAAGTTTATACATAAAATGGGAATGAATTATATCTGCATCGCATTAGTTGCCTTCACATTCCAGTACCTTAGGTGTCAACATTTTAAAAAGAAAACAAGAAAACACTTAATTAATGTATGTTAAATAAGGCTTCGCCATCGTCGCACCACGTCGCCGTGGCGTGGTGGTAAGTGCGTCGACCGCCAAGCAGAAAGTCTAGGTTCGATTTCCGGACGGGACACCTCGCTTTTTTAAGGCACCACCTCTTTTGAGTTGCTGAAAATACTCAAAGAGTATCAATTTTCTATGAAAAGCTTCTGAAACCTCGCCGTTCGGAGTCGGTAAAAAAACTGTAGGTCCCTTCTATTCGTGAGAGAACAGTAGCACGCACAACACGAGTAGTTGTTCTAGAAGCTAGGCCCTGGTCCCTTGTGGGGGTGCCTTTGTGCAATGCTTTGTTTAAGGTCAAAATCTTTCACATTGTCGTTGTAACTTACTCGAAGATATGTGGTACGTAGTGGAAGTAGAACACATTATGATGAGATGATGAGCTGAAATGAATCACTCTATACGTCTTTCCAAAATGAGTGCTGTTCCTTGGCGATGCCATTGTCCACTTCAGCGCTGCAAAGAGTTAATGTTGAATAAACACTTTGCAGAGAATATGAGCAGGCAATCCTTGAACCATAGTCGAAGCTTGTCAACGTAGTTTTTGAAGGTAGGGGGTTTTAGATACAGTCACGTTTTTGACAATTCACATATTTTTCACGAAGTTACATTTTTTAAATGTATACAGGAGTGCAATTTCAGAAATTCATATATAAATTTTAACCATTGATGAATGCATCTAAAATATCCGAAATAACATGATCATCGTCTCATAAGTTCAGGAGATATGATAAATATGACAGATGTGGAGAATTGACGAATGAACATACAAGCAAAATCTATAATAAGATGTTAACTCAAGAAATGATTGACGACTCAGCACGTACATAGGTGGGAAGTAAGAAGTAAAGATTTTGAGATGATTTTATAGTTACTGTCGATAAATGGTATGGTAACTGAAAACTTATGTAGCTTCATCTAAGTAAGTCGCGGGGGGTGATGTACGTATGAGAGATCTTCAGGTGTTTGATCCCCCGCCATCGACTTTATCTCATCAGAAGCTATTCCCAAGCACAATCGGAAGAGCATCTGGACTGGATCCAATTACCCCGTAACGCACGCCTCGGAAGTCGTGATGAAGGGGACATCCGCACCAAGCGGCCAAACCAATGAAATATAGCATTTTCCGTCCGAAGAACAACATTGAGTTCCCCCCGCAGTGTAACGTTTCTCAGTCTATCCCGGCGAGTAATTCCCACAATTCCTCATCTCGACAGCCAATATTCGCGATCTTATTCATTCGATCATTACCTAAATTTCATGACCATAGGTAAGAGTTGGAAAAAACTTTCTTTTTACTAATTTAGCTATAAAATTAAACCACCTTTGCCATTGCTTATTTGATAACTTATAAATGACCATTCATTTGTTTGATAACTTTTCCTCTGAGTGACTAACTCCTTCAGCCAAAGGTGACTCTTTGTGAGTTTTTGTTCCATAATGTGTGGATTACGACCAGTTTAATAAAAAAAGTGAAAACGAATTTCTCTAAATTTAGGAACATTTCTGCAGATTTCTCACAAAATATACCCTTTGTAATTTAAGGCGCCCCTTTTGGCATACAAACAAGAGCAAGTTTTTCCCCAAATTTTCTAAGATTTGCGTTCGCTGTTTGTTCTTAAATCGTCAGAACGGAGATGATTTAATGCTAACTTTTTCCTTCACTTTCTAATACGCTGCTAATTTCGGTTTTACCACTTCAATTAAGAGAGCACCTTTAAAACCACAAAAGTTTGGAACATTTTCAGAACCTCAGCCGAGTGCAAAACAAAAATGAAACCCAATGATTTCTGAAAGGACAATCCAAGTAAAAGGAAAGAGTTCAAATTATATACTCATCTTACGTTTATTAACCATTTTTCATTTATTTCGCCACCTTCTTATCGTAACTCTTCTTATTATTTCTCATTTTTAGCTATAGTACAAAATGTTTTTTTTTCCGTTTTTGTTTTTCATTTAAATATAATTCATATAATACACAATTATATTCTTAAAGTGAAACTAATGAAATAATATTCAGTTTTCCTAAGTAACTGGCATGAGCCAGTTAAATAACTCGTCTGTTATTTGATAATGTACATTATGAAATTGAAATTTTTGGTTTCCCTTTTCCTTATAGATTTTTATGGTTTTCTGTTTTTCCTTCGTATAGTAAATATGTAAATAGGCTTACTAAAGTGTCTAAGTAATTAAAAAGTTTTAATTTTCTTGTGAAAAAAATATTGTTCGATTTTATTTAAATTGATTTCTTGTTCTTTTTTTTTGTATTCTTGTAAGAGATCCACTTTTGAGTAAATTTTTCTTTTACATAATTGAATTGAGATTTGATTTAAATTTATATATATATACCGTTTCCTTGAAATTGTTTCCTTTATAGTAATTTACGTTTTATTATTTACAAGTTTGTCATGCAATTTTTTGTTGTTTTTAAGGTTTTCCTAAGTCCCACTTAAGTGTATATACAATTTAGCTGAATTTTTGGAAAGAAATATAAATATTCAATCCTTAATGAATAAAACGCCGCTAAATACAAAAAATGTATTATTGCTACTATTCATCGTTTTATGGCAAATTGTACAAACATTTACATGCGACTTACGTGTGAAAAGAATTTTTATTTTGAATAAGGATAGAGAGATTTTTTTTGTTAGATTTTGATTTTTAACAAAGCGTAAATGAATATTCCCCGGAGGCAAAAGTTCTACGGATCTTTTCTTTGCTTTCGTTTTTTTGGCTGATTTCACTTCAGTTCAATTGAAATATAATCACTGGAAGAAATTAACAGTAAATAAATACTTTAAAATACACATTTGCCTAAGTATACATATATTTATTTTTGCTAATGTATTTCATCTAACGTTATTTGGACATTTTCATTTTTGATAAAGTTTACTTTGTTTTCTTTTGTTTTCCTTCTAAATATAATTTGCTTATTTAACAGGTACTAATACTCTTTCAATCTCAAAAATCAAATAAAAACAAGGGGAAACGTAATACGTACGGAAACTGATATAATTTCGTTTGTTCAAATGGGTTTGGCCTTCCTCGAATGTTGCTTGTTTACCTATGTATGTATATTTTGAAATCCCTCTCGTATATCCTCGCACAATTTGTTTTTATTTTTTTGGATTTGAATTTTTTAGCTTAATTTGCTTTTTCAATTATTTAGATAATCTTTTTTGGTTCTATCTACGTTACGTAATTACATTTATGATAAATATGTAATTGTTTCTTATTTCAATGTCTATACTTTTAAAAAATTTACAACTTTTTTTTACTTGAATTTAATTAGTTTTTATTTTATTTTTGAATGTGTGTAATGAAAATTATATCTTTTTAGATGTAGAAAATTTCTTACAAAATCAATTAAATTTTTGGAATTGTAGCTCCGTGGTGTTGTAGTTGTGTAAACGACTTAATAAAAACTAAACATTCTTAAATCGAAAATATGAAACTTCATCAGCGTTTTTGAAAATATATGTGATCATGAGTGCCAGGTCGTAATATTGACTATATTTCTCTGCTCTAACGTCAATTCGATTTTCTAAATATTCATAAAATCTGCCTTTTTCTGATCCTGAAAATGCCATTAAGGAGAACTTCTGTAACATTAACCCTGTGGCTTCACATTGGGATTTAGAAGAACAAAATGTTGATGGAAATTATCTATCATCCTTTAAGAATTCACCTACAATACCCGCCTCGCTCGGAATACTCATCCTTCCCCATTTCAGCCTCTCACACTTACTTTTCGTTTACACACTTACGCTTAGGCTCAACTTAGGCTAAGCGATTGTGGATATTTTCATTCTGCAACTTGTGTCCACTCTTGCATTCGAAGAAAAGAAATGAAAAATCCCCTCTTTCCGAGCGACAGTCTTCTAAGTCAACTACGAGCAAGGGTATGTGCAGAGCGAGGAATATCGAAATCATATGTGATCACATTTCCGTTCTTGCCCCAAATTTTTCTTTCTCTATTCTATTCTCATCGCACGGTAAGTAAGGAGGGAACAAGAATTGTTTGATGCGTGCCGAAAAATTTTATGGCACCTCTGCCGTTTTAGACCCACAGAACGTGAATGAGGATAATACAGAACAAGCGATCCCGATTACATGAGAAAAAAAAAACGATAATGATTGTTTTTTTTAAGTAAGTTAGCCCGTGGCTACCGTGTCTGTCAAGAGGCTATCTCTTAGAGATTTGGCAGGAGATATAGTAAAGGCCATGCTAACTAGGACATGGGGGTGGAATGGCGACTTGTGCCAACAACATCATGCACTCTCGGGTTCTTAACGAACCTCTATCGCTGAATGCCGCTGGAAGAACGTTCTTCCCCAGTAGAGTGAACCTTGGTAGTTTTATGTTGGAATTCGTGTAGCAAAGGCTTACTTTTATTATTGGTGTCTTAGCTTAGGCTTAATTTAGATTAGTCAGTTTAGCACTGCGAGAAAACTTCCGGCCTTGTTCGGTGGTAATCGCATATGTCTTAAGCATCTACGTTTTGTTCCTACCCCAAATCTAAGTCTTTACCACGTTTTCTTCCTCTTCCCTTATATCTTCTTTTAGCTGGATAAGGCTCTAATTTTTTTGTGTGCAATGGGTGAGTGAGGGTGACTAGAACCCCCATCCGATGAGCTAGGCTAAGTAACCACAAGCGTGTCGGTATCCTCCTCCTCCTCCTCAGCGAAGCTTCCCGTGTATCCAAACCTACTTTTAAGAAATTTTTTCAAGTGAAAGCAACCTTAGAGCATTCGCAAGTGAAAGAACCACAGAACCACAGAACCTCTATTACAACGCAAATGTGTATAAGTCGAATGTGCATCTGTACCTCCTCTCCTAACCTTTCTCTACTACTTCGCATAGTGCCGTGACTTAATTTTTTTTAGCACACACAAATTACAGAAGCGCACTGTCAAAGGGGAAATATCATCCATGGAACCTTTATGCGTGTACAGAAACAAATGTCAACTTTAGCTGTCGAGACAATTTGAATCATTTGCTAAGATTACACTGTTTAATGCGTTTGTCTAAAAAAATTGAATTATTGAACAACAGCGCATGCTCTTCAACATTAATTGCATTAGCGACATGTGGACACTTGATGCCGAATAGCTTTAACAAGTGCAATTCTTTCTATCCGACTTTGCAACTCTTCTCCTGGTATTGACACACGGAGCTAAATGTTCCACAACAGTTCCATGTAAACCTAAAACTCAACTCAACTTATGATTCGGTATGTAACACAAGTTTGTGGTCTGGTAATCAGAAATTCCTCTACAAGACCCAGTACAGTAGCAAAACTTAAGTCGAGAAAGTCATGTATTTCAAGTTCGAGCAAGGTAGGAGATATTCACTTTATGGGATGCACAATCAAGGCCATGTTCGGACTAAAAAGAAATGGTCTTTTGTTCAACTCGCACTGGAGCTTTGATGACCTCTTGCATCGTATCCCCTATGGCACTAGTCTCACGATCTGATGCGGGGACACCAACAGTCCAGTTGCGTCGTTCCTACAAAATCGACTTTCCTAGACTTGCTCTGGCCAGAAACTGAACCAGGAAGGGAATGTACTCGGATTTTCACGGACGGCTCCAAGACGATGGAGGGATCTGGAGCTGAGGCCTTCATTAGACCTCACACGTCTTTAGGTAATTTCGCGTAGGTCATCTAGGGGGAAACATTAACTATCCTAATGGCCACGAAACATATTCTGAAGACTAGATGGAAGGGGCGTCTGTAGCGACAAAACTCAGCCCTCTAACCACTTCCAAGATAGTACAGGAATGCAATTCTTGCCTTAACTTGGTCGGCAGACTAAATTCGATAAGACTTGTCTGTGCCGATGAAATTACTAGGCAAAAATCAAATCAGGCATTCATAGGGCCCGAATCCACCTTGGGACTACCTGCGTCCTTGGTTAGGGCTTCCGTCAACTTTTGGGTCTCTCGCGAGACGGAATGACTCTCCAGGATGTACGCTAACCTAGTACATGCTCCCAAATGACAGCAAGAAATCAGCGGTTTTTCTGTTATCTCTAGATAGGAAAGACTGCAAATATCGGGACACTTAACCTTCGGTAAGCACTTAAGTGTGCGTGAGCTAAGTACTGATACCCTATGCGACGCCTGTAAAGAAGGTGAAGACGCTGCAGAGTACTTTCTCTGTCAAGGTCTCGGTCGCATTAAGTGGCGGCTGCTTGTCGCTGATGTGGTTTTAGCCGAAAGCCTAGGTTCTCTATGACAGAACCGCTGGCTGGTGGCCAGCGGACAAACCGAATAGGGACGTAAGATAGCTTGGTATTGACAAGAGCTGTGAAACTTCAACCGTACACCACGTTGTAAGCCTCCAGAAATTCCTAGAATCGAGTTTTCCTCAATAATAGTATCTGAGGTATTAGGTGAAGGATATTCAAAAAAAATGAATTGCCGGAAAAAAACAGGAGAAAAGAATGGACGCCCTCAGTTATGTTGTGAACGCCATATTCAATCAAAGCTGAATTGAAGTCAGGCTAAAACAAAAGTCAAGGAATTCAAGCAAAAAAAACACAACTTCAGACATCAGCCACTGCTACAAATTCCAACAAAAAAAAAAAAACAGACAAAACTTTCTTACAAACTTACACACAAAGACAATTTCCTACTAATCCTACGTTTACTTATCATCGAGATGCTTACACTACTACAGTGACACAAAGTCACTACCACCCTGCAATTCAGTTTGACCGCAAGTCTGCGATTGTTTCGATGATGATGATGACGTCGCCCCAGCTCCGGTTGATCCCTGTTGCTGGCCGTCCCTGGGCTGTTGCTGCTGCTGCTGCTGTTGGTCGCGTTGTTTAGGGAACGTGGTCATTGGTGTGCCCTCGTTGAAAAGCGTCTCATTTTCGAGGCGTTCTTCGTCGGGCAATGACAGGGTCGAATTCCCACTCGCCGTTATACGTCTACCCATATTGTCGTATTTTAAGCTGGCACCGCCCAAGGCAGAACTCTTCGGGCCCAGTGGTCGCATCGTGCCGCCAATGCAGGTGAGCGACGTTCCATCGGAGTCGTTTGTGTACGCAATTGGCATAGGCGGCGGCGGCGCCGTTTTCATGCAATTCACACAAGTGGGCGCCTTTAGGCCGCAATTACTGGAACAACTACTTCCGGTGGCCGTGCCGCTGCTGCTGTTGCTGCTACTGCTGCATCTGCCTCCCGTCGATGCCAGCTGTTGCTGGTGGTGGAGGGCATGCAGTTGGTGTTGGTGCTGTTGCTGCAGCTGTTGCTGCAGGTGCTCCTGCTGATTATAGCCCTGGCTGTAGCTGGTGTCCAAGTTGTGGTAGCTTACAATCTCGTCGTGCGGGTATAAATTCGTTTGAACGGAGGGATCCTTTTTGAGAATGCCCCGTCGCTGATTGTTCCTTGGCAGTGTGGCGAAAGAGGACACATTAACTGGCAGCATCGGTGGCTGGGCAGAACTGCTGCCGCTTCCGCTGCTAGCCGTGCTGCCATCCACCACTCGTTTGGGGATGTTTAGGAGGTCTGGGTAGATGTTTATGTCGGAGCTGTCTAGCATATCTTGCGTCACTGACACGGATATGAAAATGTTGCCGTACGCCGGGTTCGTGACCACGTTCGAACAAAACTCTGGTGGCGGTGGGAAAACTCCGACGTTGAGTGGAAACTCCTCCGGAATCTGATTCGGATTGGAGCTGGGTATGCCCACAACTCCACACTGGCCCTCTACCGGCATCACTTGTTGCCGGCTGTTCATGTGAGACGAAGGGCCGCCTTGTATGGGGATGCCGACCTGTTGATGGTGGGGGCCCAGCCCGCGATGGTGGTTTTCGACAGTGATTTCAATCGGTTCGAAGCCGATCACAGACTCGGTTTTGTTGATTGCAGGCCCATTGTTGTCGATGCCGGCGCAGCTGTCGCCGCGATCGTTGGTGGTCGTGGTAATGCTCAGATCCAGCAGCTTCTTCTCTTGGTCGTTGAAGCTCACACTGCCCTTGATGGTTTTGGTGGGATGCCGTCGCTGCCGTTGTGTCCTCTTGCAGAGGCAGACCACGAACGAAATCAAAATTAGGAGGAAGACAGTGCCGAATGTGCCCATGATCAGGCCGAAGTACCAAAAGGTTTCCGGGGTCTTCACGAGGACGTGCTGCACGATTTCCGTCAAGTAGATGCTGATGTTCTGGCTCGCAAAGCCGACCACATTCTGTGCAGCACACGAATACGTGCCCGCGTCGAGACTGGTCATGTTAAAGACGGTGAGGTTGCTCCAAAGCTTATCGCTGGCCACGTTGTCCTGGTCAAAGATGACGTTGTCGTTGTCTAGGATCTTTCCGTTTAACTCCCATGTGACCTCCGGCATCGGGTCCCCGTACACAAGGCAACTGAACGTCGTATTGCTTCCGATGTCTATGTTCTGAACGTCTTCGTTGCTGAATATCTCCACTTTCGGAGGACACCCAAACTGTGCCTCGTCCACTGCCTCCCAGTGCTTGTCCTTGTGCTGATAGGGGCCCTTGCATATCAGACTTATGCTGGTTAGCTTGTTTTGAACATACCAGTTGCGAAACTTCCGCAGCTTGCAATTACACTGCCACGGATTCTCGTCAAGCACTAGAGTCTTAAGATTCGTCATGTGCTGGAACACGTACTCTGATAGACTCTCAAGGAGGTTATTCTTTAGATATAAGAACTCGAGGAGATTAAGGTTCGCAAGGGCCATGGGGTCGATGTAGCTGATCAGGCAGTCGTGCAGGTCGAGTGTTCGCAGGTGTGGTAGAATGGGGAACTGGTAGGCGACAAGCTTCTTAAGGGGATTCCCGTTCAGGTAGAGAATTCTCAGTCGATCGTTGCCCATGAACGTGTCCTTGTCGATCATCTCGATCTTGTTGTCACTCAAATCGATCTCGACCAGGATCTTGAGGTTCTTGAACGTCTCCTTGTGGATGTACTGCACGTCGGATTTCTTGAGGTATATTCGTTGTAAGTTCAAGAGTCCCAAGTTTGTGAATTCCTCTCGGTTCAAGTTCGGTATGTGGTTGTCGTTGAGTACGAGCACTTGCAACTCTGTGCTTAGCGTCGTGGGGATTGTGGTTAATTGAAGCGAACTGCAAATGGCCGATTTCTTTCCGTTGGTCCATTTGCATGTGCAGTTGGAGGCACAGCTCGCTGACCAATCGTCACCCATGGTCGGTGGGATGAGAGCGGTGATTAGAAAAGCAACTGAAATGGAAAAGAAATAAATTGATGTTTGAGAATTGGAGAACAACTGAAAATTTTACACTGAAGATGAATTATTTCAAAAGTCTACAAAATCTTGTTCAAGCCTGTGGCGATGGATATAATCTCCGATGATTATCTCTGACCTACTGATTTCGTGGGCCAACATCCCAGGAACGAACGAAACGCACGGGAAGAAGTTCGTTATGGCTGGATAAGTGTTGAAACAGTTAAATTGCAGAAGAGCAACAATGTTCGTATTACAAGATAAGATCTGATGAAGGGAAAACTTTCGGCTATATTAGGAGTTTTGGCGAGGTACGAGTACGTATTCCGCAATAACATTATATACTTGGACAGCTTCAGCGAATATGGAAAAGGAGTGACGGTGGCATTGGGGAATTTTGTTGACCAATGCTTCACGAGAACATATTAATTGTCTTTGTCACGAATTACAGATGTGTTGCATTAGACAGGAATGAAATAATCTTCGATATTCTCCATGATTCACAACTAATTACACAAACAACGTCTTCCTTTGTTTGGCTGACGCTACAGTCCGGTGCGAACTTGGGCCCCACCTACCATACCACTCTATCCATCTGACCCGATCTTGTACGAGTTGTTTCCGGCAGTTCACTTTCAAGTGACTTGGCGCAGACTGTGGGGATTGGAGTCGAAGCCTTTCCGGGCCGGAACATTGGTGAACCTAACCATCAGAGGCAAGAGACTCGAACTCGTTTTGGCAAATAAATGTCGCTGTACAGCGCGTGCGTTTTTTTGTTCAGTTTCCTTCTTCAAACACCATCAGTACGTATGGAAATAAAGAACTATCCTCTCGAAATCATTTTGTCGGGCCTGTGCATACAGGGCAAAGTTGCTGATTGCTCTTAAATTGAGGAGGTGCCAGTAGCGATCCCGGTAGATAGAGGGTTTTCCCTGTTACGTATAGGCTAAATAGGGTAAAAAACACAGTTTCGAAGGAGGCAATGACATTGATGTTTTTTTTATCCCGGGAGCCTAAAATAAATTGACTGGAAAGGTAAGAGCAGAAGTGTGGAATACGAATCACAATTCGACAGTAGTGAGCACATGTTATGCAGTTAAAAATTTTCAGTTTCAGCAAAGGAACATATTTACCCTGGTCGCCGTGGCATACTCGGCAATTGTAGGGACATACACACCACGGTCCTAGATTCGATCCCTGGATGGAACACCTCACATTTTTCACGGTACCACCTCTTTCGAGTTGCTGCCGACACTCAAAGAGTACTAATTGTCTGTGAAAAGCTTCTCAAATCTCGCCGTTCGGAATCGGCAAAAGCCTGTAGGTCCATTCTTCTCATGAAAGAACAGTATTACGCACAACATAGGAAGTTGTTGTGGAAACTATTATTTTACCTTAACAAGCAAATAACACTAAGCTTGGTTTATCTGGTAATCGCTCAGACAGTATGTTCATCAAGCAGTTTAAAAAATAATCAACTGTTAGTTTACTCAGGTGTACAATGAATTCAGCGCACTTTATACAATGATATTGATAGTTAGTATTAGGCAAAGCGACTGTATATTGAGCTTGAACTACACTGACCATCAACATATAGGTTGAGAAACTTCTAAAAAGCACATGCTTTTAGGACTGTGAAACCTGCCTGGTGTTTTCAAATTAGACTGCATAAAAATTATAATTTCTTATATTTTCAAATACCGACAACATACGGCAGATTGTTTCTCACGCATTCATAATTCATCAAACTCAGTTGTCGATGAAAAATTTGTAAACCAAAATCGTATGAAATCGAAAAGCAATCGAAGAAAATACTCACCTGACAAGCAAATTGCGATGCAATATATTTTCATATTGATAACATTCAGTTATATAGTCTTGATCCTTTCAACTAAAAAACTGCATTTTTTAATTAAAACGGCGCCCTAGTGCTGCTCATATCACTGGGTAACTTCTCCAATTGCTATCCCAATGCGCGGCAGCTGTACCGGCTCTCACATGACTCAGTCGATAGATTGAATGAATTCTGCTGGCTCCGGCATTTAAGAGTGCAAGCAATTGGACAGCAACACTAAACCTGTCTGTCGAGTCCACTGACACATCCAGCACCAGCTTACTCAGCGCACACGATTGTCACACCTGCAATGACAAAAGACGAGAGAAAAACAAAAAAAATTAAATTTAAATTAAATTAAATTTAGCCAGCACAGATATTCGTTTTTTTTGAAAACAATAAGAGCACATAACGAAAGGATTGTTTTGTAGAACAAAGTGGGAGGGATACAAATGCCGCTGTCATCCATTGACAGGCACAATGTAACGCCACTTTGTCCCTCAATATCTGCGAGTGCAGGGAAAATATTTAATTCACGCCCGGGGCCGATGAATTGTTTCGATTGTCTTCAAACGAAATCCATTTGAGTTAATTAAAAGAATGTCAACAGAATTTTTAAATCAGACCTTGTTGGAGACTGTAAGCGGGCGAACGGTTGGTTATCTGCAGTGGGATGTTTCGCCATCGAAGGTCTTGGCAATGATTTCTTTTTTATGCAAATGCCTTAGTGGAACAAGCCAAGTGTCCTTTTGGACCAACAGAGAGGGGAATCTGCAGGATTTCGACAGTGGATGTTCATGTAGACGGTGAGTGACTTGATTTAGGACACGTTAGGGGGCATAGCTAGGAGATGACCTTTATTTTTGACGCGAATTGGTAGTCTCTGAGGCATCCTTGACTGGTGGAGAAACCATTTGGGATTCTTTTTTTGAAACGTACAATTTTGAAAAATATTTCAAAATTTCCTACGGTCATCCATCTTTCCTTAATTGGATATGTGCAATGTAAGGCAGCCCCCTCCTGTTGCTGCAAAAATATTCTGTTTTTATTTTCCGACTCAATTATTAAGGCCAAAAAGCAATTGTTGAATTCCACATCGGTGACGGTGATGTCATTATCCGACTAAGCTCCGACACTCTGCCTATCTTGTTGCTGTAAATGTCAAATTTCTCTAATTGCGTTAGCATATGAGAGCAGAGCGGAAGTACGTGGAAGACTGCGTAAGTGTGTAAGTACCCACGTGAAATCGACTTACTTTGATCTTCTGGGTATGCGGAAGTGTAATACCACTCAGAGTCACTTGTGACTTTTGACTCATGGGATGGTTGGTTAAAGATGGCTGTATTCTCTTTAAGCAGGTTCAAAAGCGCACAAACTTCCTGATGGTTGACTAAAAGCAAGCACCTTTTTGGCAGATGTTTGCAGAATTCATGAACGAGTAGATATATGAAATCTTTGAAAAATCAGACAATTTTTTTGGTTTTTGCAAGAATTTAAGAGGAGTGTGTGCATTTTGTGTTGATATTTTTAGCGCTTGAAATGATGAGGAGCATCTTTTGATTTTTTTTAATTTTGCTACCAATGACTAATCGTATCTTGTTCTTGTCTAACATCCACACAAAGAGGCAGACTATATGTTCTCTTTAAAGTAAGCGTGTACTTTTGGAGGGCCTTTACCCAAATCTGGAAAAATGTCAGTTGCCCTATTTTGTATCGATTATCGCCTTTAATACGCAATATTTAAATTTGGCGCCATTCGAATTGTCATTGTTTGACATTTGAATAATTATTATTGTTTATTAGCAGAAGGTATAAGGTTAATAAAAATGGAACGCTACACGAATGAACAACGCATTCTCATTGTGAAACTGTTTTACCAAAACGCTGAAAGTTTTGCGGCTACAATTCGCAAATTGCGATCAATTTGGGTTTACAATAATGCTTCAAAAGAGTCAACTCCAAAGCGATTAATGGAAAAATTTCCTGAAACTGGGTCTGTAACTGATGTACAAACAACAACGCGCCTTCGACCAGGTCGATCGAATGAAAATATCGCAGCAGTACGTAATGATGTCGCTCAAGCTCCATCCACCTCAATTCGACACCGAGCTCAACGAATTGGTGTTTCCAAATCCACTATGCAGCGAATTTTTACGAAAGATTTGCATCTTCATGCATACAAAGTTCAATTGACTCAGGAACTGAAGCCAGCTGACCATGCACTGAGAAGGGAGTTCGTTTGGGTATTGGAGAGACAAGATGAAAATGCTGATTCTGCCGATAAAATCATCTTTAGTGACGAGGCCCGTTTCCATCTTGATGGCTTCGTCAATAGACAGAATTGTCGCATTTGGGGCGAGGAAAATCCTCGAGTGATCACGAGAAGCAAATGTATCCTCAACGTTGTTGCATGAAAGCACTTACTTCCTGAACTGTATCTCTGTGGACAAAATCATCCGAATCAGAGGTGAGGTAGTCAATCCTTATTTTATACCCCATCGCACCGATCTACCAACACTCTGTGAACTGTGTAACATGCAATCCAGTGCTGAAGGAGTTACGATTCTTGGTCTTTGCGAAAGCGATTTTTAATGATGAAGAAGTATTAAATATTTTGAACGGACAGAGAGGTTGGACTTCGTTATAGAAAAATAATATTAGAAGGAGAATTTTAATAATTTTAAATAATGTGCTAACAGTAATGAATAGATATATGAATAATTTACAATATTAAAATTTGATGGGTGAATATCATCGTCAACCTGGTAGACGGCCATAGGCCAAACCAATTAGACTTATTGTAATTAATCTTTATAAACTATCTGTTACGAAAGTGAAAGTCATTTTAAACTAATTTTAAGCTAACTAACTCCTCAACGTGTCACTGTGTGGTGTGGATTTCGGGCTGAAGGACTAATTGGATGAAAATGAAATGAAAATGATTCAGGGCAAGCGTAAAGAGTCAATGGTGTTCGGTATCGTGAATTTTTTTCGTGCCTAGAATTGAAGAAATGAATGTGGAGGAGATGTGGTTTCAACAAGACAGCGCCACATCTCATACAGCCAGAGAAAAAATTCAATTGCTGCATCAGTCATTTCTCGGTCGTGTTATTGCGCGTTTTGGAGACCAGAATCGGCCGCCTAGATCGTGCGATTTAACACCATTGGACTTTTTTCTTTGTGACTTAAGCCTTAAAAGAAGAAATTGGACGCTGCATTAATAAAATACCGCAGCATTTATGCGAAACAATAATTGAAAATTTAATTAAAAGATCGCGTATGTGCCAGCAAAGCCGTGGCGGCCGTCTGGTCGATGCGTTATTCCATACATAACCTCATCCTGTCTACTTTACGATATAATAAAGAATTCACGATTTTTTTTTAAAATCTGCGTTTTATTTAAAATTTAAGTCTTGCGTTCTTGTTCGGACACCCTTTATATGTTACGTACATATTCCATGTTGAGGCTCCTTGTATTTTTTTGAAGTGATTATTTGCCCAAAGTTCCAATTACATATCATATAGGACAGACACACGTTTGGGTATTAAAAACCTCAGGTTATTTTTGCGTGCGATTTTTGGTCCTGGTTGCGTAGACGGCATCTGGAGGAGAAGATTTAACCACGAACTCTATGGTCTGTACAGCGACATGCGCCTAGTCATGCGTCTTCGGATACAACGCTTAAGATGGCTAAGCCATGTAGAGCGTATGGACAACACTGCTCCGGCCCGAAAAATCTTCGAATCTGAGCCATTGGGACAACGTAACAGAGGACGGCCTAGGCTAAGGTGGCGCACACAAGTGGAGAAGGACCTCAACCAACTTCGAGTGCGCAACTGAAGGCAGCTGGCTAAAGATCGTGGTGGCTGGAGAGGCATGTTGGTTGAGGCCTAGGTCCACTCCGGACTGTAGCGCCATAAGAAGAAGAAGAAGAAGAGCTTAGGATGAGTTCAAAGAAGAAAGCAATTCAACCCACTGGTCATGAAGGACCAATGTACATATGTCCTGCGTATATCACTGAGGCACCATACGATTATCAAAACGACCCCGATCTGAGTATAAATTTCTTGAGGTCAGATATCTGGACCATCGCAGTTCGCTGAGCTCATGCGGGAATCTTACTTTTAAATGAATCAGTCTTCATGGTGAAAGCATTGGACGGTGATAAAGGATTTTTTTTCACTGATTCTGTTTGTCCTTCATCCTGCAAAAATAGTTGTCGGAGGGTATAATCTATATGCCATTCCACAGACCACGTGCAGTTACTAATAACAAGACCCGCGAAAATACGTATACTTTTCCTATTAGTTAGTTATAAGACCGTGTAAACTGGGTCTCCAGGTTAAGGCAAAACTTCACTCCTGACTGTAATGCCATTCGAAGAAGGTTCCTTAAAATAAACAAAGACACTATGAGGACATGGAAAATTTTCAAAATGTTCGAATATTTTAAAATGGGATTATTTATCATTTAATTTTATTTTATCCTCTGACATTTAATTATGGTCCGCTGTTGAGCATCACCAACTGTATCAGCTCTGGTTAATCAATAAGTTTCACCGCCGCCATTGCCCCTCTTCTAGGGTTCGTCTTGTAACCACACTCCACACTTATGTGCGGACTAGATGTTACAGTGCACACGATGCGAGGAATGTGTCACATTCCGAGATTTGATGGTAAGTTATCTCATTTTTGTAGACGACTTAGTTGTTCCTACGTCCTTCCAAAGGGAACTCCATCGCGGCCTCGATAGGATTGTGACCGCATATACATATGTGCCGGTGCTGGAATGAAGGTCAACGTCGACAAGTCCGAAGTAATGGTAATTTTCAAAATGCCTGTCCACAGTTAGGCCAAGCTGGATCAACTTTGAAGCAGCTTTGAAAATCAGTAATAATTAAGACCGAGCTTGGTGTGAAAGCCAAGTTATCGGGTTTTAATTCAATGTCTGTTCCAACTTTCAACTAAAGTCATGGATTTTTTGTGATGACCGAAACGAATAAGATCGCGAACACAATTTTGCGACATGAGATTTATCCGTACTATTGCAGGAGTTCCTTGTCAGGATAGGCTGAGAAGTTGGGAGGAAATTATTTCAAGAAAGTAGTTAAAAAAACAAACTCCGTTCAATTGACATTCACTTTAGCACATCACGTCACATATACGGTCCTTGACTGCACAAACTCATTGCCATCAATTTAAACCAGTCTCTGGTTATGGTCAGTGCGCGCCACAAACGTAATTGAGTAAATTGGAAGGCACGGTGATGCCAGTCATACGCTTCGCTTGTCAGTTTCGCATTATGTAAAGGCAAATACACATAATTCAGGTGTACGCAGCCTTAGATCCTCTCAGAAACAGTTACCCCTGCCTGAAACGAAACGATACACTAAGCCAGCAGCACACCGAAAGATGGCAGATGAAAGAAAACGGACGAAAAGGGAGTGAGTTCTGCTTAATGAAGAATATTTCGTCTTCCTGCTGATGTGTTGTGTTCTCCTTTATTTGCTCTTCTTGCGAAATACGTATCATCAGTCGGCAGGACATCTCCTTCTGTAAAAAGACTGACTGCCACTAAGACACTTAGTATTTCATGCTGACCGCATTGTTATAATAAACATTCCCGTTTAATTTATGAACAAAAGTTTTCCTGTGGGTAGATTTTTACAGATGCGTAGACAAGGGTGGCAGGATGACGTTGGTACGTTTCTTTCTCTCTGCCGCAAGACATGGCCTATACAAGGCAACAAAGCAGCAGTGCCGAAGATGGATACGAAAATGATTTTGTGTAAGCCATGTCCTTGTGTATCCAGCGCACAAGCTTCGTGTGGAGGGCAAGACCGAAAACGAAAAGGAAGAGATGATAATGATTTATCAAAAGGATAATCGAACAACAAGTGGAAAAGTAGAACTTTATGTACTTGTGTGTGCGGGGCTTATGGTTATGTACTGCGACGAGTATGAGGTCACGCGAAGCATGTAGTTTCAGTTGTAGGGGAAGTGCTCGGACGAAGACGATGCGGCCGATCTCTTCATTGTCATGCTAGTGGTGGTAATCTCATTTGCAGGGCATTCATTTGTCACTGGGTGGATTTGGTAAGAGGGTCAGTGCTTTGGGTTCACTTAATGAGAATAACAACACATTTGCCGCTCTGTGACAACAATGCACACTGGAAACGGACAAGAGACTATCCTTTTGGGTACGTTATTACTCATTGCGTGACGTAAGTACACAGAACTGAGATTGAGAAGTTAAGATGCTATTTCTGTTCACGAGTGGGTCTGTTTGAGGAGTTTTCGTTTCTATATTTGTATGGATTTTTTTTTTTGAATTTGATATATTTTCTTAAATTCAAGGCTTTAATTTAACAAGGGGTTTTGTGGCATTTTTCACTTTTACTGTTTATTAATGCCTGAAGCAATCCTAAGACATTCGGTAAACAAAGAAAAAAACAGCACTTTAAGACGAGTAGTGCTTACCTATATAGGGTTTCGTTTTTGATACAATCAATTCAAAAATAATAAGTCTTGTCGGTGGTTACCTGGAATACGACGATGGACCATGAGTAGTAGGTCCTTAATTTCTTAAGCAACAACAGGACGTTTAAAATAAATCAATGTCAAATAGGTAACTACCCCCATGAACAAGTACGAGACGAAAGTTCAATGGAAGCCACTCCAAATTATTGTGCAAAATGAAGAACAAATCGGATCAGAAGTTTGACAGAAAGAAAAGTGTGTTATCATAGACGGATGGTCACAAACTATGAAGGAGGAGGTTAAGGATTTCCTTAAATTCTTCGCAGTAAAAATGGGCAACAACTCCAGTTATAAAATCAAGTCAAACGCCGTTGATGGAAAAAACTCAACCATGAGCTACAAGGGTAGTATAGCCCCCACCCCAAAGATCGCCATGCCATGTAGAGCGTACAACACGCCCACCCGGCACCAGTGTTCTTAGAACGCCTACACATTTGAACAGCTTTTCCATCAACGTTGGCGTTCTCGGTGTGAGTCACATGCTGGTCTTCCACGTAAGGGTGGATCATCCCACGAGTTGTCAGTCTGAATGTACAGGAGGGTCGTTTATTCTCGCAACAATTTAGATAATTTATACAATCCACCTGAAAACAGTGCCAACTGAACGCCTACTCTTCACCGCCACTTTGCTTTGCTTTCAACTTCATCGAATCAACTTCAGCCGCGGCTATCAGCATTCCAATAATCGCTCTTCTCAACAACTCTGAATCATTTGTTCCACGTGTCCGCACTTATTTTAGTCATCTCTTGGTATAGCGCATTTTTTAAGGATCCAATCGATTATATTTTTTATCTCACTCGTTTCGTTGTGCTTTTTGTAACCTTCACCTTCGGCCCACACACGGTTCGGTGTCCGTCATTTTTTTTTTTTGCCTCCACTGAGCCCGGTTTGGTTTTGTCAAATTGGCTAGTGGGCGTAATAATGAACACATGGATCCAACTGAACGGTTTCGCCATTGTTATGGCCCCAAAGAGTATTAAATCCATGTGTACGCCTCCATTTTGACTGCCTTGGCGGAGGGGGGTGATGATATCATCGGAATGCACGTGGTCCGGTGTGCAGTTTATGGCTTGCTCTCTTGGCATGGCTAGTTGGTGGTGCGTACTGTTTTTTGTGTCTGCTGCAAAAGGGAATGTTATCCGGAGCTGTTTTGTTTTTTATTCTCGTATGCTTGCCATCCAAATTGCGTTCGCTGATGTATGGCAGGAGTAAAATAAAAAGACATAAATGTGATTATGTAAAAAGTCGTGTACTTCTGATGGTTTTTTGGCAAAAAAAATGAGTGTGCAGCGCTTGAATGGGTTTTAACAATTTTTGCGGGGCAGCACAATTGATTTCATTTTAGCAAATTAAATTTAATTGGCAATCGACTAAAGTGATGCTATTTTCCAAATTTTATTTAAGGGGTCTTTGTGAGCTTTGAGTGGGAGCGAAGCGTCTGCGTTGGTCGTCACTTGAAAATCAATCGAAATAGTATCAAATTACTTCATTTGTCGCTTCGTTATCGTGTGCGTTCGTCAAGTGTTAGTCGGTGTGGACGTAGGAGAGCCGCCCACGGTATTTTTATCTGTGTTTGATGAAAATGTCTATTTCCAAGGTGAGAAACAGCGGAGTTCTGGGAAATAAGACAATTTGTGACCAAGGAATTTTGAGAACGACCAGGACAAGGAACATGTTGTGTTTTCCTTCAGTTGGCGTATTTCTTTTTATTTCTGTCTTATGTTCAATCCTCAACGATTAATTGAAGAACGATGCTGAAACAGGAAGCAGTTGTCGTCGTGTGCATGGCAGTTGGAAACCTCGTTTCACCCTCTGTGGTCTATATGGAAGCCAAATTCTATTTCAACTAAGTCTGCAGGATTGATATAGCTTTGATGGCAAATAATCCATTTTTTTGGATTCGGTTTTACAAATGAAACAATTCGAATTTTAGCATGTCCGTCCGTTTGTTCAACTCTGCACATTTCCAACATTTTTGAAGCGAAATGCATGAAAAGCTGGAATTAGATGAATCCGAAAAACACGCATAATAAATAAATTTCATTTTACCCTCATTTGTAATAAAGGGTGGTCTAATGAAAACGCACGATGATAATTGTTAATTAAGGAAAACTTTTTCAGAGAACAGTCTTAAAATTTTGTGCAATGACAGAAAGATATATGACATTAGTTGGCATACCTCTACCAGATGATTCATATTTTCAACGAGTCTGAAACATACTTGAGTTTTCCTGTCGTTCAAGTGCTCTTGAATTGTTCTTGGCTTATTGGTGTGCACTCTTTCTGTTGAACATCCCCAAAGAAAGAAGTCTTTCAAATCACATAATCACGGCAATAAATTAATATCGCCATTTTGTTCGTGCAATAAGTTATTGTTTCGTTGGTTTTGTGGCATGTCGCATCATCTTGTTGGAAGCACAGGAAGTCCGTTATCATCTCGCGATAGCGAATACCATTAACTGCTTGCCCAACCTTATTTTGCAAAAAGTACGACCCGATGACGCTACCAGCTTACAAATCGCATCAAACAATAGCTGTTTGTGGATAGATCGGTAATCACTCGCGGATTCTCATTTGCCCATATGCGACAATTCTGCTTATGCACGCATCTACTGAGGTGAACGTGTTGCTCCTTGCTGAAGATAATTTTCTTCGTAAATTTTCAATTCATTTCTGTCTTTTGAACCAACCATTCGGGATATTGGCGACGCTTGAAATGGTCAGTAGTTTTGAGCATCTGAGTCAATTGAAACTAATTCAAAGCATCATCCAAAATTCGCATTAGTGATGCTTTTGAGATGCTTAGTTGCTGGAGGCGAAGACGAGTCGAAGTTGATGTCTCTTCTTCCACACTGCCGGAAACAACAACATTCTATAAAACCAACTGGATACGTATGCACAAGTGATTTCATATTTTCTACGAAATTTTGATTTGGACGTCCATTTTCCCTAAAGGCTTCAACTATCTTAAAGCGCTGTTCAATCGTGTACCTCATCATGGTTTAATTTGTCAAAAACTGAAACAAAGAAATTTTAAACACAATTGTGCAAACAAACGTGACTTTAAGGTGTGGTTCAAAATATCTTGCATTAAAGTTGGAAAAACTTATTTTTAAATAATTTGAGGTTTAATTTTGAGGTTTCTAAAGTGACTATAGTTACGAAGCTATTATGCCTTAATTTATGGCAAATTTTCTTCCCTTATCTAGTTTCAGTATGCAAAGAATTTGAAAAAAAAAATAAAAAGGGAACTTTCAATGAAAATCGTTTTCGAAAGTCGGGCTTAAAATGAAATTCGGAAACAAATTGCTGGTGGACGTGCTAGGCAAAGATCAAAAGAGCCATTCAAAGAGCCCGAATGCACCTTGGGACTGCCCGAAAACCGAAATCACCTTGGTACTGTCCTTGGTTAGAGCTTCCGTCGACAGTTGGTCTCTCGGCACCACAACCAGATATAGCATGACTCTTCAGGATGCAGGCAAACCAAGCGCATGCTCCCAAACGACAGCAGGACATCCGCGCCTTTTATGTTATCTTTAGGCAGGAGAGACTGCAGACGACTTGTTCTCGTACAAATGGAACACTTCACCTTAGTTAAGCACTTTCTTGTACTTGGGCTTAGTGATGGCACCTTGTTCTACGTCTGTGGTAAAGGTGAAGACACAGCAGAACGCCTTCTCAGTTCCGCCTTTGCTCGGATTAGGTGGCGGCTGATTGGTGCTGATGGGATTGAAAACCTAGGCTCTCTATCACAGAAACCCTTGCTGGTTTTCCCCCGAAGATGACATCAAATGTTGGATACTCACTGGTAGAATAATGGACCAGTTTTTGAGTCTGAGCTCTCTGGTAAGGGTGCTTGTATTGTGTTTATATATGTATGTTGTAGGTTAAAATGTACAAAAATCGGCCAAACTATGCTGAGGTACCATACGCTTGGTGTACTTTCGGACATGAGCATGAGCAAAGTAAGTCGAATTCAATTTACTTTTTGAAAAAAAACGTATCAGATAAAATTATGTGGTCAGTTAAACGTTAATATTATTACGTATGACGGTATTGTTTCAATCAAGATGATATACATATGTACAGAAGTTGTTATTGGTTCCAGTAGTTTATGATGGCTTTGGAAGTTCATCAACTTCGTCAATACATCTTTTCTACGATTAAGGAACGAAATATAACAATTGCACAAAATTTTTGTTTTGTTGTCGCAGCAGAAGTTTCTCATTATTCTGCGTCCTACAGTCCCACATACTCATAACTACATGCGACTCGTCATAAAAAGTAATGACATCCTATCCGTTGAGTTTTTTTTTGCAAATACTTCGAAGTGGATTTTAGGTAGTGTTTTTTGGTTTTAACATAAAGTGTCTCAGAAATTGTTGTTTAGAGTTTTAAATATATTGGTGTATTTTTGTTTGGTAAGTGAATGTTATTGTACATGTTGTCTTTTATTAACTTACTTTGAAGTTAGAAATATGGGTTGATCAAAACATTGTACCGAAGATATGCACAATTTGATCAAAAAAGTGCGTTCGGAGTGAAAGACATATGATTCAATCCAGGAAATCATAGGATGCTCAGCGAAAATGGTCAGCAATGCGCTAAACTGGAACTCTAGGCTCGAAACACGCGGTACAAGAAGAGTAACGGCTAAGCGAACTGACCGAAAAATGATCGACATGGCAAAGGAGAACCATTCAATAAGCTCCAGACAGATAAGGGATGAACTCCAACTTCCGGTGAGTGCTGTGACGCTTAGAAGACGTCTTCTAGAGGCTAAGCTACCAGCTCGAAGCCCGCGAAAAGTACCGCTTTTGACAAAAAAGCATGTGCAAAAAAAAGGCATTCGCAAAGTTGCATAAAGATTGGCCTAAGGAGAAATGGAGGATTATTCTGTGGAGCGATGAAAGCAAAATAGTCCTAGTCCAAGGGTCGTGGGGAATAAGTAAGAAGAGCAAAGAATGAAGAAAATAATCCCCGTTATAGAGTTAAAACTGTTAAGCACGGAGGAGCAAAACTAATGTAAAACTCATATAATGGAGTTGGGTCTATATATCCTATCAAGGCTATAATGGACGGTGCTGAGTACGTTAAAAATGCTGTCCATGAGGCCAAATCAAAAAACGCCAAGGAATTGTGGGAGGTAGTGCGAGACTCATGGGAAGCTATACCAGTTGAGAGATGGCGGAGTCTGGTGAACTCAATGCCACGAAGATGCAGCGCAGTGATAAAAAACAAAGGCTTTGCTACAAAGTACTAATGGTAAGCTGTAAATAATAATGATTTCATATTGGTTCATTGATTACTGTTTTCTAGGCACAGCATAATTCTAAACACTGCTATTTTTATGAACAACTGCGAAATATTACTACGACCAAAAAAAATAGTTAAAAAGTTATGAACAACGTTTATTTTGTGGTATACCTGATAGAATGAAATACTTTACTTTTGTATACTTTTTTTTGAAAAAATTATAAAACAATTTGAATTAATAGAAAAATATTTGTTTTTTTTTTGAGGAGCATTGCTATTTTTATGAACACAACTGTACCTTTGGTAACCTTATCTTACAGTATTAAATAGGTACCTTTAAGCAAATTGTCACCAATAATCCTTCGGTTTAGCTTCATTTTAAAGAGATGCCTTCTGTCATGTTTTTAGTCACTGTTTTTATTTACGTACGAACGAGCACGAACATTATGATCAAGAAGAATTTTTCATCCTCAATCCTCTCATTCCTCATACCACCCGCGGATAATCTGGCGGAAGAGCTCAAGGAAACTCAAACGTAATCTTATTAATATTTAATCGCCTCTAGTCGGTAATCACTTATCCTCCTTTTTTCCGCTACAATTTCTCTCACCATCAATAAATTAAAATCCCTGCACCTCATTTCCGATACAGCCGCCAGGCACAACAATTTAATTAAGCCCCACCAGGGGGGGTCCGCATGCTGCTGCTCTTCAAGTGTTTCCCTCCGTTGTGCAAATACAAAATTTCCAAAAAGCCCGCCTCCAAGTATGAGCGCACAGCTCATCAAACTAATTGAATTTACCACCCCCATTTCGGTCTTCAGAAATCATTGCCCAACGCACCACAGTCGCCACCACTCCGTCGCACCACTTCCGAGGGAGAATATGTATTTGATATACTCCTACACTATTTATGCGTACAATAAAACAATTTTAATTAACTTAATAAATCATGTGCCACAAGGCTTGCCTCCTGTGTCAAATTGCATTTACATTTTGTGCCCCACATGCCTGCCAGCCTAATCACAGGATCGAAGCAGCCAGGCGAGCACATCATCATCTCTGCAAACAGGAAACTACACAATATGATGACATACGCACCGCAAAACTCTCTGTTCGCCCTGAAGCGGCCCATCATTGGGCTGAAGAAAGCAGATCTCTGCGTCAGACGGTTGCCTCAGAAAAAGGCAACCACACACAAAAACAAATACGTTCACTTATAAAGTTATTTTCCACAGAGCGCTCACCACCGACCACCACCCTCTAACAGGGGGAGGGGTGGGGAGGGCATGCCAGAAAACAATTTATATTTTAATCATTCGACTCATGTTGATTGCCATGGGCTCGTCATATTTTTTTGTTATTTTGTTGCAGAATGTTTCTTCACTTCAACTCGAAGGATACCACCCGGTTGTGGTGTACGAGTACGGCTCACTCGCCCACCCACATGCACATAATGTGAGTGTGGAAAATTTTGAAATGAAGAAGTCCTTGCCGCTTGCTGACGGGTCCTTTGTACCAATGCGGGCATCCAATTGGGGATATGAATACGTGCCTGAGTGCTTGGCACACACAGGAAAAACACACACACACACACCTCAAGAGAACCGCTCACGCACTGGGGTTTTGTTTCGTATACTTTCTCAGCCTCTATGAGTGAAACTTCCGCAATCATCATTCATAAATTGTCCCTAAGGATGTTGGTTTGTTTGCTCGTTACAAGCTTGACAAATGATATTTCATATAAAAATGTTCAAATCAAAACGAAATGGCCGAGATAAGGGCGGAGTTGCGGGCGGGCAAAGGACCAGGGCATAAGAGGCACTTTGCAATGAAATTAAGGCAGCCACAGAGGGACCAAACCACCAGTCACCACACGCATAAAAGGGATACACACATGCATTAAAAATTTATGTGACAGTCTAACGGAATGTCCTTTCATTTCGTTTTGATGAAATTAATTTGACAAAAAAAAAAAAACAAAAACAAATTCAACCAACACACATGTGCACACACGAACGGAAGCCGAAGCAGAAGCAAAACATCCGGTGCATGTTGTGTTATGGCCAGGGGACATACACATATGAGAAGACGATGGATGCCGGCGTAAATCTGCTGGAGTGGACCGGCAGCGAATGAGAAAAATCTACAAATTAATTAGATTAACACTGATGTTGACGACTACGCGATCCACTTTTGCCACTGGCACCGGTACCGGCAGCAACGCGCATGTGAGTCGCATTGTAATAAGGACATTTGTCAGCCCCTGGTCATATTGTTGCTCTATTTTGAGACATTTGACCAAGACGTGACATACAGACGACTACAGACTGGCCGAACGCTCGATGTTCAATCTCTGTCCATGCGGCTGACATTTGGCGACCAGGCGCGCTGATATTCAATTTGATGAAGGCTTTTGCTTAACTAATCCTAATTGCCTGTGCGATGGTGAATTTATTTTCGTCTCGTTAAGAGACTTTCGTCTCATTTTACGTCATACGGCTGTGATACGGGTGTGTATCAAATCGTGCAATCATTTGCATCGTCCTTGGGATGGTTTCTTCGTTTCTTGATGAATGTGTCGAGACTGCCCGAGACCCTTGGGATTTATTCAAATGTGATTTGCACTTCTTCAATGTTAAATCAAATCACACATTGACTTGATGGCTTCGAACGGTTGAATGGATTCTGCAAAAGCGAAAGGTTTTACACGTGTAAGGGCATTGGCAAAACATTTGCAGCAGTTGATGTGGAATTCTATCGTATATGTATATGTTTCAACAGATTTTGAGTTGCGGACGATTTTCACTGTTAGAAAATTGATTGAAGATGGCCTTCGGACATAATGTGAGTGTGGAAAATTTTGAAATGAAGAAGTCCTTGCCGCTTGCTGACAGGTTCTTTGTAACAATCCAGGCATCCAATTGGGGATATGAATATCCCCTTGGGGCGGCAGTTTTATTTGACCTAAGTAAATCATTTTGGGCTGAGAAGTTGAAGAAGCCTTACAGAAATATACCTTCGCCTGTCTACATACGAAGGGTACACTCACTCTTTAAAATCATTGCAAGTAGGACGTACACATTTTACTCGAAATAGCATGTAAGTGTACTTCAGCTCGATGCACTTGATCCAGAGTTGCTTTAACTTCTTTAACCTACTCGAAAAATACGCTTTCTGGATATCTGTAGAAGGTATGGTTTTCGTTTCGACAACAATCCCGTCATTCTTCAAGTTTCTGCCAGAAAGTGTTTTTTTTTCAAGTTCCGACATCAAAAGAGTCGTGAGGTCAAGTGTGGAGCATACGATTGATAGCGCACGAGTTTATACGACAAATTTGACCAAGCCGACGGCAGAGACGCAAGCCGTTGTCATAGATGAAGAACTTTTGTTTTCTTCGGGGAAGGGGTCGTTTCGTCTGTCTTTCGATGTGGGGTCAGTCAAAATTTTTAAATAATGGCCTCCTTTGACCGGTTTGCTCTTCTATAGGTTATCCCATCACCTATCAGACCGATAGGGCATTTGCCGCCCTAATTGGCGCAAGTTCGACGTATGGGGTCCACTGTAGCGGTCTCTGGTTTGTACCAATAGACGCATGTTCCATTGGCAACAGTGAACCGAAGCGTCTTACACTGATCGTAGTTGGCTTCAGTGATGCGTTTGTTGTTGAGAGTGAGCATAGGCGTCACCCATGGCGTAGACAGCTTTTCCATGACAAATATTTCAAACAGGATATGACCCACTTACACCTACTGTTTAAGCTATTTCGAACACCTTTATGGAAGGGTAACGCTTTGAGGTTGTGGTGTGTGTTACGTCCTTATTGGCGTGCCTGTATGCTGCTTCAACTGGCGTGTGATCAAGTGGTACTTTTTTATAATTGATGCGCGCTAAAGGGATTTCTTAGTACCCTTAAGTAACCGGAATTAAGTCACATCGCGGGCGGAAGGCATAGACGAAGAGGGGGAAAGGATTCAATTTAAGCCCTCTTTGACTTCGGTGCGCTATTTCTCTTTCAAAAATGGTGACATTATTACAGATAGATATAACTTTTTTGTTCTGACAGCTATAGACACGTCCGCTTCCAATATCATACAAGCCATGTACTCGAGCCCAAACAACCCCACTGGTCCGATTATGTTAAAATATGGATAGAAGGCTTACCCCCACACTGTGCTAAAATAGTCTATTTCTTATGGAATAAGTACTGTTTGGGCTGTTTGGGCCATTGCTATTTTTTTAAAGGGTGATTTTTTAAAAGCTATAGGAAAGTTTTTAGAGAAAAAAACACATAAAATTCAGAAAAATGCATGAAATCTTTATTTGAATAGATAGTACGGTCGATAGAATTTAATGTTTGCAGATTATTTCATGCAAATGTTGACATTGACTGCTCCTCAAACTGTCCATCCGCTTAGTCCAATTTTGGTATATACTTTACAACATTTTGACCGGTATCTCACGAATTAATGCTTCAATGCTGTCTTCCAATGCGTCAGTTGAAGCGAGCTTGTCTGTACAGACATGAGCCCCACAAAATATAGTCGAAAGGCGTTAAAACGCGCGAACGTGAAATAAAATGTTCACCGAACTCGCTTCTCAATGAGTCCATTGTTGCGTGTGCTGTGTGGCATGTGGCACAGTCTTGTTGAAACCACATGTCATGCAAGTCAAGCTCTTACATTTTGGGCAAAAAAAATGTTGGATATCATCTCACGGTAGCGCTCACCATTCACAGTTACGTTACGATTCGCATCATCTTTGAAGAAGTACGGTCCAATGATGCTACCAGCCCATAAACCACACCAAACTGAGACTTTTTCTGGATGCATTGGTAGCTCTTGCAATGCTTCTGGCTGACATTCACTCCAAAATCGACAATTCTGCTTATTTACGTACCCATTGAGCCAAAAATGAGCTTCGTCGCTGAACACAATTTTCGGTAAAATAGTGGATTTTCGGCCAACTTTGCAAAAGATCATTCGTTGCGGTAGGTGGTTCGGCTTCAATTCTTGCACCACCTGTATTTTGAAAGGCGTCACACCTAAATCCTTCCGCAGACTTTTCCACGTTGTTGAGCAACAGAGGCCCAATTACTGCCAACGGCGACTAATCGATGATTGGTGGTCTTCATAAACACTGGCCGATGCAGCTGCGATATTTTCTTTAGTTCGCACTCTACATAAAAGTGTTGGTGATTTAATGTCCAACAATGTAAATTTGGTGCGATATTTAGTCACAATAGCCCGAACAGCCGCTTCAGCGGGTCGATTAAACTGACCATAAAATGGAAGAAGCGCGCGATTAACTTTCTTAACAGAGCACGCATTTTGATATTAAATTCAATAATTTGCAAGTGTTGTTCGTTTGTAAGACGATTCAGGGTTAAAATATAAACCAAACTGAAGATGTTTGACTGTGAAACAAAACACAAAACGTGCGTCAGCTGCTTAAACCAGTGTTGCCAAAAAGAGAATAGCTAAAAAATCACTCTTTAAAAACGCTCAGTCTATGTTTGGGGCGCGTCGAACATGGACCGCAGCATGAAGAAAATACGGTCACCATGCATATTTGTTATTATTATATTATTTCGTTATTTCGACGTCAAAGATGCGCCACCCTCTGGAGGGGAAACAATTTTCAGCAGAGGTAATTATTTATTCTCTATGTTGTGCTATGAACCAAAATAAAAGTCGCCAATGGATAATGCTTTAGTTTTGGTTCACAACACCTATCGGCAAATAAACAATATTCCCCTTGCTTACAATCTTTGACAAGGAAGTTCTGCAGAAATGGCTTAATAGCTTCAATTACTGTACCTTTGATAAAGTTGCACAGCTTTCCTGTATTCCGCCGGCAGTGGTGTTAAATAAAGCAACAGATTTATGGTTGAATCCGCACCGCCTTCGGTAAATGTATAAACATCAAACATATTGCAATCTCATGGCTAACGAAAATAAGGTCACATACCGTCAGCAGGAACTTCGCAACCGGCATTATTATAATTTAGTTATTATTCTCCATCAGCATAATTGTGCATTAAGTACATTTGCATAATCTGCTGGTGAAGTCCATACAGGATCTACAACAGACGCTTCGCCTCTGTGCGTTTATTTTGCAAACAACTCTTGTTTTTTTCCCTCGCTCGTCTAGTCGGTGGAGATGTTGTATATTAGCTTGGGGCTATTGTTCACAGTGGAAGATGGCTATTAGTTGATTACTTCATAGTTTCTCGACGAGACTGAGGGCCGTGCGAGAGCCCAGGACAAAGTCGGTAACCGGGACACTTGGTTAACCAACAATGGATTACCGAGGGTTTGTTTGTAGTTTGGTCTCAATGGTGACGTAGGAGTTAAAAAATAAAGAAACTACTCAGAGTCTACTAGGAGTGGAAGAAGCAAACGGGGTAGTGATACAATTTAGCAAATGGATGAGAAACTTTATGGAATTGTTAATAACTTATAGTTGCGGGAGTTCTTCCTCTTGCTGGTTCCAGTGTCCTGTGTGAGTATCTTCACTCACGATTGTCCTGTATTTTCATCTCATATTCAAAGGGACGCGAATAACCGCATCTATAAATTTCTTCACAAGCTACCTGTCAACAACTTGGTGTTGGTTAGCTTATAGAACAAAGAAAACAAAAACCCAACGCCACACGCCCTGCTCTTAACCAATGAAGTGCATTCTTCTGGTCATAATATTTTTCATCTAAGTTCGAAAATTGCAACGAATTCATCCACCAGCAGCACCCTCATGCACGCTCATAAGCCGAGGCAATGAAATTCAACACAATGCGGATGAAAATTGTAAACCTTTTGTTCACTTATATTTTCCGCATCAGTGCCTCCAAGTGAAACTTGTTTCCGTCCACTCAAAAAGGCCACGTACCTCTGCAGAGCGATGAAGAGTCGAAGAATCTTTCCTTCGTTCTATTTCGCTTCATCCAGCACCCAACCAGCCCCCACATTCAAGGCGTATTAAATTAAGTTCGGACATCGGGGTCCACGTCGTCCGTGCTTCTGCAATCATATCTCCCTGTAACGCTCCACTGCCATGTCATCATAAAGTCGACAATCCAATTTACTCCCGCTTCAAGTCCTCGATGTAGACAGTAAATCATGGGACCCCGTGCGAGAGCCTGTTGCCGGCGACAAAACACGGACATGGACGACAACGATAGCAGGACAGTGTACCCTTGCATGGATTCTGTTATTATTATCAACATTTTTCATAAAGATCCACTTTGTAGTTCATTCAATACTATTTGTCTGTCCTTTCGCTCGGTCTGGGTCCCGCCCCGTAGTCTTCGCTCCGCCCACGCGCCGGCCGTCGCGCACCATCATGACACACTTAGGAGCACAGGTTGGCTCCATTTGAAGGTGCAACTTTCTGAGGAATGAAATTTCTTTAGTGATTCGTAATTGCAACTCTCGAGGATAACTTTTAGGACTTTATGATCAGTTAAGAATTGAAATTTAACAGTGCCTCTGCCACCGCCCACCGCTCTTAGTTGCCTGAAGTTATGAAACAAAATGAAATTGCAGAGCTCATTCTGCGGAATTGATTGCATATTCACCGAGAGAAACGCATTCGTTTTGAAGTTTGGCAACGGCACTTATCGCTGCAAGCGATCGAATTAGGGATGCAATCGTTGGATTTATTTTTCTATGTTTTTTTGCTGCCATGTTTTTATTTATAGCCTTGTCAAAAACCTCTTAGGATCCACCCTTGATTTCTTATACAGCACTCGTTTCTCGTTCTTTTCTCTTTTTGGCGTGTTTTTTTTGCCTTGGCAAAGGAACGTGCTTATATAGCAAACGTGGTGCGGGATCTATTTGCCAGCGATAAGGGAAAGAAATTCGATTTTTCGTTGCTGCTGCTGCCACAGAGAAACGTCGGTGGCAGAAGATGCCCTGGAAATTGGGACAGTTGTGTAGTGTCAGTTTTTGTGTTGTGTTTCTTTTTTCAGTTTTTTTCCAGGATTCCTCTTTGCTGTTGCTTTCGTTTTGTAAGGATATCGCTTTTTACTGTACCCGCGTGTGCTCAATAATTTAATTGAGCACATGGGAGCGCTATTAAATCGTTGTACTTGTGTAGTACCAGCACAGTACAGCGTGCACGGTTACATGTCACGTTCAGTATGTTTTCTTTTGTAGCGCCCCCTTTTTTGTGGTGCCTCCGTGCTGAACTTCTATGTTTAGATTATATCCTTTTAATACCACACATACCTTGGTGGGGTTCTCTTGTAGGCAGGGCCGCTCTCTTTGTCTGCCTCTTTTCAAATAGGGGGAAACAAGCAAAAAAGGGCAATTTTGTGCCTTGCATTTGACTGGATACAGCATTTCGTATTTTGCAATTTAAATTCGATATCTGATGTGGTGTTTCGATTATTGGTATCTGATAGAGTCCTTGGCAGTGTGCGCTTGATATACTTCAGTTCATAAAAGTTGTATTTGCGATTTTTAGATTCAAGCAAGCTTTGAGAAGACGATATGCCTTTGATGGTTTGTTTCAAAAGGAAAAGATAGTCTGTGTTCATGTACGGAGACAAGGAACGTGCGCACATACATATGAGTGTGTACTCTTTTTTTGCAATCGGAAATATCTGCTGAATAAGCTGGTTTGATCTTAAAAAGGGTGCTACGGAGAATGTCTCTAAAAATGATAGGCGTAGAGGATTTCGAGACAATGCAAGATAAAATAAATTAATTAAATGGGTGGGGAACACAACAAAACAGAGTAATCACTTTTCTGTGCTCCTGCAAGTGTGACAGATAAGTTTAAGTCCACTCCGAACGGCGAGGTTGGCAGCAATTCAAGAGAGATGAATATTTGATAGGAATGAACATATTTTTTTTAACATGTAGAGTGTGCCATGGATACCATCCCCCAGACATTTACACTTTTCGCAACCTGAACTCCGGTCCAGTGTAAGCTTGTAACACGAGTAGAACAATATTCTTCACACATTGTGAAGTTTTTAAGCTATCGCAAAATTTTGATATTTTGGCGTGGGTAAGGCAACGAAATTGCGGTGGAAATTGCAAAACCATCACGAGAGTTGGTATAAAGCACCATCACATGTCTGGGATAGGTTATAGTGACGAGCTATATACTGACATACTGCACGTTGTGCGAAATTAGACTGTCAAATCCGACTATGTTTGTAATGATGACAGCTGACTGCACTAAAATAGAAACGATAGATCATACAAATTTTAAAGTTTGGTTGAATATTTGCGAACCGTCAGTTCTCGTAATGGCATCGGGAATCCCTCTTACATCGGAACAGAATAGCTTAGCTCTAGGCTGTCTATTGATTCGTTGGCCCATACATACTCCGTTCGGTTTAAAACAGAATTTTAATTTCCCAATTTAATTGAACAGTCATGCAGTGAACAATATTGCAGTCGGTCAAAAATTTAGGGGTGGCCTATTCAGAGATGTGAGTCCCGAGATCCAAAGTCAAAAGTATCACAAAGCCGAATAATAAACCTAATACATATAATATTGAAAACAACATCCAAGGAGAAAAACATTTCAGGGAGGTCCGTGGAATGGGGCATCTAGCCACTTAGGCTCAGGGTTATTGTGGGCTTTTAAGACAACATTCACTTCTTGCTTTCGCAAAATTTCAATTTTTAGAGTTTTGGGATTTAATTTGTCGGGGGTTGTGGGATTGTCTCCGCTTGTTGTAATTAATGCAGTTCTGTTTGATTTAAAAACTAAAAAAAAGAGGAACAAAACCTCTTAAAAAAACTCAGCAACCGATTTGAGAGATTGTAAAACTATTCTACAGAATTTGATTCAATGTTCATTGATTCAAATTGCTAATTCATGAGTATTTAGAAAACACTTTTGACCTAAATGTTATTTAAGGAAGTACAATTGGGACTATGCACCAAAGGACGTCCGCAATTAATACAGTGCAGAAATGTGATGGAAGACCTTAACCAATCTGCTGTGCGGTGAGTAATGAAGATTGTTCGTTGAAGTTCATGTTTGTAACTCTCTAAGTCTCACACCATTGTTAACTCAAGTAGATAATATTTCTCCAGCTAAATAGTATTCTTAAATTTAATTGAGATCAAAATGAAGGCAAAGGCCCACTTTTTATTTTTTGGTGCATCACTGGCAGGTGACAACGGGCGTTAAATTCCAAAAAGGGATAAAAGCAAGTATTTCGCTGTAGAAACAATATATATATAATATTTATTTATTATATTGATTTTTTTTACATTTTTACATATATTTATTGTGAAACTTGTACCAACATTTTTGGTGCGGGCCGATGTCACACTTTGGACACAAATTTTGCGCGTACGTTAGTGACATAGTCCACACTGTCGTTGCGAGCAGTTTATATCCTTGTCATTTTCAGCAGTGCCTAACTTCGTTTGGTAGTTCATTTCGTACTCTTATCTGCCTAGAAATTCGAGAACCAGAATCATGTGTTTATGGTGTACCATACTTTTGTGGGTAGACAATAGCAAAATTTCTGCGAAAATCGCAATCTGCCTTTCTGTTCGTAGTTTGTCTCACAAAGCAAGCATAGGAAACCACCCCTTTTTGCCACAAGGATCTACTCTCATCAAGTCAACAGTTTCGTCCATTTAGTTGAAAAGTAGCGAAACTTCTCATTCTGTGAAGAAGTTAGGGGTAGCAGTGACTTCGAAAGAGCGTATCTACACGAACATGAAAAATTTATTTTGAGTATGCATGTATTTTTAAGAACAATATTTTAAAAAGACTCAGGTGGCGCACGCAAATGGGAAAAGCACATTAACCAACTATGCGTTCCAAACTGGAGATAGCTAGCTAAAGATCGAGCTGGCTGAAGACGTTTTGTTGGTTTAAGTCCAGGTTCACCCCGGACTGTAGCGCCACCTTAAGTAAGTAAGTAACAAGTTTAAAATAATCAGTAGTATACTAGCTTTTTGCTAAGCACATGCATTTGGATATATATTTAAAACCTTTTCTAAATTTATAAAATTTTCGTAACTCCAATTCAAAAACATATAAACAGACAAAGATATATTAGGTGTAGGTGGACCTCTGGTCTAATACGTAGGCCTATGTATGTTAAATACTTATTCTTTTCAACTTCAACAATCGATCTTAAAATTGAGTTGACCATCGAGGATGGCTGGTCGCCGTGGCGCAGTGGTAAGTGCATCGACTGCGGCGCAGAAAGTCTGGGTTCGATCCCCGGACGGCACCTAGCATTTTTTCACGGCACCACCTCTTTCGAGTTGCTGACAACACTCAAAAAGGTTCAATTGTCTATGGAAAGCTTCTCAAATCTCGCCGTTCGGAATCGGCAAAAAACTGTAGGTCCCTTCTACTGGTGAAGAACAATAACACGCACAACACGAGTAGTAGTTTTAGAAGCTAGGCCCTGGTCAGTTATGGGCTGTAGTGCCACTCAATTATTATTATTATTATCGAGGATGACTGGAATATATCTTCTAGTGGAATTACAGCCTCAATCAACTTTCACACCCCAAATTTGATCAGTTTCTTCTTAAATTGTGTGTGTTTGACGTGGTCGTCTTCTGTTGCGTTGTTCTGGTGGCTCAGATTCCAAAACTTTTCGGACCTGAGAAGTGTTATCCATTCGATCTACATGAATTAGCCATCTTAAGCATAGTATCTGTAGGGGCTTGACTAGGAGCATGCCTCCATAGAGTCTGTAGATTTCGTCATTGAATCTCCTCTAGGTGCTATCAAAGGCAATAGAAGCGAAATTCCTCCGCAGAAGTATCCTCTGGAAAAGACTATGAGTTTCACCGCTGTTGAGCAGTAAGGGACTTCCACATTGGTCTTTTAAGCAAGGGCTTTGTTTCGCAATTGCCCAAGGTAAACACGGTTGGCATGAGTGAATCTTTGCATGATTCACTTTCATGTAAATCTAAAATCAATGTTGTCAAGTTTTGTTTAGTTTTCATAATTAAAAAAAAAATATCTTATTTCCATTTCAAAAATTATTTAACACCAATTTTTTAATCTTGTACAATGTTATTATGTATTGTAGAGTAGGTACAGGCCGTGAGAAAAATGCTGCCGACTGTAATGCACTCGTTCTTAGCTAAGGTAAAGATTTCATTCAATGTAAGCAATCTTTACATATATCCGTGCTTGGTGCACTTTCGGAACTATGAACTTAGTGAGCATTTGCGTATATCAAGCCCTACACCCTTGAAACGGTATGTACCCTCTTTTCAGTTACTCTACCTCCTCACCGTATTCCATCTTATTGCAATGAATATCTTAGATTGTGGCTCATGTTACAAAACTTGTGGAAAGGAACTTTCAACATCATCGAAAGCGAAATACCCCAAAATTTAATTTTAGTTTTATTTATAAAAAAATAAATATAATTTTTTTTAAGTTTTGTTGGTGTTTTTTGGTGATATTCCCTAACCGAAGCAAACCCAACAATTTACATGGAGAATAATTTATGTCAGTCTTAAATTACAACCACAGCTGAACCGTTACGCCCACAGCTGAATCGCTATCAACCAAAGGGGCACTCCATTAGCGCTGCCGCCGTCCCGATGAATTAATTTCAATTACGGAGAAATTAAACATCTTATCTGTAATCGCATTTTGCGCTAATTCATTCAATGGCTGTGTTCAGACCTCAAACACGCCCCGAAATATCACATGCTGCCGTTAGCTTGGCCCACTTTAAGCAAGATTGAACATACTTCCTTCATGTTGCGCGTTATTGCCGGGAAGTAATCCCCACTGTAATGGATATGTCTGTGATGCAATATCAAGCCGTACAGCGGTCGATGCTAGGTGTAATGCGAACTTCAGAATAAATCATCACCCAATGTGAAGCTATAAGAGCAAGGTGAGTTTGGCCTCATCACTCAATTCCATTGCTCCTCGCCGAACCAGAAGAAAACCATCAATATTTGTCATCGGTCAGGCGCTGTTCTGGGTCCTGACCCTACAGGTGATGTTGAAATAGTAAAAGCTTAAGGAGCACTGATTCGCGATTAATTTTACTCTCCTTCTTCCCATTTCTCTCCACCGTCCACTGACCACATCTTCAGAACCTCAACTGAACAGCTGGGGGTGTGCAGGCTGCCGATTGATGAATGGTCAGCAAAGAAAACACATATCCCGCTGAATGATGACGCAAAAAAATGCTGCTTTAACGAGTTGGGGAGATTGTCTTTTTCTTGGGGGGTTTTCAAGGTGCTGTAGAGTGGGATGATGAATTTAAAAGGATTATTTAAAATGGAAAGAAACGTGCTTGAGTAATGAAAATTGATGTTGCGAAGATGGACGAAAATTCGGGATGGAGATTGCGATGATCTCCGGAAAGAAGAATGATTAAAGGACCTTTTTGAAGAGGAAACAAATTTGGAGAATATATCTGAGTGGAGGTTTTTAATTTCGCATTTGTTGCTTTTTATTTCGAGGTATAAATAGGAAACTGCTGTCAAGAAGGGGATATATTATGAACTGAACCCTTGAAGGACTTGGGTACATAATTAACTTTTGCCTTCACAGTGGAGTGAAAATATGAATAACGAAGGATTCGAGATCAAGACATACGATTGTGGGATAAAATAAATGACTTTGGTTTTTGTTTAAAGACCTGGTTACTTGTTGCAATAACAGTGAACAAAAGATATATCTCAGTTCATACAAATGATACAAATGGTGGTGGACTTTTGTGCTTGTCCAGTTTGAGTATTGAAAAATGTACCTTAGCTCAGGTTTGGTAAAATCCTCCTACTCCTCGAAGACTTTATTTTGGTCGGTATGTACTTATGTGATAAACTAACTTTATGTCTCTTTCTTCTTTCCAAAGTTCAATTAGGGGTATGTGCTTATGGCTAAAAAATATCTTCGGGGTTTGGATTGATTGCGATGTACTATCATATGCGATGTTTATCATAGATTACAAAACAAATACTACAAAATGTTGATGCTGTGCCAACAATCCGAGCGCAAGCTATCCACAAAGTCTTTGGAGGTCAGCGGTGATAGAATGCTCTTCTAAGGAGTTGTCATGACTGTCACTTCATTTCGTCTTTTCCAAAAAATTAAAACAAAACAGACTTTAAGCTTGTTTAGCTTTTCGTATTTTAGGAAATAGAGGATTAATAAAGTATGCTTGTACCTGACCAACACAGTGTGTGTGTGTGTTCAGTCTTAACTCTCAGCATATCTTTACACAGCAGATGGTTGCTTTGAGACTAAGTATCGTCTACCAACTTTTCATCGTAATAGTTATAATTGAGTGGAACTACAGCCTACAAGGGACCAGCTTCTTTAGCAGCAACTCGTGTTAGGCATGGTAGTGTTCACTAACGAGTAGAGAGGGCCAACAGTTCCTTGCCGACTCCGAAATGAATATTTAAAAAGAAGATGACGGAAAAAGGTTCTGCGGTGAAGGAAGCGAGTTGTTTACTCCGAGAATCGAACCGGGGACCTGAGTCAGTCCACTTACCCACAACCCCAAGGCGACCAATTTTCATCAAACCATGTATGTATGTCCAAAATTCTTAAACTCTGATAGCTACAAGCTAAAATAAATTTTGTGGCGAGGTTCATTGAAAGTTTTGGTAAGAGGTTTATTACAACGATTATTGGGTTCATGTGTTTTATCAATCTGTGAGTATCTCATAAACGAGGTCTTTGTGGGGAATACATATATTGGGGGAAGAAATAAAAATTCGATCCGTTTGATCTTTGAAGCTGTTACCCACTTCATTGGAATGATGTGACATTTGTCAGCAATAAGTATACATCAGCATCTGTTTCAGACAACATTGTTTTTTTCCATATTCGAAAATGTCCGAATTTTTCTATATAATAAAAAGCATTTGCGAGAAATTTTGATTTTTTTATTTTTGATTTTAAGGAAAGCACAACTGAAGCCAATTGAATGCTTGTAGAAGTTAATGGTGAATCTGCGCCGACGGATGAATCATGCAGAGTTTGGTTTTGATGCTTCAAAACTGTTGACTTTGGCGTCGAAAACATAGAGCGTCTTGGTCAGATGAAACAGATTAAAAATAAAGAATTTAAAGCTTTACTGGATCAAGGTCCGTTCCAGTGTTAAAGTGAACTCGTAAAACCGTTGGGAGTGAACCAGTAAATTTGTTCTTTGCGATAATGAACTTTTTTTTTTTACATCGGAACCGCTTCTCGAAAGACATCAAAATGGAAGGGATTATTGTACCGGACCGTGACTAAAGATAAAAACTGTATATACTACGATAATCCCAAGAAGATAAAATACTATGCAAAGCCTGTTGAACCCGTTCTATCATCGTCTTCATCGACGCCAAAGAAAAACCTCCACGGCTCAAAGGTTTTGCACTGCATATAGTGTCACCAGACGGGTTTGTGAAGCCATTGATAGGACATGTTATCGACTAAAACTAATGCATTTGAAAAGTCCTTTGAGAGAAAAGTGACCAGAAACGACCGAAAGGCATGACAAGATGATTTTGCAACACATAACGTTCGGTCCCGCGTAGCTGTGGCGAGCGAAAACTACTTAAAAACTCTGAAAATCTGGTAGGACTTATCCCACCCTTCGTGTTCTTCAGACTTTGCTCCTTCAGAGTACTGGATTTTTCATGCAAATTGGGTGCCGGGAGATGTTGAAGGGCGACTTTTCATCTCTAGTCAAGATTTGCTTTCCTTTTCTGATGTCTTTCAAAGTCATCTCTCAGAAGTCCACTAAATGTGAAAAATTTTCTAAGTTCAACTCCTTAATACTACACACGAAAAATTTTCTAAGTCCAACTCCTCAATACTACATTCCTCTATGCTACTACTGATTTAAAGGCGAATTCAATTAAGCGAACCGCCGGAAGGATGGTGTGCGATCGATTAGGAGAACGACTGCTGGTCGTGTGGACGTGGGATGCGCTTGGTCAATGAATGGAAGTCCTTGCTTGATTGTTCAATTTTTGAAATTAGATAAGGGAATTCGAGAGCTGTTGCTTATGTAATCCAGGTTTTGAGGGAGCCTGACTGGTAGTGACAGCTTGACCCGAGGCTATATTCTGGTGCCACGGGCGGTCAGGAACCCCTGGAACTTTGCATATACATGATGCATACGCCCTGGTGCACGCGTCCGTATTACGTTACGGACATAGTTTAATGTAGCTTAACGTACATTATATTCTTAGTTTAGGTTAAGTTATTTTAAGGTAGATTAAGTTACTTTTAAAAATAAAATTGAAATCTTTTAGCCAAGTTTTTTTTAAATTTTCTTGGTCGATAATGTAAGTTAACTTTAAGATTTAGGTAAGCAATAAATAAATTCAGGCGCCGAAAGGCAGATTAATATTTGGTTAAGATCAGAATAACTTAGAGTACCTGCATAGGGTCAGTAAGATAGGATAAGAATATGTTTCACCTAATTAAGCTAGCTTTAAGTAATTTTGTCTAGCATGTAAGTAACATGAATTAAATACAACACAAATTGCAAAAAAAAAAAACCCTGGAACTTCGGATTCAGCCTGAGCGTGCGGTAGGCCCCCTTGTGGGAGTATCGTGGTGGCTGTGGTAATATACATATCGCGGAAAGAGCCATGGTTAGTGTACCGTGCTGACTGGTCTGAATCACGTTGTTCACCCTACTGATTCAGGCCAAGCGGTTAGATATTTAGGTTTTTTGCAATCAACAAAGAAGTTGCGATGAAGTCCATGGTTTTCTATAAAATAAATCATACACAAGTGTTGCTCTAAGTGCCGGGCAAATTTTACATTTTGATATACTTAGATCTGCGCTATTCAGCAAGATTTTGTATACATTTCGAATACGGAAACTCTAAAAACAAACCGTCCAGATAGTGTAACTCGAAAAATAAAGAAATGGGACAGCGCTAGAGTTCTTAAGGTTCCAGGATCTATTAACTTCACGTTAAAATTCGCTTCGGGCATGGACGTCCTTTAGAACGTTTCGAAAAATGCAAGATGAACGAAAGTCCAGTTCATAAAAAGAACCTTTAAGACCCCGTCGTGCAAGTCGACGCACTTAACCACTATCCAGGGCAGCCTTAAACAACATTGTCGGATGAATGAATTTATTTAAGTGCTTTCATCGAAAGGGAAACATCACACAATAAGGGGACGTTAAGGCACTTCTTATTCTTATCAAATAATCTCTTCTCTAATTTCTAAGAGCCTCTCAAAACTGAAACTCAATCAAATGGTTTATATTACGCACCCCCTCGTAAACCGTTTAACTTTAAGAATTCACTCTGATGCCTCCATTTTATTGTAGATACGTAGATCGGTTTAAATTGTTGAATAAATGCAAATCTTTCTATTTCATATATTTTCATGCTACATATTTCCATTTACCCATGGGGTTCTTCACATCTCCGGCACCCCCTCATAGAGTTTGAAACAACAAAATGAGGGGGAAGGGGAATACACTCTTAAGTCTATTCGGGCCCAAATCCTTCTAAATGTAAATTAAGCTGACTGCACACATGAGCCACCCGAAAAGTATTCACAAAACAAGCCCAAAATGCTAACGTAACAGTTCTCTCCAAGGACGTGTCAATGAATACGGGCTCCATAGCAAAAACAAAAAGCAAAGAAAAAACATGAAACAAGAAACAGGGAAACCCCAAGAATCAAATACCAAAAATGCGACCCTCCCTCCTCTGCCTCTCATCAGCTCATCACCATCAGCCCGCCAGATACCCGGCCAAGCAAAAGAGAGGATACGAGAGTAAGCCGTAACGATCCCTTCGTTTAGTTTTTATTTCTCATTTGATACACAAATTTGATTTAATCATATCCCATCGCTGGGAGTGACTTAAGCAGAACTAGCAAAAGCCGTGTAAATACACACCGACATGCATCCCGCCCCCCGTACGGCAACACAAACACGCAAATGATGAATAAATTTATGATAATCGCCCCTTTTTATGGCTTCACTGTTGGCACTCTGTTGCCTGGTGCGGCTGCGGCGCTGCTTGCTGGCCGCCCTCATCTCGACGTGGAACAATAAAACCGATCAGTGGCATTGGCCCATATCCCCTTTGATTGCAGCGTATCCCTTTTGTTAGATCCCTTCGCCATTAATGTTATTTCGGAACAATGGCCGGCGGTGCGGCACACAATTCAATTCACTAACGTAATTTCGAATGTAAAATTTACACTTTTTTGAATAAGAAAAGGATTCGTAAATTGAGGGAAAATCGAAAAAGAATCGGCTCTCATCCGAACACACGCACTGGCGGCAGAATCACTATCCGCCCGTGGGGGATCTCAGTGGACGATGATGGGAGCACGAGGCGGAATGTTAACAAAGAGAAACTGAAGGACGACGATAAAGGAAAAGGTGAAATGCAGCGTGACGGTGGCGAGTGTGCCAACAAACGCATGAGCACTGGCTTTAAATGTGTTTCCTCCGGGAGGAATGGCATTTTATCAGTCCCAGGGGATAACAACGAAAAATTATGTAAAAATATGTATTCCCTCCGGGGACTCGTTTGTAAGGATTTTCCACAGTCACACAGGCAACGCCGTGTGGGTGTTGTATGTACATAAGTAGGTACCCCGCGACTGCCCATTATTATTGCTGTGAGCTGCGGCGGTTCCGAATACATATCCGGCGCATCCCTCTCTATTTGCTTAAGTGAGTAAATCGGAAAACGATGACAGTCTGCTTCGTCGGTCGTACAGTCCTTTGAGTCGCCTCGTGCGACGACAACAAGTAAAAGTGTAAATCATTCAATTTGGGACATTTGTGAGAGTGCCGCCTGAAAGGAGCACAAAGGGCTTAAAAATCTCCATTTCCTCTTAAGGCTTGTTAAGTTTTTCATTTTTCACCTCCGCCCAACTTTTATGCAATTTGTGATGGCAAATTGTGTCCTTTGATTCGCTCTGCGAGAGTTACTCAGTTGTGTGAGTGGGGTTTCTGGTTCGCTGCTTCGTGCAAGGATGAAAATATCTTTAAAAGGACCCGAAAATCAGGAAACAACCTGTGTCATCCCAACTACAATCCACCTCTGGCGGAGGAGAGGACGAGAGGAGAAAAAAGTAGTAAGGGACAGAATAAAGATATACACTACACTAACCAGCGAGGACATGGTCGCCCCAGCGAAAACGTGTGAATAGAAAATAAGCATTGTTCGAGCTAATGGTCAAAGTCATTATCCTTAATGGTTTTGAAGGGTGCCAAAAGGACAATTTGTTTGGATTTTATTTTTATACGAATGAATGAGGGGCGAAATGAAACTGGGAGCGTAATTGGAGGATCGCTGAAAATGTTTTGGCTGTTGCTGTTGCTCGCGTAGATTGGTTACGAGAAGGAAACTAGCCGTGCCTAACTGACAAGGAGAAAAACTCGCACAAAACAACACGCCCGAAAGCGAAAACTTAATGGGGCAATCTCCTACGGTGTAAGTACCTTTGAGAGTTTATTTAAAGGACGCCCTTTAGTGTTGTATGATTGCGAATCGAATTGGACATGGAGAGATGGGCAAATAGAAGGCTGTGATCTTCAGTGTGCGCATTTGAGCATAATGTTGGAGGGTCAAAATTAGTGTTTTTGTCGACGGGGGAGCGCCGACGGACAGAGGCTTTGCCGAGCAAATTGTCGCCGAAACGTTGAGACGTTGACCCATCAGTGTAAATGTAAATTGAAGAAAGATAATTTTAAATCTTCCTGCCATGGGGTGCCTGTAATTGGGAAACGATGATGAGAAATGTTTTAGTGAACGTTTAATGACGCTGCCGGTTGGTGCAAATAGTTTATGAGGACCACTTGGTTTGGGTTATTGAAATAGAAAAGAATTGGGATTAATGAGTTTTTGAGTGGAAATCAAGTGTGCAAGTGGAATGGTAATAGCGCTACGTGTGTAACAAGGTAGGCGCAAGTTCAACAAGAAACTTTTATCTTCTGCTGGATTCCTGTGACACTTGTAAATTCTATATATTAAAACCGAGACCGTACAAGACGTCTTCATGAAATCAGTTTCCTCAACATCGCACATAAGTCCATTTCTGCCGGCTTGTGTGAATCTTTTGAAAAGAGTTTCATAGAAGGTCTTACCCGTTTCTTTTATAGTTGGTGCGCGCTAAATGGGTTGCGACTACCCTTAAGTGACCGGATTTATGTCACAGCACAGGCCGAAGGTTTAGAGGAAGAGAGGGAGAGGAGGTACCGGTGCACATTGCTTTTAAATGTCTGTGGATTGTAATGAGAGGGGAATATTGAGCTGAGAAGAGCATTCCATATTTGTGTGGTGCGTCTAACGAACGAGTCTCTTAACTTTACTGTACGTCCGAAGGTGGACTTAAGGGTAAGCTGATGAGCATTCCTAGCGAGGCGTGTATTGCGGGTGAATTCTTAAAGGGGAGGAATGCCGCTTGCTAATTCGTTTAAGCATTTCTTGTTGAAATAGCGAAAAAACAGTGACAGAGATGCGACATTACGTCGGTGTTCTAACGAGTCAATCGACTTCGCAATATTATTATCTCCTATAAGTTTTATCGCTCGCTTTTGAATTCTATCCAGTAGATGCAGAGAGGTCTTGGGAGCACCAGACCAGATAGGAGCTTTATACTCGAGCTAAGGGAGGATGTAGGCCTTGTAAATTGTAGCCAGATCAGATGGGGTAAAGTATTTTTTGCATCGTCTAAGGAAACGTAGACACTTCACAGCATTTTTGGCGACCTCAAGTATGTGATCGTTCCAACTAATTGTTGAGTTGATACACATACCGAGGATGGGAAGTTTTTCGGTTTCAACAACGCAGGTGCCGTCCATGGATAGCGGCTGATTATTTTGAGAACGCTTGAGTGACAGTTGACAGCACTAGGTTTTTGGAAGGATTAAATTCCACTCTATTTCTTGTTCCCCAAGCGATTATGCTGTCAAGGTCGGAATTCAATGTGCTTAACATACGCTGCCGTTCCAAGTCTACGGCCTTTTCTTTCTCTTTAATTTTTCTTACATGCTAGACAAAAATACTTAAAGCTAACCTACTGACTCTTCACGAGTACTCTAAGCTAATCTAGGATTCATGTTTTTGTCAGCCTTTCGGCATCTTATGTTATGTAAATTCATACCTTAAACCTATGTATTGTTTTTTTTTTGCAATTCCTCCAAGAAAATTGAAAAAAACTTGGATTCCTGAGTCGTTTTTGTTTTTAACCTGACAGTACAGGCCCGAAAGCAGTGACCCTCGAACACCCTCAGCTCCATCTGGGAAGGACTCACGTTGAACCACACAGGGAAACCATACACCATACTTGGCCGGATGAGGGCCATGTAGCAGATTACCTTCACTCTGGTGTCAAGTTGACTGCTGTAAAACAGCCCTCTTGCCGAAGGCCTTCTTAGCCTTGGTCAGAGCTATGTGGATACCACCATACAGATACAGATGCCTAGGTAACTGACTACACTTTTTACAGTTAATGGTCGCTTTTACATCGGCAAACGCTATAATGTTAGGCATAGAACCTATCAGATCGCTATTGAATATACATATAATAATAACAAGATCGGCGAACCAACAGCTCCTTGTTGCATGCCCTTTTTTATTTGGAGCACATGAGACGAAATTTCGTTGCCATTTTTCACAACAAACTTCCTACCTGTGAGCATGTCATAGATCATATATAGCAATGTTTTATTGATGCCGAGCCTGACCAACTTAAGGAAGAGACCTTTTAACCATACGGTGTCGAATGCCTTCTCCATGTCGATCAAGCAGGCGCCTGTACACTGGGTCTTGTTTCTATTCCACTGTATGTCGAAAACCAATTTTGGACGCAAGTTTTTCATAGTCTCCTTGTCGTAGTAATGGCGGCTGATTAAAGCCTAAGAGTTGCTAAGGCTTAAGATCTAAATGAAGCCAGTTTTCCTATTTTTTAATTAGTCTCACAGATGTCGGGCAATTGGCAATTTAACCTATTGTAGGCAAATATAGCTTGGGAGCCCAAACGTTTACATTGCATCGACTTCAGATAAATATGTTAACACACAATAATAATAATAATTGAGTGGCACTACAGCCCATATCGGACCAGGGCCTAGCTTCTACAACAACTACTCGTGTTGTGCATGCTATTGTTCTTCACGAGTAGAAGGGACCTACAGTTCTTTGCCGATTCCGAACGGCGAGATTTAAGAAGCTTTCCACTATACTCTTTGAATGTTGTCAGCAACTCGTGGTGCCGTGAAAAAATGCTAGGTGTCCCGTCCGGGAATCGAACCCAGACTTTCTGCGCCGCAGTCGATGCACTTACCACTGCACCACGGCGACCACAATCAATGGCTTGTGCTTAAATGATCCCGAAATTTTTCACTCTCTTTGTCCTACCATACCACAATGATTTTGAATGCTGTTCATTAAATCAAAGCAAATTGAATACAGCAAATTGATAGATCGGAGCTTGGCTATAAATAACCCATCATTTTGATATTCATTTACACACTTTAAATGCAAACGATGTATAAATACTCTCAACTGTTATTTAAAGCATTACTTTTTACCGTCCTGTTTGACACTTCAATAGCCCGTATCGGAAATCAAGCTTAAACGCACCTACCTCGTCCTAATTAACAGCAATTAACATTTATTTGTTTAAAACAATCACGCCTTTCAATTCGCTGCATTCATTTACGAGAATAAACATAATCTAGGATGAAACCTGAATACCGAAATACAATTTGGAAAACATTTACAAACGCAACGGGCAGGATACCCCGCACACGCACACACAGCCCTCTCTTTAACTGACAGAATGCGGCAAACAAGGAACGATATCAATTTCACACCACCCCAGCACAGCCGGTATTTCACCGAGAGTACGTTCGAATTCCGGTGGCAGAAAATGTACACACACGGAGGAGGCGATCCAAGAAAGAGCAACAACATCCTTGCAGCATGCACAAACATGCAGCCCATCCAATTCCTGTTCCTATTCTGGAATAGATAAGTTCATCACCTAATACTAAGATACATATGCATGTGAAAAACGCCACTGGCAACGGCAACGTGTGCTGCTGCAGACGAGGAGGTGGGATTGCGGGGAGATGCCATCCCGAAATTTCATGTTTATATCACCAAATGCCATTTTAATGGCTTTGCGGTTCTGCAGCAAAGTAAAAGCGATAAAAGTTTCTTCGCCCGACTGGCAGGAGGTGTGGTTGCTGCAGGAACAACATCCTTTTCGAAAAGCAAAGTAAATGAAAGCAATGTGGCGATACAACTACAAAGTGTAGCCGTGCGGAAGGGGGGCTGGGCACATCGTCAACATGCTCTGACGAACCCCATAAAGACGCGCCCACCCACCCATCAACACTAGAACTAGAACGAACTCCCCCTTACACTCGTCTCGGTAGAAATATTATTTACGATCATACTGCCGTCTGATGGAGGCAACCGAGAACACGATGCGGAGATACGAAGACGGAGTTCTTGACAAATATTGCTGCGTGCCGAAGAGCGTTGTGGGCGGTCGTCTGCTTCATCCGATTGTGGGGATATTTCCCAATCATCGATGACATAGCGAGTCGTCGCTACTGGGGCTATTTGCATAAACATTTAAGGCCTGCTGCCTGAAGTTCTATCAAACACTGGCGCAAAGCAAATGCAACCGCAGCCTATCCGAGTGTCTAGAGAAACACTCGGGGGCGAGGAGAAACAAATTTCCATTTTACGGCGGATTAAATGCTGCGAATCGATTGACTTTCGAGGTAGCTCTAGGCTGGCTTCGCAGTCCTCCGTTCGCCATCCACTCCATCTCGAAAATTCATCAATTTCAGAAAATTTTAATCCACACATATTCACCGAAGCGTAAAAGAACTTGAGTACACAGAACACAGAATACGGTACACGGCGCTTCGCCGGTACTCTTCGGGGGGGTACGTGCGTTGCCAGGACACATTTAGGTAAAATGCGAGAAAGGATTTCAATGTTTTGTTTGTGGGACACAAGGTGGATCGGGAGGATTTCACATTTGCCGCACTAAATAGTGCGGTGCTGTATCGTTGGAAGCCGGCATGCGGAGAGTGTTGTGCTGGTTGTTTATTGCTCCTTGGGGTGTGCTGTAAAATGCGAAATGCTTCTGGAATGGAATATCGCTTCGATGGCCGAACAGATTTTACGTGTGTAACTTGCTGGGTTTTCCACTGCTGTTGTCGTTGACCAGTGCGTGGGTGGGTCAAATGTATGAGGCGGTTTTAAAATTCAATTGAATCGTAAATCTATTCCAATTCGTAACCACTCTAGGAAAGTGGTTTCAGATTAAATGGTATGTGATCGCCTCCAATATGATGGCGTATGTTAATTGCTCTGGATACTAGATAGGTTCTAAGTGGGTGTTATTCTCTTCTAATATTTGAAAGATTTGGAAGTGGGTTGACGTCTAAGTTGTATTATGAAGGTTGGTTTATTTAAGAAAGAGGTGTCTCTCGATTTCGTGAACTACAAATTCCGGCTAACATATACAATTTCTCACTAGGATATCTGCAAGTTTGAACTTTAAGGACAGGATATGTAGGCAGACATGAATTTAGGTCAGAAACTGTATTAAAGGAATGAGGAGAGGTAGACAGGATCTAGCTTTTCAGCAACTACTCCTTTTGAGAAATGATATTGTTCTCTGGCAGAGGAGTTTAACGGTCTATTGCCGACTCTGAAAGTCGAGATTTAAGAACTTTTTCATAAACAATTTGCACTTTGAGTGCTGTTGCAGCTGTTCGGAAGAGATGGCGTCCTAAACCGTTGCGATATAGTCCAATCAGGAATCGAAATTGAAGCACTCGGTGTGTGAATCAAAGCACTTACCCCTGACGGCACGAAAATATTTTTCCAACGAGCAAGTTAGTTGCGTTTTTTTACCACAACCACCGTCATATCTCGGAACTCTGTTCGTAATCACGGTTTTGAGAGTATTTTGCCCTATCGAGGTTGAATGTTAGGATTTCGTTTAGGGCCGATATCATGCAAATCCGCGTCAACTTGCATCGGTTCATAATTAGATGAGGCGTGTGACAAAAAATTTTTGTAAGCAGCTATATATTTTTGGACATATTAAGAAGGGTGGATGATTCTGCTACTTCTTTGATAAATTTTATTTTTGTAATAGATCTCCTAAAATCAACGCAATCAGTTTACTCATCAGGATTTTAAATTTCTAACCCTAGAGTTCTAGCTTCTAGCGCAGCTAAGAGCGTTCTTTTCATTTTGCAGAGAAAAAACCTTCCTTCAAAAGAATGGACCGAATTACTTTTAATGAGAACTTTTATGAACTGCTCAGGGAGGTGGGCATTTTCGTTTCGCCTACAAATCTTCTTTCCAGAATTTACTTACGTATCCGACTAGCTGCACATACAAATATACAATCGAATTCCAAGCAGAAATCTCAGTCAGAAGTTGAGCACTGTGATTAAATTTCTAAAATATAAAAAGTTATAAAGGATTCGTTTACCTATGCAATTAATCATCACATTGCTTTGGCTACTGAACGAGTTGCATTCCAGCCAGTTGCCAGCGCAAATTAAACAGGAATGCTTTATACAATATTCAACGGTCGGCACAAATAGACTTCGAAATCAGAATGCCTTTAATTAGACTTTTCTGGCATCTGCTCGGCACAGGGGTTGCCATCTTTGCCAAGCCAATTTACGCGCATTTCAATGTTTCCCCATTCGGACCCCGTCCAACCATTGAGCAAAAAATCCAATTAATACAAGTCGATTGTTTGGGGCGCGGCATTAGTTACCCGTCGGTGAGCTTCGCTCTGCACAGGCAGAGGATGTCCGCGTATGTAAATAAGCATAAAAATGCAACCGACTATCGAGCGTAATTGCATTCCAAATTACCCCAGTTATCCTTCAGGACTTGTCCGCTTTTCGGATGACGATGGTTGGAAAACACAGTCCTGAACGCGATGCAACTCCCTGCTCAGGGCCTCTATGTGTATTGGGTCAAAGGAGATATTTTTATTTGACTTTGGGTTTCAAAAGGAACGACAGAAAGAATGTAAATAGATTCCGCGGGCGGGAATGGTTTGGCTGAGCTAGTTGTGTAATGACCCTTGATATTGTGGCACAGACGAATTGGGTCAATTTGTTAATTTTATTCACCCCGGACTTGATAGCACTCCAGCGGAGGCAATGACTTGCAGTCCCAGTGTCATTTATTTAAATTCTGCTGCTTGCGGTTGCAATTGCAGTGGTGTGAAGGGAACTCGCAAAAAAAAAACTTTTGAACTCGTTTATAGTTGAAGCATCAGTGTGAGTCTTAAGAACTGGCGTTAGTCTACTCATTAAGGCTGAATTCAAAGTGAAACACAACTCCTCTAGCTTGAGTTGAGGAGGAAAGAGGTCCTTCCCCCTCACTGGAGGAAGTAAAGTTCGAGGACATGAAGCACAAAACTTTCCCAACAGGAACTCAGTATCGAATTCCGAAAACAAAAACATAGAAACCTTTTCGACTTTTTTCCTCCTAACCTCCTTTCCGTACAGATGCAGCAGTATAACTGCCACATAAATGCACACATCCTGGAATGAAGAGAAACTTTTACTTGCGCAGCGACTGGAAAATTCCCAAAAAAAAAGAAACACAGACAGACGGTGGCGCGAAGGCGGGCAAAACTGATGCAAGCAAATTTTTAGTTTGGCATAAATCACTATCGAAGTTTCACTTGAGTGCAGGTGTGCATCAATTCATCAGTGTCCCCTTCAGTGATGCTCTAAAAAAGAGGACACGAAATCAATCACCTCAGCATTCCCAGGCACGAGTGTGATCCCATAATGGGGCGATAGCCATGGAATTTTCCCCCGAAGTCGGAGCAAATTAATGGTGAGATGTAATAAGGGGACTAAAAGAGGAGATTGAGGAAAAGAAGATTGATCATAGAGGCGGTTTCTATAGCGCACGTAGTTGTGGCAAACTCCTTCTGCAATAGATGTGGTTTCTTTGGAAATGTGCACGACGGCGTTAAGCAGCAGACTCCCTAAGCTAATTAACCATTTGAGCTATTTCACCTTTCTCCCTACACCTTCGACTATCTTCTTTGAGGTGCGCTTCAAACATTAACATTAAAATTGGATGAATAGGATGAGACTTGTGAAACTGGAACACGCTAGGATGTGAAATCGCTTTTTATCTTTGCACTATCAAGGAGTGCATCGTAAGAAATTAAAAGTGCCGTGAGTTTTCACTTGGCCCCACGCATACTTAATTGAGATGCAGATAGCAGAGAGATGCGTCTGTCTTGAAAGAAGTCCTTGAAGTTAAGTAGATGCAGATTGAAGATTGATTGAGGACCAGTGGAATGAGACGCTAAAGAGATATTTTGAATCATAGTCAATCACCAATAACGCTAAGCACGTAGGGGTTATCGCCTGCAGGAGATGCTGTGCTCGAGAGCACGTCTTCGGCATTGATATTTTTCATTAAGCTTGCATCTGGTGCTATAATTAAAATTGATTTCAGTTCTTTGAAGTGCTCTTCGCTGCGGAAGCTCTGTGCGTTTGTATGATGTTGGAAATGAGTTTCATTTCAGTACTTTCACTTAAGAGAGATTTTTTTTCCACAATGCTAAAGTGATTTCCAATGAAACGTGATTTTAGCGAAAGGAATAATTGAACCTAGGATGTTCTTCACTTTTAAAACGAGTAAGCACGGTCGTTGTTCTTAATTCTGTTTATCATAAAAATGATTTGTAGTGCAGAACTAAAGCATAGCCTTCTTTGGACAATAAGAGAACATCATATTGATCGAATCAAATATTCTTACAAGAAATGAAAACAAACGTAAATATGGAAATGAATTCGGCGAGGTTCATATAAAACTTTTTCGTTCTTTGAATGGGATCTTAAATTTTCACTGAAGTACTGGGTAGTGGTTGCCCCGGCGTAGCGGGTAAGTGCGTCGACTCAAAAAAAAAAACTGTCTACTCAAGAGAGAACAACAGCACGCATATTCCGAATGGTTGATGCAGAAGTTAGGCCCTGGTTTCTTGTGGACTTTTGATGCACTTGGGGAAAATGCTGAATGAATTGTTTCTTTTTTTTGTGAAAAAGTGTTAAACAGAACGAAAAAAAAGACAAAAGAGAAATTGAGTTTGTATGAAGGACAGCAAATTCTTAATTTGCTCGCCGAAGTAAGTTTGTCATATGCTTGGCGCTTAAAGAAGTCGCTCAACCATTCAGTGAACCAAAGACGGCTTAAAAATGACGGACAAATTGAATCAAAGGGAAGATCTGGCCGAGCATCGCGAAAAATAGCCCAAGAACCCTTTGTAAGGCTAATAAATAATAAAATTAAACAATTTAATAATACCAAGGTGCAGGTAGAAGCAGAAAGAAAAAATTATTTTTGAAATGGTTTTCAGATCGCTGCTAGGACCATGAACCACGGTGGTGGGCGTGGTATGGTGTGGGGCTGTATGGCGTCAGCAGAAGTCATACAGGCTGAAGGTAATAGAAGGAATTTTGAATCAGTTATATTATGTCAATATTCTTAAAAGAAATTTAATGTGAAGTGCAGAAATACCAGGTATTTCAAATGACTATTGGTTACAGCATAATAATGTTCGAAAATATACCGAACACAATGCTTGAATATGATTAGTATTATGTTACAAATCTCACCGCAGACTTCAGATATCAATACTATTGAACAAGTTTGGGATGCGTTGGAACAGAGCATACAATGCTCAGAAAAGATGAAAAAAACTTTATTGTGGGAGCACTTGTTACACTGAAAAATTGGTAGCTCCATGCCATGATAAAGAATAAACGATATCCAACCAAATGTTGGCACCGGAAGTAATAAAATATGACATTTCTTAAATTTTGTTTTCCATTTCTTTTCTAGCTACACACAACACTTTTGTGGATGAGCTAACATATTGGATCCATAACTTAATTTGTTATTTAATGCTTCCAGTTCCTCATCTTCAAACGTCTGTGGCTACCCAGGACGTTTATCATCTTCCAAGCCAAAATCACTACTTTTAAATCGTGCAAACCGCTTTTGGCACATTCGCTCCGTTAGCGCATATTCACCATAAACTTCCACCAAAAGACGATGACTTTCGGGGGCACTTTTCTTCATATAAAAGTGATGAAGAAGAACTCCCCGCAAAAACACTTTTTCAGGCACAAATTTCGACATATTTGAGTGAAAAAAAAATTATTGTTGTTTACGCTTCGAATGAATGAAATATACTGAAATGACATACAAGGGCAAGAGCTTTCCAAACATACCGAAAAATTTTCCCGCAAAATTCCATCACTGTACGCAGACTTCTGTGGAGCGTCGTTATATAATTGCAAAAAATATTCAATTATTGGAATAAATAAAAAAAAAATAAAAAAGAAACTATGCAACATGAAACATTAGTAGGGCCCGAACCAACCTTGGGACTACCCGCTTCCTTGGTGAGGGCGTCCGTCGACGGTTGGGTGTCGCAACAGCACAACCAGAAATGGCATGACTCTCATGGATGAAGGCTGACCAAGTATATGCTCCCAAACGTCAGCAAGAAATTCGTGGCTTTTCTCTTATCTCTATACAGAAAGGAGAGAGTTTACCTTCGCTAAGCACATACGCCTTCTTGGGCTTAGTGATGGCACCCTTTGCGACGCCTATTAAGAAGGTAAAGACACTTCAGAACAAGCTCTGTCAATGTCCCGCCTTTGCACGGATCAGGTGGTGGCTGTTTGGCGCTGATGTTGTGAACACTAAAAATCTAAGCTCTTTATCAAAGAAGCACTAACTGGTATTCCACCGGAAGGCCAAGAAATTACATTAAATGTACGCATTACATTAATGTACGGTTGGCACGTCATCAACAATAACAACTTCCTTATCTCCTATAAATGTGGCAACACAATGGTTCTGCATAGGACTAAGTGTATATCCAATGAAAGTTATTTCCTGGTAGTACAATGGAGCAGTTTTTGAGTCTGAGTGCTCCAGTGCGGAGTGTTTCAACCTCCAGAAAAATGAAACATGTTTTCGGGGGACACTGTAAGTACTCTCTTTTGTTCCAAATCTTTACTCAATCGTAACTACTTGCCTCATAAATACTTTGATCTTCTTACGTCCAGAGTCCTACAGATAGTTCATCAAATTTCGAAAGTCCATGTTATCTTCGTTGAAGATGTTTCTAATTCCGGTCCTTAATACGTTGTTCTCAGAGTTGACATTATTAAAAATCGAGTTTTTGTTAATGTTTGTTTATCTATTTGAAGTGAGTCATCTTTAACAATTTTATTTGCATTCTTTACTAAATATATTCTTTAATTTATATAGAAATGTGGTACGTTTTACATACTTTTTTTTTTTTTTCTTTTACTGGCGTTACAGTCCTGGGTGGACCTGAGCCTCAACCAATATGCCTCTCCAGCCAGCACGATCTTTTGCTACCTGCATCAAAGTTCGCACTCTAAGTTGGTTGAAGTCCTTCTCCACTTGTGTGCGCCATCTCTTTTAAGAGTTGAAAGGAATGAAAACCACAGATCTCTAGTATTTAACAACTCAAGGTAAGCAATTGTTTTTTTTTATAGTGCATCAATAAGATATTTATGTACTAATGTGATGATCATTTTTTTTGGTATCCGTGCTGTAGTCTTAAAACTACTACGATTCTATTAAAATAAACGTAAAATGCATTTTCATTAAACTAAACTGAACTATATCGAAGTTGGGAAAAGGTAAAGTAAAACCTTGAATTGAGTTCCTCACACATGAACCAACCTCGACTGGACTCTTCCTAATTTCATATCCTACACTGCACAACCTCTTTTTATTTGTCTACTCAAGAAGTAGCAATTGTCTCTAAACACCTTCCCAAACTTCGCCATTCGAAGTTCGCAGCAGCTTGCAGGTGCGCCTCTACCCTTGAAGCAGCAACAGCCTGCACAATAGGAATTGTTCCTGAAGACCCTGGTCCCTTATAGCCTATAGCACATCCGTATTGTTGTTCATGTTCTCCCTTATCACAGCTAAAAAAAGAGCAACGTCTAGCGAATTCCGCGAACGGCATCATTACACATCATCTATCAATTTCCATTAAAAAAAACTTGTCAACTAAACTTTGTTTGCGTAATGATGATGTGTGATTTTAGCTTATTACAAGAATTGCGAGAAAACGTGTTTCATTATACTTGACATAAATGAATTTCCTCCTGAATAATGGAAACTAAGACTGGCCTGTCAAACTTACATCGAATTGAAGTCATCAATTTTGCAAAAGAAAATGCCTCGGGAAAACCACTCAGTGCCAGTATGCTCCAGGAAGTTTCAATTGAAAGAACAAGACATTAAAACATGATTTCCTTATTGGTGTAATGACCCTTCACGTGGCTTCGTGTAATCACCTGGCTATGTCTTTGACCTCACTCGATAAAACCGAAGGAGTGACACACATTTACGAGCCTTAAATGAAACTCGAACGGAATCTACGAGTGTGTTCCTCCTCCTCATCCTCTTCCCCGAACCCAAGTCACATCATGTGTATTTTATAATCCAATCCAAGGCACAATTCAACGACAATAATATGAATTCTGTCCATTGTTCTGTCGGGAATGGTGAAACACACACTCGTGTGGGAATTATTTGATTTGAACACGTTATTCCTTTTAGGGACAAATATAACTCAAATTAATAGGCGAACATTTCATCTAACCATGCCGACATGCAATCTCAGACCACACACACACACTCGCACGCATTTTGTTGTGTTACCTTGAAAATTTAATCAACCATTAATTTGATAATACAACGGGAACATGAATTGAATCGTAAACTAAGTCCTCCAGAACAGCATATGCATGACCCAAGAGAGATATCGCTTGCTGAGGAACATTGCCGTCGCCATACCAGCATTCGTCTAACCTGGACTTTAGATCAGACCATAATACCTTAATGGTTGTTTGGAATGATTTAATGCGTTTTAACCTGTGAGCCGGATACAAGACATACAGGGGGCCTGGGACAATTATCCCTACCTACGGCGCTCAGTGACCTAGTCTCATGTGCAGTGCGGGCGCCTTCGAATGGACCGAATTATAAATCCGAAATCATTTCACTTCATTAGTCCTAACATGGGACCAACAATAATTACAGCTCTCCGAACATGTAAGGGAACAAATTAAGGGAACGCACGTTCAAAGAAGCACACGACTGTATGGACTCATTGAAGATGATGTAGGAGCCCGAAGGCAGCATGTTAATACCATTGTCCGGCTTGCTGCTAGGTCTTTTGTGCAGGATTTCCATTGACTTAGTACATATTTCGAATGTACAAGAAATCCGGTAATTTGTGAAAATTCCATTGAGCTCGGTGTTCACTTTACAGTAATAGGATGGAAAGATATTTGCTTGGTACGGCGTGGCGGTGTAGTGTGTGTCGACGCTTAGGGTTTACGTTGAGAGTTTGTTCCTCGGATTTGAAAACAAAATTCCAATTGCTGAACATCTTTAAGACTTTTTTTTCACAAATTTACACTTATTCCGGTTCAGGGTGAAGTGCTTAAGAAGTCACGAAAAGACGCTAATTTACTAATGTGAAAAGTGTTCCTTATTCGACACATGTATTCTTTGAATATTAAGGTTTCCACTTAACGATACGAAAAGTGAAAAAAGGAGTTCATTATAATTTTGTAAGTCGAGTTTTCATTCAATTTGGCATCACTAGAGTATTTTTAAAGATTTTATTTGGTCTGTGAGGAAAATATAAAAATGAGAAACAACTTAAACAAGTATTGGTTGACAAGAAAGATTAATTTTCTTTAACCAGCTCATTTTCCAGGATAGTTTTCGGAAGTTCTTCCGTTTTTTTTCTGGTGATATGATATGATCTGACACTTCTACACTGTTTTAAGGATGCGTGTATTTTCAATGATGTCGAAGTACGAACAAACCACTGTAAAGTGAGGAATGTTCTCAACACATGACTGAAGTAATACCAATTCAAATATGACATGTCTTTTGCTTGCGTCCTCCAAAAATTTGAGTTTAAATGGGTCTTACTTCAAAATATTGAGCGCCTCTCTTTATGTTGATTTTTTGAAATCTGAAATAATAGACTTATATTCGTGAAAAAACTTATAAGCCGCTTCAGAAGATTTCAATTCCGTGGAAAATGGAAATTCATACAATTGTCTTTCAACTTCGCTTTGCTTAAGCAGTTAATAACTTAAGGGTGATTTTTTAAAAAATAAAGGAAAGTTTAAAAAAAAAACATTAAATTCAGAAAAATGCATGACATCTTTATTTGAATCGATAGTACGGTCCATATAATTTAATGTTTGAGAATTATTTCATGCAAATGTTGACCTTGACTGCGCCTCTAATGGTCCATCCGCTATGTCCAATTTAGGCATACTCTTTCCAGCATTTCGGCTGGTATCTCACGAATGTTGTCTTCCAATTGAAGCTGGCTTGTCTGTACAGACATGAGCTTTAATATAGCCCCACAAGAAATAGTCTAAAGGCGTTAAATCGCACGATCTAGGCGGCCAATTGACCGGTCCCGAACGGGAAATAAAACATTCATCGAACTCGCCTCTCAATAAGTCCATTGTTGCGTGTGCTGTGTGGCATGTGGCAACGCCTTGTTCAAACCACATGCCATGCAAGTCAAGCTCTTGCATTTTGGGCAAAAAAAGTTGAATATCATCTCACGGTAGTGCTCACCATTCACAGTTACATTACGATTCGCATCATCTATGAAGAAGTACGGTCCAATTATGCTACCAGCCCGCAAACCACACCAAACTGTGACTTTTCTGGATGTATTGGTAGCTCTTGCAATGCTTCTTGCTGATATTTACTCCAAAAGTGACAATTCTGCTAATTTACGTACCCATTGAGACAAAAATGAATTGGAAGAAGCACGCGATGAACTTTCTTAACAGAGCACGCATTTTGATAATACAATTGATTTTTGATAATTTGCAAGCGTTGTTCGTTTGTAAGACAATTCATGGTGAAATTATAGACCAAACTGAAGATGTTTGACAGTGAAACAAAACACGAAACGTACGTCAGCTGTTTAAAGTGTGTTGCCAAAAAGATAATAGCTAAAAAATCATCCCTTATATGTGGGCGAAAGGGTACTACTAAGCGCAAGTATTTCTTAATTATTTCCACATTTTCTTTTTTTTTTAAGTGGCAAAATTTACAGATCCTGACCTACCTAGAGGATTAAGACATTTTCACCAGTTTGCAACGCTGCCTATTTTTAAACGTAAATAACTTTTGATAAAATGGATTATGAAACATTTCACAAGACTTATAACACTTCCTAATGCTCTCGACATTACAAGTTTTATGAAATTTCGAAGGCACCACCATCGATAATTTGCTAAAAAGTTTTTTGAACTCTAAATTTTAACAGAAGTATGAAAAAGTCAAACAAAGCTGCTGGAGAAGATGAACTGTCCCCACAACTAATGGAAGCAGCTTGAGATGACCTGCTTGGGCGCATGCACCAGCTCATTCGTAAAGTATGGTAGGAGGAAAGCACGCCTTATGAGTGGAATCTAAGTATCGTCCACAAAAACGGAGACCCTTTCGATTGCGCCAACATCGCGTCTCTGCCGTATTGTGTGAACATCTGAAGTCATTCCTCAACATGCTAATAGGTCTTTATCAGTTCAGTTTCAGGCCAGGAAAGTTCACAATAGATCAGAGTTTTAATTTACGGAAGATCATGGAAAAGACCCAAGAAGTTCAGATCAACACGCACCACCTATTAGTCGATTTTAAGGCCGCATATAACAGTGTGAATAGAGACGAGCTATGTAGTGCCAGTCTAGTTTTGGCATTCCTACCAAACTCGTGAGATTGTGTAGGATGACGATGGAAACGTTGCTCCGCCAAGGTCGATAACGAACTCACCGATACCTTCAAAGAAGGTTTTAGACAACGCGACACGCTGCCGCGCTGTTACTTCTTTCATATCATTAATGGGGAAAATCGTGCGTAACTCACAAGTCAACACTAGAGGCACGATCTTCCAAAAGTCTGTTCATCTGCTAGCTTACACGGATGACAGTGACATGATTGGACGAACACAGCGAGCCGTCAATGAGGCGTTTGCTGGCATTGAAGCAGAAGCGACAAAAATGGGTTTGGCGATAAATGAGGGCACTTCTAGAACCGGATGAGGAAGCCCTTAGTCATTTCTAGCGAAAAGTTTTGCGTGCGATTTTTGATCATGTTTGCGAACTTTAAAGACTATATGGCGCTATGTGCGTCTTTGGATACAGCACTTAAGATGGCTAGGTCATGTAGAGCGTATGGACACCACTGCTCCGGCCCGAAGTCTTTGAATCCAAGCCATTGGGACAACGCAACTGAGGACGACCTAGGTTGAAACGGCGCACTCAATTAAAGAAGAAATAAACCAATTTGGAGTACGCAATTGGAGGCAGCTGGCGAGAGATCGTGCTTGATGGAGAGACATGTTGGTTGAAGCCAAGGCCCACCCCACGGCAGAAGAAGACGAATGTTGTAAAGAACCGATTTGGTGGCGCTATAAGCAATGTTCCCTGAATTTGTGAATTTTTAACTAAAAAAACCAAATTTAAATTTCATTTGCTTACATCAAATATTTGAAAAGAACGAAACCTTTTATGGGTGAATAGAACTGGCACTTTTCCAGCCTAAGATAGTGCTTTACAGAACATCAAGCTTTATTCAGAGACCCCTTTAAAGTCAATATGCAACAACACCATACATCAACCGGATGTCAGTTGACAAAGTTGCCAATGTGAACTTCTTACCCCTTTTGCAGAACTCGAATTCAACTCACGCATTCCGTAACACATTCCAGCATGAAATTATTGAAGGCACTTCTCTAGCACATCATGGCACCCTCTTAATGCCATTTCATCATTGTCCCACACTTCAGTGAGTCTCTCAGCCGTCATTACTCTCCTATTCGCCTCTCGGCAAAGTGGCCATTTCCACTTGTTTCCACCGCCGCCGGGCGGGTCGTTGGGCCGATATACCGAATTCCAGTGAGGCCTAAATTCGGATGTGACAAATACGCTCCCGCTTCCACAGCGTAACCCTAAACACGTTACGAACATCGCTCGTGTGGCGATGAATAATGAAAACCTGAGCGATGCCCTTCGCATCATCTCTCTTAACATCATTACAAGGAAATTGATTGGATTCTAGGGCAGGTCATGAATATTTATCAACACACACTTTTCCTACGAGGAACAATGGACTTATCCCTCTTATTCCTTTTGGGGCGGCTCTCGGTGAACTTAGGCGGGCCGACAAAAAAAATCCATTCATGTCTCAGGACTATCCCAAGGTTCCTTCAAAATATTTCATCTAACATGCTGCCAACATAGCGGCTGGATATTGCGTTTTAATGGAGTCATTAGATAGACTTTTACCCCAAGAATCCATCTTAGAATTCAAGAAATGTCCCGACTATCGCACTGCCACTACGACCTTCGTCCATAGCATAGTCCTGCTGAGATTCGGGCGCAAAAACCCCAACTACTGTGTACTACGTAGTGTGTGTGCCCGCAGAGACGTCGTCGTCGCCTTCATCGGTCTGGAAGTGGCCCCATTTGAATATATCCCGTGTCATCGTGAGGAGATGATGCAAATAAATTGGCTTGTGAATAATGTTCATCATCAGGGCACAGAGAGGGGAGACGCTCGTGCATAAACTTCTTCGCGAGGAGGGTGTTTTTGGGGGACATGCTTTCGAGCAAAGTAATTCACTCTTGTTGACATTGGCACTGGGTACATAATTTTTGGCTGTTCTTTCGCTTTTTCGTTCACCTTCTGCGTCTCAGGCGGTGCTTTAAAAATGTATTGTTTTCGAATGTACACATCCATACGGCTAACAGGTGAACGCATGCATGAAAATAATTGATTTTTTGTTTACTCTTGCTCCAGTTCGCGGGGGAAGTTGAAAGATGGCTGACAATGTACGGTGCACGTTGTTGTGCACGTTGATTTGAGATATCCTGCGTAGCTTTGATTGAGATTCGGGTATGAAACGAAGCCCTCGAGAATATTAAGCGTGAAAGTGAAGAAAAAAAAAATGGCCCAGGGGGTGTATTTGCGATGTATTTTATTTTAATTCAATCAATAACTCCTGCGACTTGTTGGAGGCTCTGTTGTTTGGACGTTTGCAAATGGCAGGGGTTTTCAGCGTGTGGTGAGATGAAGTTTCTAATTTGTAAAAATGCAATGGAGGTTTCACAGGGGTCAAAGATCCACAGTTCCTTGCAGTTAAATGCCGACTCCGAATGGACAGAATTTGTGGAGCTTTACTTATGTTTCTTGTGGTTTGTCTGCAATTCTAGAAAACTGGAGGCGTGAGAGATGTGAGTTCAAGATTTCTATCTCAACGTCCGCCAGGAGCACTGACGCATATGTTCGTAAGTTGCTGTTCCAATTAAGAAAAGCAATTAATTTTTCGTACATAGTGGCTAATCAGAATAAGACCTGGGAAGCTGCTTTGTAAGGATGTTATGATTGTTATGATTTGAAATGGATTCGTTTTTCAGAAGGAAGTGCCGAATGTCTAGGCGTCCCAAAATGCCACGGTCATGAGTCAAGTAACTGTGGCAGATTGGTTACTTTCTAAATTATAAGATAACCAAGCAGAATTATAACGCCTAGTAATCTTTTGTGCAGAAGCACAATGATCCATGATCCTGTAAAGAGATCGGGTTTTTGTGTGTTTGAGATTTACTTTACACAGTGACACAAATATATGTCCTTCTTTGAGACATTTTCTTTGGGCTCAAGACACAAATTGTCTCTTCTGAGTGTCTCCTCATTTTATAAAGTCAGTTTGTACAACTATGCATAGGTTTGTGAGAAGTGTTCACTGACCTTAGATTATTTCGATAGACTAGGCTACATGTTGGCGCAGGATTCAAGCTGGAAACTTTTAAGTGGAATGATTGTTACTGTCGGACTAAGGTTTCAATTAAGAAGAGAAAACGTTTATACTTCTGGTAAGGATGCCTGTTTGTCGTAACTGTCACTCTCGCCATATCCCCTGAGCTTGTTGAATGATTACTTATTTTCTAAAATTTTGAAAATAGTCGTCGGATAGTGTTATTGCGAATAGTGTACGGTTTGAGTAGAGTTCATATCAGGGTTTGATTGTAGGGAAATATGGTGAAATGAGTTTAAATATTCTGAAGTCAATTAAGTTTGGTGTTGTATATGCTAGTGGGTAGGATGACCGAGTTAAGGTATTTTATAATAATTGTGTAAAGAACAAGTTCTTTGTCGTTTCTAATTTTCACTGATAGCTTGCAGTGAAAGTCAATTATTCCATAGTGTATTTCGACAGGAATTGTTTGACGACAGGGACCTACAGTCTTGTGACGAGTCCAAACGGCGATTTGAGATGCTTTTCAAAGACAATTGGTATTCTTTGAGTGTTGTCAGAAACTCAAAAGATGTGGTGCCGTGAAAAATTGTAAGATATTTCGTCCGCGAATCTAAACTGGGACCTTGGTGTGTGAGTCGCGCATGTTGGTTGCTATGAGAGCTTTCAGGAAAAATTCTTTGGCTCATTCTGCTCGTATGGTAAAACAGTCTATGTATGGGTCTAGTGCCTAGACTCATTTGCTCATCTCGCATTTTTTAGGCACCACCCTTTATTTCCTTTGAAAATTTCTTCAAATTTGTGGTTAGGAGTCGGCAGTAAAGGACAGGTCCTCCGTCTACTCGCTTAACACGAGTAGTTGCTGTGGATGCTAAGTCCTACTACCATCCTGGGTGTAGCGCCATTCATGAACTATGAACTTATATTTTCTGCATTTTTTACGACAATCTTGAAAACAGTTATCATCCTTTTGAGCTTTTCGCAAAGAAATCAGATTTAATCGTCCATGGAAAACGTCATGATTGCAAAGGAAAAAGTGTTACATAGGAATTATATGACGAATTCTGTTGCACCCCTTTTTAGCAATGTTTTAATTGACCGAACGACATGTGTCCAATATAAGTAGTTGTCAGGCCGCAAAACTATTTTCTCGCTTCTTCGCTCGATTTATGGTGAGTGAACAAATGCATCAGAAGAGCTGTCCTGTGATGTTTTGTCATTCAATTTCATTCAACGCCAATTGATTGAAGTAAGAAGAATAGAGTGAAATTTAATGCTTCCAAGACCCAGTGCTACCTATCGTCACTCAAGCGATCAAGCGATAGGGTTGTTGAAACCTAACGACTTTCTATCCTCGGCATGTGTATTAGCTCAACACTTAGTTGGAACGATCCCATATTCGAGATCGCCAACAATGCTGCGAAAAGTCTCGGCTTCTTAAAGCAATGCAAGAAATATCTCACCCCTTTTGATCTGGCAACAATACATAAGGCGTAAATCCGTCCAAAATTTAAGTCTAACGCTTCTATGAAACTCCTAAGACCTCCCTAAACCTACTAGATAGAATTCAGCAGCGAGCAGGAAAACTTATTGGTAGTCATATTGCTGCGAAGTCAATCGACTCGTTTAAACATCGTCTTTATCACTACTATATCGATTTTTTTACAAAAAAATATTTAAAAAGTAAACTAAACGGTGAGTTTTTAGCTATTATCTTTTTTGAAACACTGGTTTAAACAACTGACGCAGGTTTCGTGCTTTGTTAAGAAAGTTCATCGCGCGCTTCTTCCATTTTATGGTCAGTTCATTTTTGGCTCTATGAGTACGTAAATAAGAAGAATTGTCGATTTTGAATTCAATATCAGCCAGAAGCATTACAAGGGCTACCAATGCATCCAGGAAAAGTCACAGTTTGGTGCGGTTTATGGGCTGGTGGCATCATTGGACCGTACTTCTTCAAGATGATGCGAATCGTAACGTAACTGTGAATGGTGAGCGCTACCGTGAGATGATATCCAACTTTTTTTTTTGCCCAAAATGCAAGAGCTTGACTTGAACGACATGTGGTTTCAACAAGACGGTGCCACATGCCACACAGCACGCGCAACAATGAACTTATTAAGAGGCGAGTTCGATGAACATTTTATTTCATGTTCGGAACCGGTCAATTGGTCGCCTAGATCGTGCGATTTAACGCCTTCAGATTATTTCTTGAGGGGCTGTGTTAAAGTTCATGTCCATACAGATAAGCCCGCTACAATTGACGCATTGGAAGACAACATTGAAGCATCTATTCGTGAGATACCGACCGAAATGTTGGAAAGAGTATGCCAAAATTGGACCAAGCGGATGGACAGTTTGAGGTGCAGTCAAGGTCAACATTTGCATGAAATAATCTTCAAACATTAAATTCTATAGACCGTACTATCGATTCAAATAAAGATTTCATGCATTTTTGTGAATTTAATGTTTTTTTTTTTAAACTTTCCTATAGCTTTTAAAAAATCACCCTTTTTAAAGTTCCCTTTAGTAGTTTTAAAAATGTACCTGCTTTACACACCTCACTAAAAATGCTCACCTGTTCATCCAAAAGCCCACCTCCGAACGTAGAGTTAGGTTTAGGAACTCCTTCTTCAGCTGTGCCATACGAATATGGAATGCTCTTCCCACCCCAACTTTTTCCCCTCATTACAATCTACAGGTATTTCAAACAAATGTGCACTGAAACCTTCTTTCCCTCTCTTCCTCTATAATTTCAGCTCGTGCTGTGACTTAATTCCGGTCACTTAAGGGTTCCAAACAATCCCTTTAGCGCGTGCCAGTTCTACAAAAAAACGCATACATTGATTTCAGTGTATGGCTTAATATGGACCCATCACAGTTTACCTAAACTTCGGGATGAACCATTTCCAAACTCTTTTTGTTGACAAAGTATTTTTGAAATTGTAAATGTTCAAATGTTTGAAGTACCAAAGACCGAAAGAAAGTTGAATTTGATGATGTTTTAGTGATAGATTTGGGGAATGGGATTGGTTTCCTGGAGATGTGAAGTAATTATGCAAAAAGATCCCATTGTAAGGGAAGACGCATTTTATGAGCGTCATCTTCCAGCGAAACCACTCCCGAAAAATTAAATTTACACAAAACTTAAATCAACGCATTGAACATTTCTTCCACGCGCCGACAGTGGATTCCCGAGGCTCAAATAAATATCTATTAAAACGTGCCAGTCAATTTCCGAAGGAGATACTCAACAGCTTAAGTGCGTGGTTAATCCACGCTCTCAGCAGCGACTATCTAACCGAAACTGAAAACCCATTATTCGGTCTCTCTCGGGTATAGTGGAGCACATAAAACGCCAAACAACTCCACTCCAACGTTGCGACAGTGCCTGCGGACCATTCTCCGGGCGTGACGCCTTCATCAAAAATGACTTAATGGATGAATGGGAAAGATCACTATTCAGCTTCCAAGATTAAAGCAAAGAGAGAATATTATGAAATTTTCTGAAAATGTATTCACTTATCATCCGTCGCATCATGATGTGTTTTCCCAAAGTCTGCTGCATCTCGTTGACGTCGCTCTTAGTAGCCAGCGTGCAGTTTCGGTGTGCTGCATGGACGTCTGTTTGCATTTCGTTTGCGAAAAGGAGGAACGGGTGTTTGAGATGAAAGTCTAAAAAAGGATCAAACCTGTGCTAAAATTATCCGAAGATGTTTGCTCAACGTTTCAAAATGAAGATATGATGTATCCTTGACATAATCTCTCTCATCGCACATGGATCTTTGTGCATACCCCACTCCTTCTCAATTGCTCTCCAAGGATTATAGTTATGCGAGGATGGTGGGGGACTGCGCAGAGTGATATTTTATAAATTAAAACTGCAAAGGCAGGCACACGTCATGTTGTTGGGTGGGTGGGGGTGTGTGCTCCCCATACCCATGGTAACGTATTCCTCTTTGAATCCTCGTGTGTGTCAGTGTTTGCAAACTAATTTCATTTAATAAATACATTGCTTTATAGATTTAATTAAAAAATAATTACTGAAGAGGTTTCCCGCAGACAACACATAACCGACAAACAACACCAGTGACTCGCATCGATGGAGCTACACAAAGACATTTGCGACAGGTGGAGTATACTCATCCGCAGTCGGTACAACAAACTCCTTTTGCCTGTATTCCATTTTAATTGCTTCATGGGTCCTTAATGCCAACGCACCTCTTTGAGCGCTCTGCGTAAAGGGAAAAGATCATCATTTCATTTCTGAGGAAAGTTATTTTTAATGGAATCGCAAGTGGTATGGGGGATGAACGGTGGATCTGGATTGGCTTGTGTCTTTGAGGAAATGTCGCCGCTTCTTGGCTGCGTGTTGCGGTGGAAATTTTAAGTGGCCTTCTTCGTGTGCGGGTAATTTTCGCAAGCCAACAGCTTTATGCTGCTCATAAAATTGTAAAAAGAATGCGAACGAATGGTTATTGGATAAGCGGTGCATAGAATTTAAACAACATTTTCTATGTGAAAGAATAAATTCGCTCTGGCACGGGCACATTGTGAAAGTCTTTCGGGGAGGGATCTAATTAAATTGTTCATTCTATTGTGATTGTATTCGGTAATTAGTTGTCAGTGTTTAGTGTATTTGTCCTATTAACAAGATTTCAGAGCTAAGCAGAAAAGTAAACAAGATGGGGAAATACGAAAGAAAGCTGATAGAACCAATTAACGACTTTGCTGGGACTAAGCATCAACGATGTTTGGAATGTAAAACATTTCTATATCAGTTGAAGAGTAGATAATGTCGCTGAAATATTGCACGAGAAGCGTTGGAATAGGAGCGATGATTTTTCGATACATTGCATCATTGCACAGTCATAGGTAAACATTTTGTAACCAACGTTTTTCGTTGTTGGGAGCCGTTGATTGCCCGAATCGACTCAGAAAATTGGTGAGAGAATAACGCCTCGTGGTGTTCCTTTGCAAACTGCTCATCGGCACGTAGTTAACCCCGTCGAATTAGTGGCCAGTAGTTAATGAAGAAAGGCCACAAGATAGTCTCCGATCCCAAGTCTTATAAGAAGGTATTTTCAGATGCAATAAACATGGCCAAAGGGTATTCTTTTCAGTGTAAAATACCTACAACTTTTCAAAACATCAAATATAACCGCATAATTCATTCAAAAAAATTGTATTCATACGAGATGAAGAACTCCTTTAAAAAATAACCTTTACTTATTTTGGGCTTAGCAGTAACAAAAAAAACCCATGCGTCTGAAAGCCTCATCAGGGTTGCAAAAAGTAAGGCAGACTTCAAGTCAACTATTTAATTTTATTTAAACTTATTCTTTAGTTGTTAGAAACAATTGCATGCAAAATTGACTTACGATTGCGTTGTTGTTTTTCGAGCCGTTATTCTTACCTGAAAAAGAAAAGAAAAAAAAGGGTAATTAAGTCTACATGGATATTCTGTAATTTTATGTACTATGTGTTTTTATGCAACGAAGGGCACACATTGCTTAAGAAAAATAAATTTATCAGCAAACATAATTTCTTACCATTTAACCAATCTGAAGAAAGATTAAATTAAGCTCGAACATTTTTTTATTGATCATTCGAATCAATATTTGATGGGAAGAGGTAAAGAAGTTTCAATTTTACTATAAATTTCAGAAAATTGTTTTCTTTAACTTACCACACCTTGGACTTCAACAACTCAGACCTGAAGTAGATACCATAAGTTATAAAGCTTATTCTAGACAGATTTACATATAGTGATGGATATGAAGCTGACAACAGATAGGATTTGGGTCAGAAACTTAAGCTTCTTGTGAAGATATTTAGTGATTGCAAAATCTTTGTCACTTATGTATTAAAACACTTAATAGAGCAGTTGAATTGCACGGGCTGCATTATTGGGTCTGGATATTTGTTCTTCTTTTTACAATCAAGTACTCCAGCATTATCTTCAAATATGGACAGTCAGCGTCAAAAGTGAGCAGTCACAGATATTAGGAGAAAGTTCATCCTCAAAAACAAAAAATATACCAGCAGGAGCTACAGTGAACATGGGCACATCAAAATAAAGGTTTTAACTAATACTTCAATAAATAATTTATTTCATTTTAAAAAAACACGGTAAACATTAACTAATTAAATAAGCTTATAAGAAAAATTGGCAAAAATCAAGCGTCAAACGTGAGTGTACATTTTGGTACTTCCATGATTGTCGTCAATGTTTGTAAAATATAAGGGATCGTTTCCGATTTACAATATTACGGCATAAGTATGGCATGATGCGAACTGATTATTTATGAAAGTCTTAAGAAGAAAGCATTTCTTTGATATTCAGTGTCTTTGAAGTAACTTCTTTTTCAAAATGCGAAGCGAAACATCACTTGAAGTGCGAAAGATTGCGATAGAAATGCGCGAAAATGAAAAAAAAAATACATGAAATCGATAGAGAAATAAAAAGACTTCATAATACAGTGCAAACATTTTAGATCGGTATGACACTTTACACACAGTAGAAAATGCAAAGAGATCAGGACGACCAAAACGAATGAATGAAGTGAAAAGAAATCCGATGTCTAGTGATGTGCAAATTGCAGATACAATTTCTAGGAATAATCAATGTATAAGCGCGAGTAGAGTTCATCAAAGTGGCCTATATAAAAATGTGCCCAAAAAGAAACCTTCAATATCTAAAATTAATTTAAACGAAAAAGGATGAACTATGTAAAAAAAAAAACATTAACATTTTGGAATTTCAAATTTTCAGAACATTTTGCCACAACGTATTGCGAAGTATGAGTTAAAACCTTTAATTTTATGTGCCCATGTTCACTGTAGCTTCTTCTGGTATATTTTATTTTTGAGGATAAATTTTCTCCTGATGGCTGTACACTCACTGGCGCTGAGTGTACTTTCAGTTCTGCTCAGTTACTACTCAAAGACACTTTAAAAAGTGGCTTTAAAAATGGATGACTGCCTTTCAGACGTGTTGAGTAATTGCGTCGGGTCATGCGACGAAGGTTTTTGGACTGAACATCTCCCTTTTTCACGAACCACTCCTTTCGAGTTGCTGGTTACATTCAAAGAAACCACTTGTCGGCCTTTCGGAGTCGGCTTTAAATTTCTGGGTCCCCTAAACTTGCGAGAGAACAATAATATGCACAACACGGGTACTTACTGACGAAGCTAGGCCTTGGTCCCTTTGTGAACTATATGGCCACCCACAAAAAAAAATAACTAAGCTAAGACCATTCATAAATTATGTAATTGGGGGATAATAGAGTCGAATACTAGAATTAATTCAAGGATTGTGAAAAATTTTAAAGCAGACTTGTTAGTCATGAGATAAACAATAACTGGTGACCGCAGAGATGTGCATAGATGGAACAAAAGGGATGTTCCCAACGAGTTTTTGTACAACAAGGAAAACCTGATACGACCGTTGCACGGGCGTTGACTTCTAACAACAGCCTGATCTTCGGGGCTTATTACCCCCAATATTTAGTATTTTGAGAAGGTACGGCTTTATTTCAAGCGAGTCATCCCTATATGTAGATATGTCAAGTCTCGTTCAGGGCGGGGAGGGACCGCACCCGCACAGGGTCAGTAAGTTAGATGTAAGAAATTTAATTACTTAGCTAGTTTTAAGATAATTTGTCTAGAATAACATTGAATTTAATAAAATCAAATTTTAATACAAAAACGGATGCATATATAAATAAAACTTCGTGTAAGCATTGAGAAAACCAAATGAGACATGAAAAACTCTCTACATCTACTTGCAGTGAAGTATTCATGGCCTAGAATGAGTTTCAAGGCACTTCCCAGACACCCCAAATTGGAAGCCAACCCGATGCGTGGAAAAAGAAGTACAAATATTCTCCGTAACTCTGTAAACTATCAGATCTGCAAGCAATCGAATCGGTAGATCATGTGAAAATTCAGTTTGTCTCAGAGGTAATAAGAAAAATAGCCTTGATTGCAGGGGATATAAATTCATACAAAAAACATAAACAAAAGCATATTTAAATACAGAACACACATCCAAACTAAACCAACCCGAATTATGTTTTGCTTAGATTTAAAATTGATGTAGTTATGCTTCCAAAATGTGTAGAAACTAATTTTTTTAATAAAAGGCTCAACTATCATTTATGCAGAAAAATATAAATTAATAGGAATGTGTGTAAATTATTATAAACAAAATTATTGTTGTTTACGCTTCAAATGAATGATTTATACTAAAATGACGCACAATGACAGTAGCTTTCCAATGCATATTTCCATAAAATAATAACAATGGAATAATGCAAGTGACGCCATCTCTTAGCAAAGCGCACGAATTAAGTTATAGACCCAACAATTAAGTGCGCTCAGTGGTATATTCGTGTTCATTTGGCGGTCAACAAGATCAAGACGAATGTTGCCAACACCGAAATCCCTTGAACCAATCACGGCTTAATGCGGATTAATTTATAGCTGCATGAAAGAGGTAAATTGACACTTCACACAAGTGGCGTTTAATTGGAATTGAAGTAGACTATTGCACACAACCAAACGCAAACTCAAAATCACATATGCGTAGGGCTAGCACTTACCGAATTCAGAGCACCTAATTTACAAAACATTTCATTTTTGGAAGCAAATCAACTCAAAGCAACTTTATGACACACATGGCTTCTGTCAATAGGTACGCAGATGAATTAAGACTAGTAGGACCGGTTCTTAATCAATTCATTGCATTTAATCGCAACAGAAGTAAATTCCTTTTTCAATTTCATTCAGCTTGCTTACGCGAAAATCATGTGGATTATGTACACAAAAGCAAATTATGGCAGAAAAACTTTTTGAATAAATAACGACATTTCAAGTACCACCTCTCACGACACACATTTCTGTACTTCCTATAAGTTTTACAGTCCTGAGGAGTGATGGTTTTTCTCCCTATTCGCGCAAAAAAAAATCTACAATTTCAATTTTGATTACCGCTATTCATTTGATGTCCACTGGCATTGTAGATGCCTTCAATAGACCAAACATCATTTCGCTGTTTCTCAGTTCATCATACATACACACAACTTTTCACGAAGAGCAAGACAAATGAATGAAAGGACTTCGCAGAGCATAACAAATGACAACGAAAAGAACCTAATGATTATCCACTACTCTGAAAAAAATGTCCACTTCAGTTGTTATTCCTTTGCGAGCGCGTTGTTCAGCTCCACGGCAATATCCATCGTCCCTCTGATTTTACATTCACATTATCCCAGCCCCGTAAACGCCCCCTAGCGTGCTTACAGAAAAAAAATTTGTATTTCCTTCACGATTTCAATTCACAACTAATGCTAGATATCGACGAAGGTCATCGATAAAATTGAAAAGAGCCGACGAAAAAAAAACACACACACACACAACGCAAATGTAGAAAAGATACGAAATTGAAAAAAGGAATGAGGCGAAGTGAAGGAAAAAAAAATACAAAAATCCCAATCCACACCTTCTATTGCGACCTCAAACAGAGACCGGCAGAAACCGAAAGAAACCAATAGAAACCCAAGCAAACCAAAACCGAAAACGTAACGAAACGAAACTTCTTCCGCCCTACCAATCATGCCCCAAACCGTAACACCCCCGCATTCTTATCCGCAAAGAACTTATCATCAGAAATTCCTTTCATGCCATCTAATTTGAATTCGGAAATTGATCAGGATGAGAAACACACAGAGACCAAGACCGAGAGAGGGTCCTTTCACACAAATGAAAGACAAGAGTTGTCGTCGTCCACAAGACTCTGTTGGCTGCAAAAACGAAACGTAGAGAAGAGAGATGAGAAAAAATTACTCCGAATAGAAAATAGAAATTGAATCATTTATCTTTGGTGTTCTGCCTTCCCTCTGGATCACTCGCACACTCACAGCCGCCCGGGGACCAAGGGGACAGAGCAGCACACAACAAATAGGACATTCAGGGTACTCAACGCGAAATCAATAAGCAGACAGGAAGCGTCAATTTTAAAATGGCATCTGCATTAGGACAAAAGGCTCTGCACGTTCATCCCTCCGTTTCCTTACTAAATCAACTCGCCAGGACATCATTGTTAAGGCAGGAGGCAGCATCCGATGGGTGTGCAGAAGTGGAGCAGAATCATCTCGTGAACGGTCACCAAGGACAGTGGCGGGATATTGTCGTGTCATGAGGGGGTGTTTCTTCAATTTTAATATCAAACCTTTTTCGTGCTAATCAAAGAGCAATTTCAATTGCCTCCATTGTCGTCCTTCCGCTTGTCCTCATCTCCACCACGTCCTCGTCATTGCCATCGTCGTTGTCGTTGTAATGTCGTGGCAATTTTAAAGCCCACGACAGCTTGATGATAGGGGAAAAAATTAAATTATGGCAAAAAAGGATTTGGAGAATATCAATGAATTCGATGTGTCCGAGTGGACGGCGGACTGAGCGACGCTATTACAAACCATGCTCCGCTCTTCGATGTCAGAAATCGGCACTAGGACACGTAATCCGATAAGCGCGCACATCCTTTCTCATGCCGGTTCTCTGTTCTTCACCCTGTTGTCATTGTTCTTGCATTGCCTCGTTTTGCGTTATTTTTATTCTCCCGTTCTCTGTTTACTGAAAGTGAATTATTGCCAACGAGTCCTTTTTGTTGTCACTTTAATTCTGAAAGAGTTTAACTACTGAAGCACTGGATTTTTGCTCCGACACACACACGCGGCTATGTATGTGCCATTGCTCATGGGCTGAGCGGAGTGAGGAGAAATAATTTTTAATCTTGAGTTTTTCGCCGTCGTCGTCGTAGTCGGTTTAACGCAGGACTGTCTGACAAATTGCATTTGTATTGTAGTGGATTAATGAACGAAACCAAGGATTTATGGGGGATTCCTTCTTTGAAATTGTAAATTGTTTACCCAGTCCTGTGTTGAGAGGGGGTGGGTGCACACTCCTTAAGCGGGATTATGTCTTTGATATAAATAGAATCACTCGGCGGAAGGGATCTAATGTCTTCGAAAGAAAAAAGGTTTGATGGGTGATGGGATGCCATGAAACGATTGCTGTGCAAATTGTTTGGTTTTTGAATGTGACCTTTTTCTCGTTTCATTTTTTTTTTCTCAGCCAACAACAGATGTAAACTCAACGTTTAATTTCCTGTGAACGGTTTTCTTAAATTGCGATATCATTAGTATCTAGATTAATCAAAATAACCACACACAACACAACAACAAGGCAAACCACAACACCATGTTTGCGAACATTGAATTAACCGCCACCGCCCCCCTCCCCCTAGGACGTGCAGCTGCAACATAATTTCCGCAATTAAATTACCAAACATAAAATTGTTAACGCCCCACCGAACCACGGATGTGGTGTAGTTGGTGCTACATGCAAACCACTTATCGGTGTTCGCCTCTGAGGGCGCATGCAAAAAAGGGAAATATTCACACTTGATATTTTACAGCATCGCATGCTAACGCATTATTCAATCATTTCAAATTCATAACCCATAAAACATAAAAACCAATTCTCAAGACCTCCATTTCGCTTCGTGGGCCGTGCGCTCACACACACGCTCTTCGATACAAATCAACAGTCGGGACGCGTTTCAAGTGATAACGTTGTGCGGCAAGTAGCACTACATGGATGGGATGGTGTTGGTGCCTGACTTTACCTTCCAAGCTCTTTCTGGTTTCTCTTGCCAGCAATGTTTTACAATGTTTCATGCAAGAGTATTTTATTGTCTTGGTTTTTTTTTTTGCTTCAGCTCCATAGAATGCATGCTGTCGGCGAAGGCCGGGGAGCAAGCACCACTACCCGTCCCATATCGATGTTAGGACCAGGAACTCTCTCTGGCCGTATCGTAAAAATGTAAACTGGAGCTGCCAAGAATTTACGACCTCATCAAAAATGATAAAAATTCTGAATTTTTTTCAAAAATTTTTATAGGTGTATTCTTCTTCTTCTTGTTCTTGATGGCGACAAGGCTACGGAAATTGGGAAAAAGGACTCGTGGTGACAGTGGGTGATGCAAGTGAAAAAGTCAGTGCTAGAAGGGACATTCGTTGTAGGTGTGGTTGGGTGTTAAGGAAATATTATCTTACACTTAAGAATTTACAAGACAGCAGACGTATTTTTAATAAAATACTATTCTTTGTGTTTGAGACAGATTCCAAGTTGCCTTCTTATTGAAATGGCATGGAAATAAGTTAAAATAGTTGCTCTAAATTTTTAAGTACTTAATTTTGAGATGGTAAAGCAATTGAGTAACTTTTAAATAGGAGAAAAAGGAGATCGACCGAAAATATCGCAGCAGTACGTGATGATGTCGCTCAAACTCCATCCACAGGAAATTGGTATTTCCAAATCCACTATGCAGCGAATTTTGACGAACGATTTGCATCTTCATGCATACAAAGTTCAATTGACTCAGGAACTTGCCGATAAAATCGTCTTTAGTGACGAGGCCCATTTTGATGGCTTCGTCAATAGGTAGAATTGTCGCATTTGGAGCGAGAAAAATCTTCGAGTGATTCACGAGAAGCAAATGCATCCTCAACGTGTCACTGTGTGGTGTGGATTTTGGGCTGGAGGGCTCATTGGACCCGTTTTTATGAAAATGAGTCAGGTCAAGCGCAAACAGTCACACAGGTGTTCGGTATCGTGAAATAATAACCAATTTTTTCGTGCCTAGAGTTGAAGAAATGAATGTGGAGGGTATGTGGTTTCAACAAGACGGCGCCACATCTCATACAGCCAAAGAAACAATTCAATTGCTGCAACAGTCATTTCCCGGTCGTGTTGTTTCGCGTTTTGGAGACCAGAATGTTTTGAACCAAATATGCCTCCGCAAAAGCAAATGACATGGTTCATCTATTTAAAACAGTTGCTCGCGTGCAGGATCTGTTTGCATAATTGTTGACAAGCTACATGACAATTCGTTCATAAGAGCAAGTTACAGTCGAATTGCAATAAAATTGTTAGAGATTTATTTAAATTTGCTGCATTGCAGGAAAATGGCAACATCTTCTTTTTCTTCACATGGCTTTATAGCTCAGCGTGGACTGGGGCCTCAACCCACAAGCCTCTCCAGCTATCTGTGTCTTTAATCAGCTGCTGCCAATTTCGCACTCCAAGTTGGTTGAGATCGTTCTCCACTTGTGTGCGCCATCTGGTCCGACAACGTTAATCTTAAACGTTGGCCCGCTGGTTTGGTTTCGAAGACTTTTTATATTGGAGTAGAGTTGACCAAGCGCTCTACATAGCCAACCAATCTTAGGCTTTACATCCGTTAACCCCTTGCTAAACTCATGACACTGTACAGCCCGTACAATTCGAGGTTCAATCTTCTTGTCCATCCACGCAAACCGGGCCTAGGATTGAACGTAGAATTTTTCTCGAGAAGACCGAGGGATTCTTCATCTGCTCTTCAGTTTGTCCATGATTCTGCGCCATAGTGAAAACCAGAGATGATGAAGTTTTTATACAATGTTAACTTGGTCCTTCGATAGAAGGCTCTACTACTCAACTGCCTCTTTTCCTCAAAGAAGCAGCGGCAAGACTTATTCGGTATTTAATTTTGGTACTGATGTTGTTCGTTGAGAGCCGAAGTGGAGGAGGTCTTTAACTACCTTTAAGTTATAGCTGGCTTAAGCGATGTTTTCGCCAACTCGTCAATGTTGTGCGTTCGTTCTCGATGGCAGCATATATTTTGTTTTCCTCGATGGCCGCATATATTTTGTTAAACCCATTTTAGCCGCCTTCACTTCGGTACCAGTACCGATTAATTGACAGCTCGCTGAGTTCGACCAGTCAAGTCGTCCGCATATACTTCCAATTGTTCGGATTTTTGGAAGATCGTGGTGCCTCTTGTGTTGGCGAGTGAGTTCTGCACGACATTCTTCACGACGATGTTCAAAAAGTCTACACAAGTGTGGGCAAAACATAACCGAAATCGCTCCGCCTTTAAACGAATCCATTTAAGCATCCCAAAAATAGTTCCTCTCAGATGCAATGCACCTGTGATAAAAATTTATTCAAATTTCAAAACTTGTAACAAGATTCTTCTTCTTCATCAATTGATTTCCATTTTTCTTACAAGCGCTGCGACGTCCTTAGCTCTTTCTCAACTTTCTTTGACAATTTTGTACAATTTATAAACTCTTGTTTTCTGTAGAGCTTGCTTCCCGAAGGCCGTTTGCAACTTTTGCAAGGTTCTGCAGCAGAAATGTGTCAATAGTCTCAGACACCCACAGGTACCAGGGCTTTTGCATCAAGTACTCGTGTTGTGCGTGCTACTGTTCTCCCACGAGTAGAGGAAGTCTACAGTTTTTTGCCAACTCCGAACGGCGAGATTTGAGAAGCTTTCTCATAGGCAATTGATACTCTTTGAGTGTTGTCAGCAACTCGAAAGAGGGGTTGCTGTGTTTAGTATTGCAATCGAACCTTAAACTTCGGCATTGAGTCGACGAACTTACACGCATAAATTCTAAATTTAAAAAATATTTATTTGGTATGAATGTAAGTCTCCTGACTAAGTTTAACCCTGACTACAAAATTCCCTATGAATGTCAAAAATTTGATCAAAATATTACTCCTCGGTTCTACAAAAGACGTGAAGTTGCATGCACATAGAGTAACCCCTCTGAATCTACGGCCACCCTGTTGGTCAATGTCAACCTGTTGAGATGCGACGCACTGAGTTCATTGATTTCATCTAGGCAGTCAAAGAAGCCCTACCCTAGGTCTTCCTTTTTTTGCTGCAAGAGATTGTCAGACGCATACAAATTGACAGATAGATTCTACCTCCTCCTCATAATTGCAACTCCTTTAGAAGTCATTGTGAGAATTGCCGAGTCTGGAGGAGTGTTTATCAACTGCCCAGTAGCCTGTAATGACCTTGTCTAACCTGAAAAAGCGTTAAGAATAGACAAAACACACAAAATGGACCAAAACATGCAAGGATTCAAAAAGTCCGATTTTTTTCCAGATTAACGACATCATTAAATATTCGCCAGAAACGTCTAGACATATTCCATCCCTTGAAATAAATTTTAATTTTGGAATCTTACTCTAAAATCCAAAATGGTCCTTGCAGATTTTATATTCGCTGCAGGGGAGAAGCGTGCATATCAACGCAAGTCAAATCGCGGACCATTTCTGCTCCAGTCCAATCGAATCGAATTATAAATTCATCCTGACCAAATTCAATTTTATCTTCTATCTGCCTGTGAATAATTAAAAAGGATACACAATTTTGATCAAAAGCGAAAATCCTTCAACGTGACCGACTTGATGGCCGTGAAAAATTATTAACGCCAATCTTTTTGCGACACAGCGAATTTTCATCTTGTGCACGTCGTTTGCATCCATAAAATACATTTCAGTCTACGCACGTAATATTCGGGTCGGGCTATCAGCCGCAGCAGCCATCGAAGCTCCAACTAAACCTTGTTGATACAATTTTAAAATTACACTTGCTGAAGACACTGTCACACGGCTCAATGATCCCGGTGCCGGTGGTGGGGGGTTTAAACGGATGGGAATTTTCAGAAGCGATAAATATCAAGAGCGGAGAGCGAGGTTACTCGCCTCGCCAAATTCTAACCGAGCCGAACCCTTCTAGGAGCAATGCCGTCTGCGCTGTATAGACGAGCACACGAAACGACGGTTTGGGGGGGGGGATTGCGGTCGAGACCTTTTAGCCCCTTGGCACATTTCGCATCGAGCGGCAGCAGCTAACACAGCATGAACAACGTCGATGGCAATTGTGCTCTCAAGAGGACGGCAAGGATTTGGATCTGCTGCGGTGTTGCAGGAATTATTTCATTCAGCGTTTAACATGTTTCCATTTTCATTTCTTTTCCACCGCCCCCCCCCCCCCTTCCCACTCTATTTAGCTAGCTAGGTACTGGCGCAGGTTATCATTGTTTATTTATGACTGATATTTGAAGCTGAATTGCTCGGTTTTCATCGGTGAAGCGGCGAAACAATGGAGGGACACTTTTTTCGGTTGACTACTCCGTTTTCATTACCTTACACGGAGCCACGGTGTGGTGGGGGGAACTTAAGCGAGATTAGTCGACTTGCTGGTGCTCGCACACATGAGACCCGCCCACACAACGTGCCGTGCCAACCCTCCGTTCCGGCACCGCTGCTCTCGTCTGCGTGCATCTTTCCTTTTTTTTGTCGGAGGAAATATGAAATAAATTCAGGTGAAACATTATATGAGATTCTTGATGGCGGCTCAGCGAAGTGAATGTGAAGAGATAGGACAGGGGCCCGGGACGCAATGGTGGCACGGAGGCGGGCAAGATAATGGCTTCTGTGGAGGTATGCAAAAATGTTATTAATTTTTATGTTTGGGGCTCATAAAAAGATATTTATGAAAAATTGAGCAGGTTGTTGTGCGAAAATTATTTGCGGCCGGGTTAGCAATAAGTCAAATGTGTTCTTCTCCTTATTTGTTTGCCGTGCTTTTTACTCTCGAGTTGCCCTCTTACTGTACATACCTGCACCATGACGGTCGTGTCGTCGTTTTAGTAATTTCGACTCGTGTCCCGGTCGCCATCGTTTTTATTTTATCTTAATATTGTGTGTAGTCGCTCTTTTTCAATTTGTGTTCCATTAAAATTATTAACTATGCGCTCGGGGAGTGGGCGATGGAGAAAGATAAATTTTCGGCAAATGTTGCTTAGGAATGATAATTTGCGAAGGTACATGATTTGTTGATGGGTTCTAAATGTTTCCTTCTCAAATTGTAATTTAAGGGGAGTGGATGGTTCTACGCACGATAATGGACGGATGTTGTGTTCATGTGCGTGGGAGTGTACTCTGTGTTGTGTGTGCGTGTGTGTTTATTGAGGAGTACTTAACATTGTTGATTGTTTGACAATTTATGACAGTAATTGGCTCGTTTTGTCGGCAGTCACTCCTCAGTGTTGATATCAGAAACAGATATACATATATGACGTGTGTGCGTTTGAGTTGAGGCGCTGATAAGTTGTGCACATTAATGTTCTATGTGGGCGAGAATTAATGTTCTTTAAAATAAACGGTAGCGACTGGGTATTCATTTGATGTTCTTAAAAGGAACCGCGAGTGGATATGATTTGGTGGCGAACTACAACCGAGCCTTGCTTTGTCAGCAAATAGTTGTGTTGTGCGTGATTTTGGTCTTTCGTGAGTAGAAGGACTTCCAGTTTCTTCCCGAATTCCAATAGTCAGATTTGAGGAATTTTTTATTGACGCACCTTTCAGGTTTGTTAGACGTTTCAATTTTGTTGAACATTTCAGTTTGGTAGCACCTTGAAAGATGTGGTGATTTTCAGTCTGAAGTTTATTTTGGGACGTTTGACGCACGCACAGTAAATTAATTGATATAATAGAGAATAAGTGTGTCCCGTGATGAAAGAAATCATTAAAGCGTGACATTTTTTGATGGCCCCACTATCACAACTCTATGACATGTTGGGTTAAGTTTATGCTTCTGCTTTTGAAAGACAGCAGGAGGTTTAGGTGAAATTTATGATTCCGCTTTTGCTCACTTAGTCAACGAGTTCGACCATTATGATGTAAACACTTGACCGTCCTACTTTGTGCTTGACATGACAGAAGCGCATCTCTCTTATTCCTACTTTCTTAAGCAGTTTGTTTCCTTTTTGTGATCTTTTTATCTCTAGCATCAGCAGGTTCATCTAGGTTGTTATTGAAGTAGTTTGGGATCAAGGTTTTCCTCTCTACTGCAAAAGACGGGCAGGTTCCAATTTAGTGAAGGGCTGTCTCCTTCTCATCCGTGTTTGGTAGACCCTACAGAAGTTTTTGGGATGCCTCATCATCTTACATGCATTCTGATCGGACAGTGCTCGGAAAGAATTCCCATAAACACATGTATGTTCGTATCTTTGGTCTAATCTGACCACTAGTCGGTTTGTTTCTTTTTATTTAGTAGGTCTTACTTGAGATACATTAAAGAAAAGATTTGTATAATGCGCTGGTACCACTTTTGAAAGTCTTTAATTTCTGTCTAAAGAGAACAAACATTTATTTAATCACTATGGGGTTGGTAATACTGTTCAACGAATACAGAAGTATGGCACGAATATTCATATCTTAATTGCTCCTTAGACAGAATCACGAATGCAACGTCAAGTAGTCTGACAAACTCAGTCGTTTCGACTTGAAACATAGTGACTTAAATTGAAGTTTTGCGTTCGGTACAACGGATAATTTACGGTGTCTCAACCATGTTTAAGTGCAATGTTAAGCTCGAAAAAAGTTAGGTCTATGCTTTTGTCTTCAAGACGGCAGTATCTTGAAACATTGTGGTCGTCGTGGCGTTGTGGTAAGTACGTCGACCGCCACCCAGAAAGTCTAGGTTCGATTCCCGGACGGGACACCTAGCATTTTTTCACGGCACCACCTCTTTCGAGTTGCTGACAACACTCAAAGTCGTTCGAAGTCTGCAAAAAAACTGTAAGTCCCTTTTACTCGTGAGAGAACAGTAGCACGCACAATACGAGTAGTTGTTGTAGAAGCTAGGCTCTGGTCCCTTGTGGGCTGTAATGCCACCCATTCTTGAAACATTGCTTGTTTAAGTTTGTTGCGGCAAAATTTTATTTAAATGCAAGATTGGCGTGTATGGAGTGAGTCAAATCCAGAAATACTTCATAAAACGAAATTGTATTTGGAACGAGTCACTGAGCTGCATTGTGGGACCATGCGTTTTTTTAAGAAAACGGTGTAAGAGTGACTTTGAATGAAAATCGTTATTTGCAAAAGCTTTTACCCAGATCTGCAAAAATTTTGCATCTGTTTCACCATCAGTTAGTTCGCGCATTCCGATTTTGGGGCTTGGAGACGGCGTTCTCACAGCCACCAGATCTGCCTGGACTACCTTTTTTTGAACTTCTGTCAAGTAGGAGATCAACAAAATTACACCAAAGAAACATTTGACTGAACTAAAGGCGTCTATTGAAACAATAATTTGAGCGATTCCGACATCAAATCTAGAATAATATCTTCATACGGTGTCGCATATGGGTTGATGGCTTTGGTAGTTTGTAGTATATTATCTTAAAAGGAAGATTTATTTGAATTTCTAGTTGATGCCCAATGGGTGGCCCACCCTGTATTAGACAATCTCCTAGAAGTAAATAAAGACGACATCGTTTTTTCGTATGAATTCATATGTGATCCTGATCGCCGCCAGATTAATTTAAAAGCCTCGCAATTTCAATCAAGCCGGAGAAGTGGTCAACAAAACTATTGGTTATAAATGCCAACATGTCATTGAGGCACTTATAGCATTCTGGTCGAAGGGACACGTTTCTCTACGTAGTCACATACCGTATTGTGATATGGAATAATCGAATACACAGTCAAAAACAGCTTTTTTAAAGTACTTCACAAAATCCTATAAAATTAGGACAATACATTCGCTGTCAATCAAGACAATAATTTGAAATAAGAGAATAGTGAGTTGCACATCATAGTCTGCATTGGGTATTAGGTGAGATTTTTGGTTGGTACTTACGAAATGATTTCGCGGAATGATTGATAATGATCAATGATATTCAGCACAGCGGCAATTTAACAATATTCCCTGTGAGTGGAGTTTGAAAATAGCTCCCTATCCTTTGCAAGGTATGAGCTTAAAACGAGGTTTCTTAAAAAATTCACTTTTCCGAAGTCACAAAAAGTTTCTTTTAAAAATCAAGGACCTTCGAGGGCTATATTGTATTCGTGAAGCTTGGACCCGAACTTTTTCAGCGTAACTTTCATTTCCAAATGCTTCGGTGGGAAGACCGCTGTTATAAGCATTCTGTTTCGCTGTGATTCATGTCACAATTGATGACCACTTTAAAAATATCCATAAGTATGCAACATGGTTTGAGTGGAACGACGCCGAGAAAGACGAGC